>JARFIW010001247.1:464259-996759 GCA_036346225.1 Platerodrilus igneus | reverse complement strand
TGTTACGTTGTTTATTACTGACTTTCCATTTGCCAATTAAGTTTTGTTTACTTTAAACTATGTTTTTATTATTTAAGTTTATTATTACAAGTTTTTATATTTTTTGTTACTTTATTTATGTTTATCTAATTTATATTATAATTTTAAATTATTTTTATTATGTGTATTATTTTAATTATTTATTATTGTTTATAATAAATTTATTTTATTGTATTATTTTATTTTATGTTTATTTTTATTATTTTATTATTTATTATTTTATTATTTATTATTTATTATTTATTATTTTATTTATTTTTATTATTTTATTATTTATTATTTATTTTTATTATTTATTTATTGTTTATTATTTATTTTTTATTGTTTATTGTTTATTTTTTTATTGTTTATTTGTTTATTTGTATTAGTTTATTTGTTTATTGTTATTTTGTTTATTGTTTATTGTTTTTGTTTATTTTTGTTTTATTTGTTTATTTTTTGTTTATTGTTTATTGTTTTATTTTATTTATTGTATTTTTATTGTTTTATTGTTTTTGTTTATTTTTGTTTATTGTTTTGTTGTTTTTGTTTATTGTTTATTTGTATTTTTGTTGTTTATTGTTTATGTTGTTTATTTGTTTTATTGTTTTTTTTGTTTATTTGTTTTTATTGTTTATTATTTATTTTATTTTTATTGTTTATTATTTATTTTTATTGTTTTTTTATTATTTATTATTTATTATTTATTATTTATTATTTATTGTTTATTTTATTTATTGTTTATTGTTATTTTTATTATTTATTGTTTATTGTTTATTGTTTTTATTGTTTATTATTTATTATTTTATTGTTTATTTTTTATTGTTTATTGTATAATGTTTATTGTTTATTGTTTATTTATGTCTCCTACGTGAAGCATTATGTATTTATATTACCATGATCGTGAAAGTGTGTTGAGTTCTTCCATTTTATTCCATTTTATTATGCCGAATGAGTATGCTGAAGTTTGTATTGTGTATGGGTTTATTGTTTTGTTCCTTGCTGTGAGTTCTGTTTTGAGTATTCTGCGTGTTTGTATATCTGTTTTAATTCTTCATTATCTAGTCCTTAATATTTGCAGGTGCTGTAATGTTCTTGCTTGTAAGTAACTGTTGTTAGTGTGTAGTTTTCTTGTTTTGTTAGTTGGTTTTTAATTATAGTGTTTTTCGTTTAGTTTTGTGTGTTCCAAAGGTGATGTTTATGTTATTGCTGTCTATTTCTATAGTTATGAGTAGATGTATTCGATGTAAGTTTGTTGATGCTATTGGGTGAAATTTATTCGTCTATGCATAAATTGTTTGTAATTTTGTGTGTTGTGCGTGTATGTGTGTAGGTGCTTGCGTGCGTGCGTACGGGAGTTTATATGTGCGTGTGTGCGAGTATGTATGTGCGTGTGTATTCCAGTGATCATGTATCCGCATTTTGTATTGTTTTGCGTCGCTAGATATATAAGCATGAAAATCCGACAGCAGTTACAGTCATGTGATACCGCGTTGCATTTAGTATAACCATGGACATTATCACCCATTTGACACCAAATCTAAGTCTTCGTCGTTTCGCAACTTTACAAACTAAGTGTTTTTAATTCTAGTATTAAAGGCGTTTTCAATTTAATTACGCACACAAAGTATTTGTTAATATTTTCTTTGTGCATAATACCTTTTATGTACATGGTTATTCACGGTATACGCCTCAGAACATGGTAGGTAAACTAATAAATATTTTAAAAATTTTCTTTCACATATGAATAGGAGGCATATTAGAGGTACATTGTAAAATTATTTTGAAATAATGCAGGGTGTTTCAAGAAATAAATAAATAACAAAGTTATATTTTTTAAATGATAGTCCCAGTATATTATTACATTTTTTAATTACCCGATCCAATAAGGATTTTTTTATCAAGGTTTGTTATACCTAAACCTTAAGGTTTTTGAAGTAATCTATTTTTTTCGAAACACGGCTTTTTAAAATATTAAATACAAATCATATTTTATACTCCCATAATATAAAATTAGATATCTTATACAGAGTGTTCAGAAATACAATTTAATCTTTTACGAAGTTCAAGTGGCTATAAGTTAATTATCTTAAATACAAATTTGTATCTTAATTACTAAATGCAGAATTTAATTTCCTATTGAATGGTATAAGAATGTCCTATATCTAACTCTTCACGTTTTTACAGAATTCGCCAATTAAAAAGTTATTAAAAAACGCAATACAAAAATTAAACAATGAATGTAAAAAAATCTGTTAAACTTATGAATTAAGTATGACTAGTTCGAAAATTAATTCAACAAAGATTCAAAATGAAGACCATTATTTTGTAAACATATAAGAACTCTTTGCTGAAAATTAGTCCTAATTCTGGATAACATTTCTGGAGTTACAGTTCGAAAAGTTTCCGATATTCGTTGCCTCATATCTTCTTGTGTGATTGAAGATATATAATAAACAACTAATTGTATATAGCCCCACAAAAAATCGGGTAAAGTCAGGTCTCGCGACCTAGCGCACGAATTTACATAACCGTCTCTTTCAAGCCATCTATTTGGAAACATATTATTCAAAAAATTACGAACCTCACGATGAATATGAGGCGGGGCTCCATCTAATCGTACCCAGTTGGTTTTTCTTTTCTCTAAAGGAACTTCCCCCAACAATACTGGTAACTCATTTTTCAGAAAATTCAGAAACATCAAACCATTTTACGGACCTTTAGAAAACAAAGGTCGAATAGATATGGACCCATTATTCCACCCCTCACATTCACTGACAATTTATGCTAATTGTTTATTATTCTGTATTGATGCGAGTTTGAATCTAAATAATAATGGAAATTCTGCCTGTTCGCATGTCCAGTGTTATGAAAAGTGCGTTCATCGCTAAATAAAAAATTGTCAAAAAATTTCTCGTTTTCTGCTTCTTCCTCTAACACTGTAACTTTTTCTTGCCCCACGCCTTGGGCGATAGTGCAACTTTTAAAAAAAGATCTTTATTTTTCCTCACAAAAGTCGGGCAGAAGATGTAGTTTTATCCGTATTAACACAACTGACTTTTGAAGACTTCTGCACTAGCTCTGAACTCTATCTTCAGCGGTTTACAGAGACTAACAGGTGGATTGTTAAATAAATACGGATGGTTAGGGCGCCACTGTACTTAGGTAAGTTGTAAAAACAAGATATATCGCTAAGAAAAATACAGGAACCTCAACGAATATATTCTGTTATTGGAATACAAGATTTTGTATTTTTAGATGGTACTACATTTATCCTGAAATAAAATAAAGTAAATAAAATATTATTAGAGACAGCAGTTTGCGCCTCAAAATAAAAAAATCAATAAATCAGACCGGTTTTGTGCATCTATGGTATTTTTCTTTTGTGTATTAGTGCATGGACACTCTACTTACTGAATTTATGCACTTCTGCTATATATATATATATATATATATATATATATATATATATACTTATAGAATCCAAAGATAAGTATGGATAGAATAAACACTATTTCTTGGGTGCTTCTATGAGTGTAATTACCCTTTTCTAAGTTTATAAAGAAATCAAAGCTTTTAAATATCAACACATATATTAACTGAAAAATATTTCTGATTTAATTTGACAGATATTTACTATAAGTTTTCTGAATGTTCCAATAATTTTAAGTATTTATATTACTAATCTTGGTAATTTAAAAAAAACCTCTAAATCAAATCGCACTATAAATATCATTAACACAATTATGAGCTTTTTTGTCATCTTTTCAGTACTGACTAAACGACTCACATATTTACAAAAATTAATTTTATAATAAGATCTTCTAATTAGTAAACCTAAACTTTGTTGAATTGTTGTCTTGTGTAAGCAAGTACTCGACTATATTATTCATAATGTAAATTCATAAAGATTTTGTTAGGTAAACAATTTTATAAAGCATAATTTTAATCTAAAGCAAAGTTTGAAAATCTAAATTCATAATTAAGTATTATCATTAAGATGTTAGTTTTCATGGGTTCAAACTATCAAGGTTACGGTTTAAACATGACGTTGTACGTCGAACAGATGATTGTCTCAACAAATGAAAATCACTTACCGACCTTGAACTCAGGGCATGGCTGCTTACAAACGAATTAGCAAACAAGCTCGACCCATATGTGGACTTTCAACATTGAACAAACACATGAAAAAAGCAGTTGTCTATATTGTTATAACAACGCCTCATAAACTAGAACCATAAAGATAAAGGATGAAATCCTTGAAAGTTTCCAATGCGTAAACGTTTTATATGCAAATAAATTAACTTCTTCTTATAACCATTAATCAGTTCTTAAGTGTTGTTTCTGAATTAAAACAAAGCTTCCGTGTCAAAAATTGAGGAACGTATATATTTCATACACAATAAATTAACGGTTTCGTACAACCATTAATGCTTCAGTTCTTTAGTGTTGCGCTAAGGAAAAACAAATAAAAATTAGTTTGAATTATTTAAAAATAGAAATTACAAACCATGATGAGCTTCTAAACCTACAGATCGATGGATTGCTTGAGAATAGATTGCAACTCGCAAGTCACCCTTTGATATCAATTTTCCCATGTTGACATTAGAATGATAAAAGGCCGACTGGTTCGACTCGAAACAACAACGACCTCAACAACCAGGTGCGCAACATCACGCTATTTGATATAAACTTGAAGATACTTTATAGAAATTCTGAATAGCTTGTTCGAGTTTTAGCATGGTTTCAAAATACAAACTGGAACATTTATAACTATGCACTTTATTTACTAGATAATTAGAATAAAGAAGGACAATAATTGGGGTGTTTTGAAATTATGATACCTTCTTTTAATTTTGTATTAGTTGTAGATGTACGATTTATATTGAATTATAAAAGTAAATTTAAAATTTTTGCAACACAACACATAGTTTTTATGCGTTATTTTAGAAGAGGGAAAACAAACTGTTACAACACCCACGTGCAAAATTCAATTGGCTTCCCCGAAATCATTTGCATAAAGTTTTTGACATAGTTGGATTTTATAAAGATGATATTTGTGTTTTGTAAGTATTCTCGAAATATTTGTTTGGTTAATATTTAAATTTTTGGACATCCTTATACGATTCGAAAGGGAATTCAATTCCACATTTAGCAACGTATTAAAAAGCACAGGGTTGTATTTAAGTTAATTAACTTATAGTAACTTGAGCTTCGTAAAAGATTAAATTAGATTTCTGAACACTCTGTACAAGATATTTAAGTTTTCATAATGGGAGTATAAAACATGATCAATGCTCACACTTCACTAGAAGTTTCCCTTCTGTAGGTCTAATATTTGTTCTGTATTTAATATTTTAAAATTTGGTTGCTTTTTGAAAAAAATTAAATTACTTCAAAACCTTAAGGTTTAGGTATAACAAACCTTAATAAAAAAAGACCTTTATTTTGATCGTGCAATCCAAAAATGTAATAATTTACAGGAACTTTTGTTTAAAAAACATAACTTTGTTATTTAGTAAGTCTTTGGAACACACTGTATAATTTCAAAATAATTTTAGAATATACCTCTAATATGCCTCTATCCATATGTGAAAGAAAATTTTAAAATATTTATTAGTTTACTTACAATGTTCATAGGCGTATACCGTGAATCACCTTGTATAAGTTCATATCAATATTTTAACTTAAATATAGATGTTATTTCTGTTGCTATAAAGCATTAACAAGGTTACCCCAGACAATAAGAACACCATATTATATATGATTTTTTATGGTTTAAGATGATAAAATTGTAAATTTTATAAAACTACAATAAAAGAAGTTATGGGAAAGTTATTCATTTCGATTTACAAGCGTGCAACATTTATTCAAAAATTAATATTAACATACCTCATGTCGGCACTTGTGGGTTAACTTGACGCTGATAATTATAAAGTAAAGGGCTTTTCGACACTAATTCATTGCAAGAAATTATATGTTAGCTTAAAAATTAGAAAAAAAGTATTTCATGTACCTGTAAATCAGTATATATCACGTCAATTCCTTAAACTTCATTAACATATAAATGCATACAGATGAAGGTTTATTAAAAATATCTGCTCACGTTTTGCTCTGAAAACCATCAAAGCTCTATCTAGTCTCGCAATAAACCCTAGACACTATGTTAACACCTATTTCAATTGTTTCAGGTATTACGTCAAACAACTTTACCAATTGTTCCGACCCGACATCAGACATTTCAAAGGCAATTGTCACATAGGTTGGAGATACCATCAACCATTCAATTTAGTATTTGCAGTTTAGAACATAGAAGCGACTCGAGCATTGTTGGACTTATAAAGGTAAGATTTGGATTTCAGTCTATATGTTTAAGTGGGGTCTTGTCATCTTGTTTGGTTGCATTTAAACAGAGGTTTGCTTATATTGAAATTTGCTACAATCTAGGTTCTGTTTGTCTTTCGCTAAGAGTTCCTTTAGTATTACAAATTAATTTTTGGAATAAGCTGATGTTATCTTTCAATGTGCAGTATAGCTGTATTTCATATTAGATTAATTATAAAACTGCAAAACAGTTCATGATTTAGAAAATTTTAGACATACAGCTAGCTTGAATGACATCTCATCCTAGCGGCTACAATAGTGTATTACATTCTAAAAATATTCAAATATATTACCATTTCGCTATAAAACTAAGATGCATAGGTACTGTACAAAGTGAAGACAAAGTGAAGAAATATTATTGAAGGACATCTATTTATATATAATTATGTAGTAAGGCCACGTTGGGCGCCACTAAAAGGGTGCTGGGTGCTGTGACAATGCTCACGTTGTGCGCCACTAAAAGAGTGCTGTGGCAATGCCCCGTGTTGGGAGCCACTAAAAAAGTGCTATGACAAAGCCGCACTGAAAGCGTCGCTGAAAGAGTGTATGAAAGTGGCCACACGTTGTAGTGCCGCTAAAAGGGTGCTGTGATAACGCCTCGTTTTGGGACGTTACCAAAAGGGTATTGTGAAACAGATACTTGTGGTTTGTAAATTTGAGATTGTTCACTTACCTTCGTTTTTAACTTTGCCTGGTTAGCTCAATGGAATTTACGGAGTTTTCAAAATGAAATAAAACGCAACACTATTACAAAGCATTTGTACAATATGAATTATTTTCTTTCATACAAAAGCATTTACAACATCGTTTCTTTCAAACATAAAATAATTTCTATTAAGCACTTAATAAAAAAAATATCGTTTTTACCTTATTTTAAATTTACAGAATTAAACTTATTCTTTTGAAAATCGCTTGCCTGGTTATAAATTATATCCAGGCTTGTAAGATTTGTTTTGGCCAGAAAAAGCCTTGACATATAATTTATTAAAAGGTCAGAGTATTTCGAACTCTGAACACAAACTCCTGGTAAAAAAATCCCTCACACAAAAAAAATTATTAGGAATATCTTAAACTAGATCCAAATACTCTAATATCAGTTAAAAATAAATCTAAAGGTGATACTTGCAGAATCCACAAAATGCTCCCTTTAATTAAAAATCTTCTTATTTTAAATTGATCTCCAAATCAGCGTGCAAGATTCTCCATAAAAAAATTCTTATTTCAAACAGCAATTACCAAAGTACATTTTTGGTTAAATCTTCCTTTCGATTATTTTATTAAGATAGCTTTATTTTGAGGAATTTCGCCTCTTTAATTGGTTTTTAATGCAAAAAGGGCTCCGTTTTATATAAATATTTGCTTTCGTTTTAATATACAAAATTATTTATTAATTTTGAGGTTTTTAAATACACGTTCATTGTAGTTTCTCAAACTAAATGCGTAAAGCTGTATTCTTTTATGCTATTTACAGCAAATCAAATGCATTTTCATCAAAAATGTATTGATAATTAAAAAATAAATGGCTTTGTACTTATCTTAAAACGATCAATTTTTACGTTGGCATTTAAATGCGTTTTACGGTATTTTACAATTTATTTATTCAAATTACGTTACTTGCTATTTATTTACAATATGCTTATATCATACAGGGTGATTATTTATACACCCGCAATTTGCGTTTTTGCATTGTACATCAATGAATAAAGGTACGTTTGTATTATACAGGACGTAACTATTAATTTATAGAAAATTCCATTTTTTCCGGACTACTATATTTTGGTGGAATTTATTTTTAGAATCAGAGTTTATTTTTATGACCATTAATAAGTCAAAGTAAATGGCTTTGTATTTACCCTTGAAATGATCGATTAGTATAAGGTATAAAATTTATATCTTTTAAGGATTGAAATTCGTTTTTTTATTTCTTAACGATTAATTATTTTTACATATATGGCTTACATTTGTAAACACGACTGTATTATTGATTTAAAATTGGGGCTTTTGAATGCACGATAAGTGTGTTTTGCTTTTACGATAACTAAAACATGTTTTTTATACACAAAATTATTTATCGTGATTTATTTATGCACGGAAAGTGCATTTTTATAACAAACGAATGGCTGTGTTTTTATCTTAGAGTGATTATTTACATGCACGGAATTGTGTTTTTCGCTTCTCACATTAATGGCTATGTATTAACTATACGCTTATATTATACAGGATGGAACAATGGATCTTAGAAAATTTCTATTTTTCCCGGTTTATTTCGTTTATGGTGGGTTTTATTTGTAGGCTTTCGATTTCAATGACCTCTCGTAAACCCTTATCACGTCAATATATATATATATATATATATATATATATGTGTGTGTGTGTGTGTGTATATATATATAAATATATATATATATATATATATATATATATTTCTGTGACAACGCCGCACGTTGAGAGCGCCACTAAAAGAGTGTTGTGACAACGTCTCGCTTTGATGCTCCGCTAAAAAGGTGCTGTGATACAGATACAGGAAATTGTAAAATGAAATTGTTGACTCACCTTACCTTCTAACTTTGCCTTTACCTGGCTAGCTCAACGGAAATTTTGGTTTTTAGGAAATAAAATCAAACACAGCAATATTAAAGTATTTATACAGTTTGAAATACTTTCTCACATACAGAAGCATATAGAACATTTACAACATCGTTTCTTTCAAACATTAAATAATTTCTAAGAAGTACTTATTTACTTTATTATAAAAATGTTCCTTACCTTATTTTAAATTTACGGAACTAAATTTCTTTTTTATGGATAGTTATGGTTATGGTTCTCACGCTTGTAAGGTTTTTTTTTGGTCAAAAATTCCTTGACAGATGATCTATTAAAAGGTCAGAGTGCTTCGAACTCTGAACACAAACTTTCCTGGTAAAGATCCCTACAAAAATAAATATTATACGATTAACACTTATTCTAATTTAGATTTAAATGACAAGTACTCAACTATCAGTTACAAACAATATTTTAAAAAAAATTATACTTGCTAAATCCAGGAAGCGCTTTTTTATCCAATTCGTAATTAAATATTATCTTATGTTAAATTGACGTCCAAATCAGCTTGCAAGGTCCTCATATTATATGACTTTCTATTTAGAAACCAATGTGCATTCTCGATTTAATTATTCAATAAAAATTTTAATAGCTCTTTATATCGAAGCATTTCCCATCTTTATTGTATATAATTTCCATTTTTTTGTTTATGCAGGTTACGTTCAAAACATCACTTCTGTATTCATTGTAACATCATAATTATTAAATTAATGCGTACTGCATACTTCAAGTTTCATCTTCGTAAAGCAACATGCTTGCGATCGAATTTACAAAATAACATTTTGCGATCGAATTCAGGAATGGACGACCTCTTTAATAAACGCTTGCATTTATATACAAAATTATCTATTTCTACAAAAGATAAATGTTTTCGTGGTTCTATTTCAAATAATACACGCCTAGCTTACGTAATTATCTGGGAAAATCTCATTAGTGTGCAAAATCGCAGTGTTTTATTACCTCGTTGGTATAGATTTATAATAATGACGGGCGCTGCCTCGTCTTTGTTTAACACCCAAGGTTATTGCGGTGTCGCATACTAATCCAGTAATTTCGAAAGGTAATGAATAATTTATATCAGTTATTTTATAGGTTCTTCCAATATTCCGGTCGCTTCTTGGGATAAACGTTTCTTTATTAATTAGTTCATACGAAATTGACGTGTTTTTCTCAATTCCTCTGAAAAATACTAAAACATGTTTTATTTAAAATGATTTTATGTTATACAAAGACTAATTAATTTAAACTTTAACTGCTTTTTAATGCAAAGAAGGTGCATTTTTATATAAAATATTTACTTTCACGGTCAAACGTGTTTTTAATCCACCTATTAAAGGTTAAAATTAGGGATTTTAACAAGTTTGATTGTAATTTTTATGCTCAATATGTAAAGCTAGTACTATTTGATGCATCAAAAATGTATTGATAATTAATAAGTGAAAATAAATGGCTTTGTATTTATCTTAAAATGATCGATTTACGTTCGCATTGAATGCGTTTTTAAGTTAACTTAAAGTTAATTTTTTACATGTACAGCTTACGTTATTTGCAATTTATTTACAATACGCTTATATCATACAGGGTGATTATTTATACAAGCGGAACTTGCGTTTTTGCTTTGCACTTTAATGAATAAAAGTACGTTCGTATTTTACAGGGTGTAACCATGAATTTACGGAAATTTCCATTTTTCAGGATTCTTTTATATTTTGTTGAGACTTATTTGTAGAATTTGGGTTTCAATGAACTCTCGTGGCCCCTTATCATGTAGCTGCTCGACGTTGGGAGCCAATAAAAGTTGCTGTGGCCTGTAGATGAAAAGTGTTGCCCTAATTATTTTGATAGCTTAAAATATAACCGCTACAATCAAACATTAAACTTATAAAGATTCGAAATATTCCTTAACAAAATAATCTTTCAAATAATAGTTACTACATTCATAACAGCTTTTTTCTAACAACCCATATCTTACACATCCTGTACAAAATAATATTTTTTCACAGATATTTAATATCCAAAATTAGAGTCCAAAATGCCACAATGGTGAAACACTTTCCTAAATCTAAAAAAAATATTGAAGCTTCTGAATGATCACTCACTGTCTAATCTTAATCGCTTAATTCCCTTTCACAAATAGCTCCTTAATTAATTATACACAAAATTTGGTTAAAATAGGATAGATAACTCGATTCCCAAGCTTTAAAATTTGATTTTAAACTTATCTGATCAAGCTGCCCGTCTTTCCAAACTATCAAACTTTTACACACTCTTTAGCTTCAAATCCTAGCACACACAGTACTATTATCATGGAACTTAATTAATAATTAGAAATGTCCTTCGTTTAAAAACAATTTTAAAACAAAGTAATTTTTATTTTACTATGTACATTATGCTGGTCGTTGTGTGGCTTCTAATTTGGCATGTAGTATACATCCATGTCCAAAATTGTTCAAATTTTTTTATTAAATACCACTAGACATCAAAATTGCATTCCAAATCCATATACCAAGATTCACAAAATTGTTTAAAATTTATCATCTACTTACCACTAAACACTATTCCGGTTTCAAATGTGCTTTCGTTTAAATTAATACTATATATTGCTGTAGTTTATTATTGATCATTTAGTTTTTAGTTTTTAAAACAATTCCAAATGTCTACTTTCTTCCGATTAGCAATAAACTTTTAAAGTCGTCAATTAAACTTGTTGGTTTACTATAGTATTTTACCACTAGATACCACTTGATGTTATACTTGTATTGTGACGTTTAAAATGAGGACTGAACAACTAACCTCTGTATCTGATTTCCAACGATTTTAATAGGATTGAGCCATGCAACGTCACAGGTCTAGAAGCTTTGAGTCAATTCTGCTTGCTACGCCTACGCTTTGATGGGATGAAAATATAAGCGCATCTGTTTACGCAGTATCTAAAATCTTCATGTTTATTCATGCATCTTTTTCAATTGGTAAAACTTAAAGGCATATGCAACCTTCAAAAGTGTTTTTGATCAAATAGCTCCAAGTTATTTTTAATTAATACCTCTGCGCGTTATTTTTACGACTTTATCGCTTGATTTATGGCTATCATTAATTTCCTCTATTTTATAACGTGGACGATGTCATTTACTTATTTTATTAAATGTGTAAAATTCGTCGAAATATAAAACTATTATAAACTACCCACTTATCGTGAATGGTTTTAGTAATTGTCCAACATTAACGACGCCAAACCGTCTTCGCCCAGCAGTTTCGTAGAAATTTTCGCTATCCGGAAGACGATTATTCCGAATAGGCCTCTTGCTTTCAATTTCAAACTCTCATCACCTCAGTTGATACCCTTTGTAACCCTACTTAAAACACTTCTTGACTTTCTATTCAAATACAGAAACTCTCAAAATAAGGGTCTCTCCCAAATACGAATTCATCATTAGGGTACCTTGGTATTCTACTATGATCATATTACCTATCATTCAACTAATGTAAATAGAATTCCATATAAATTTAGGTTCAATTACAGTAAGCTTCAAAATATTGCACGTAAATTAACCTTAGAAAAAAACAAAACCTAATCTAACCTCCACCAGCCATATATTATTAATAGAACTCCTAAAGAAAGATTAATCTGAAAGTAATACTACCATTACACTAAATTTTTAAATAGCCTTATATTACATTTTACAAACCCCAATTACTTGGAAATTTTTTAATAAGTCGCTTAGAGATACGTAGCACAATCCCAACTTCCGTTTCCACCATTCCAAGGTCAATTGAAAATATTAAATTTGCACACAGAAATTTGTGTTTCACACAATACGCACGTCCTTCTTAGCATTTTAAAGGTTTTAAACATCTTTTCTAATAAAGTTATACTTAAATGTAAAGAAATAATTGCGTCGCTCTATGAACCATTTTGACATATTTACAAGCCCGCATGCACATATTTTTCAACCATCAATCAAAATACAATAAAAAAGCTCAGAACAGCATCCATAATTTTGTAATTTATTTATACTAATTTATATTGTAATTTATCACCCCTTTAATTCACCACTGGCGCGATTTAAATCTACAAAAAACACGCATGTTTTAATTTCCTGACCGGTGTATCCAGCGAAGCTCAAAATAATTCGAGATCGGCCACATGTCCGAGGAACTTGGCCTCTAAACCCACCCGTTATCCTTAAACCATCTTTTCGTTCTTTTTTTTGTCGAAAGGCCAAGGCGCAGAATTTTATACGTCTAAAGCTTTCTTAGAGTCAAGTTCAATGTCTTCAGATCGTGTCAACGCGTTAATTTTATGACGTTTCATGTTACTGCGGTATTTTAAATCCCATGAGAATTGAAATCAATATTATTGTGAGGGACGGTGTCGCCAGTTTTATTGGTAATTTTTCTTACTTAATTACGAAGATTGTTTTACCCCTATTGTATTCTCGGTTTATATAAAATGTATTAGGTGCGTTTTTGGTTAATTTACTTATCCTGATTTAACATTATATTGAAATGGCACCTTTATTAACTGGAATTTATACATGCTTCTATAAAATTCGACGGTTATCTTCTTACTAACGTTTTTGAACCAGTTGAAATTAATAAATGCTTTTCCATTTATGAATGAATGCTTAATTACCGCGCGAGCGATGCAAGCTAAATTTGTTATGTGCACTATATATCTTTTAGGACTTTTGTGACTGAAACATGTAAAATTAATTTAAAATACCTTTGTTGCTGTACGAATTATTTCTTACATAACAGTATACGTCTGACATGGAAAATATAATTTTCTTCTCGCTTTGAATACGCAAAGTAAGCTAATCAAATATGATTCAAGGCTGTATTGCAGAATATGATAAAAGTTTCTGGGTATAATAGTCAATACACAACTCTATTATTCTAATGTTTGTGTACGCTTTCAAAGCATTCGAAAAAGCGCTTTAAAAATTAATCTACCTAAAGTTCTTAGAAACTGAACAAACATACATTGATTTGGAACATGTGGAATTGAAGCTATTGAACTAGAATCCAGAATTAATAAGTTAGTAAAATAGGACTGTCAGAAAAATAAAGAGGTAAAATTGACATTGTAAAAAGGGTGCATAGTAAAAGTCGTATAAAATCTAATTACACATCACTTAAGGTTTGACATCCTGGAAAAATTCATCAATAGATCAATGGGTATTTAAAATGTAAAATTTTGGAGTCACATAAAGTTACAAATCAGTTACATTTACGCGTGAACTTGTATCAAAGCTTGTGTGGAAAATATGCACACCTTTAAAGCAGATCTTTAATTTATTGTTTATTTAAATTGAATTCTTTAAATAGATTAAGCTTAATGAGTGGCAATGCTGCTAATCAATAAGATTATATTAGAGTAAGCGATGTTTAAATTAGGAAAAGCCATTTCAAAGGTTAAGCAAACATTGGTTTGAGTTTCTTTATCATACAAGTAAGAAATTGAAATTGCGTTGAAAACATTTATAGTTTACATACGTTTTGAACTACAGCGTTTAGTACTTTCTTTATCAATCATCTTACTTGTTAATTTGACGCTAGTAACTTTGGAATTTACTTTACCCCGGAAACGTAACAGAAAAAAATGCACGAGTTAGCTTAGTGGAGAGCTATATATTCAATAGTAACAAAAGGAATTTTTTAGAGGTATACGATTCTAACACGTTCACATATCTAGAAAGGGTCTCTGAACTTTCAGTACAATAATAAAATGCTATATGCCAACCCATCTGACACTAGCCTTTCGGCCTTTCATAGAGGGCGAATGTTCTACAAGACGACTAAAGAATTATTATTTCTGATTTCGACAGGTTGATTGAACCCTGTTTACATTGACTTACTCTGTTGCTTTAAACAACGCACAAATCAAAATACGGCAAGACTTTGACTTCACCTATATTAAACAAGCATGAAAATCAAAGTTTTAGTAATCACCACCAGCACAGGTAGGCTAGACTCTAACCCTAATTTTGAACAAATTTGACTATCTATATAGATCTCTATAAACCATACTATTATGATTTGATAGTATATACAACATGCTTCAGTGGTATACGCGATGTTCTAGTTAACAAGCTACTTGCGACGAACTGTATTGAAGTTGAGGTTAAGGGCTTTCTCGGTGTATGAGGAAATATGAGTAGTGGTATCTTCACGCGGTCTATTTACTACCAGGCGGCTCTGTGGCGTAGAGGTATGTGTGTGACTACTACGCCCAAGGTCCCGGGTTTGAATCCCGACACGATCCGCTTGAAAAATGTTAGGCAAGCATTTATCACATAAATACACCCTCGTTCGTATGAGGTAAAATGGAGGTCCCGTGTGTGAGTGTTGTCACGCACGTTAAAGATCCATACCTTAGTTGGAACAGCAAGGGTTCAGCAAAATTCCAAAATTTTACAGGTAAAAAAAAATCGCTTCCTGGCCAGTAAAGTACTTTCGGGTGGAGCATTGAAAAATCACATGTAAGGTCTATTTACTACCACATCTGCGCCAAGGTTAAGCTCTACACATTAAATTTTATGACGTTCTATGAATTCTGTCAATTTAAACATTTACAATGATTTCGATAACTTTGCAATGCATGTGAATATTTTGGACTCCACGAAAGTAGAATGGTTCTTCATGGAAAATATGTTAATGTTTGTTGAATTTGGTATGTCTATAGTGAAATCCCGGTTTTTTAATTGCTGGTTATAAAAGCATGTACAAAATATTTTACTCATTCTGATATTTTACTTTAATAATATGATGGAATTGTCCTGATAGTAAATTGTAGACTACGTAGCTTCTATAAAATTGTTCGTATATTTTGTTACTACGGTTCCTAAATAGCTAAAATTGATCAACGTTTTCCTATATACTAATAGATGCATAGCCGAACCGCTTGCGTTACCGTCACCATAACCGCTGATAATGTCACCACTTACTTAACTGTATATTCTAAATTATTCCCAATTCCTAATACACGTAAGTTATGATAGCTTACATTTTATTTTCAAAAACAAACGTGTTATACAAATTAAACCATGTACCTTGAATTTCAAATAAATTTTGACATAAGTAAAGGTGCATGTAATTCAGACGGCAGTATATTAAAAATAAAGTAACAGCTCTTACTGTTTTTCTTTTTTGTCGCCAACCGGTTGTGTGATGTGATAATTTGTAATCATTTGTGAAGTTGCATGTCCCTCAGATATTTATAAATATATTTAATACAGTAATTTCCCGTTACCATTTCAATCCTCATGCCATTCGCTAAACTAGTAGTTCTTCGATGTATGGCATAGATTTCTTTTCCAAATAGCAAGAGTGCCAAAATCCTTTCTCCGCTTCTCCACTCTTCTAAGTAACCGTTGACTCTTGATATAGGTGAGATTTTTAATCCAAGATTATTATGGAAAACTGTCTGCAGTTTAATAATCCTGGACAATGGGGTTGACAAATCTCTAAGCGATAGTGATAGTTATACATCGGGTTATATGTGGTATGGGTGGAATTTCATCACCAAGACAAAAATCCCTTCAGGCTTTAGAAAATTAAAAATCCAGCCCATGTGGACAGGATTGCATCCCAAACCATGTCTATCGCGACTTGGATCGCTATCGTATAACAGATTAAAAGTGAAAAAGAATTTGTTACGTACAATTTGGGTACCATTAAATCTAGCCGGTAATCCAAAGGAAACTCGGTGAAGTACCTAGCTACAACTTCTGTTTTGGTTAAGCACCAAAACCTCAATTATACTAACAAGAGGAGTTGCCGACTAATTCAATGGGACGGATAGGAATAAGCCGCAGTAAGAATAACAAGAGGATGCCAAAATCAGTAAGTGCACTATTTTTAAAATAAACATAAAACAAATGTTAACCATACGAACACTAAACACATATCTAAAACTGCTAGCTGAAAGTGGGGTTTCTAAAATAGAAATGTTAATATATGTCAATATATTGCTGGGATAACGCCTTGCGTTGTACGTCACTAAAAGAGTGCTGTGACAACGGTTGCACGTTGGAGCGCCGCTAATGTATGCTGTGACACGACTGTGAGTAGCAACATTGCTAAAAGACTACTGCGATACAGGTACAAAAATAGAAAATTTGAAATTACAGACTTACCTTCCTTTCTAACTTTTCTTTGCCTGGCTAGCTCAACGGAGGTAATGAAATTTACAAAAGGAAATCAAACACTACAAACTTATAAAGCATCTATATATTCAAAAACAATTTTCTTTTATACAAAAGAATACAGAACAGCTTACAGCATAATTTTTAAACATAAAACTATCTCTAACCTACTTACTTAATTATCAAAATGTTCCTCCTAATCTTGGTTAAAATTTACAGAACTCTAATCTTTTCTCCTATGGATAATTTATCTGTCTTTTACTCCAATAAATGGCGTTTGGCCAAAAATCCTTGACAGTAGTCTATTTATAGGTAAAAATGTTTCGAACCTGACCACAAAACTTTCTAGTAAATATCCCTAAAAAAAATATTATATGATTAAGACTTAGTCTACCGTAAATTCAAATGAGCAAATACTCAAACCTTAGTTACACCCAACACAATCTAGGATTAATACTTGCAAAATCTAAAAACGCTTATCTATTGTAATTAACAGTATTAAATACCTCCTGGTTCCATTATAAATTGATGTCAAAAGCTTAGCTTACAAGATTTTCCATCATCATTAAGTCTTCAGTCCTGGAACTGAAACTGTTTCCTATTATAATCTAACCTATTCATTTACCTGAAATTTCCACAGTCTTCACCTTTCACTATCTGCGTGCAATAGTCTGATCTAGTCCTATCTCTACTTCTTTTTCTATCTCTGCTTGTAATATATCCCGCAATATTTCCCAAAAATGCTTTAGAACATATCCTGCTCTTCTATTTCTTCTATTTTTTGTTTGTTTTCCACATATGCTTTCAACAATATCCTCCTTGTTTTTATGTTTCTTGTCTTCGAACATAGCCGCTACTCTTTCTTGTTAAATGCAGTTCGACTCCCTTTCTATTGTTTTATAAATTTATTCCCTATTTGCCCGATATTCAGTGGTAGGTGAAGAGGGTTAAGCAACCTGCCGCTACCAAATTCGCCCAACACCCAAACATTTGCCGATTTAATAGTTTTCCAATATATCCTTTCGAACAAGGTTTATCGTCCTGAAACTGGTTAGACGCGTACCTCCACTTATTTTTATTTTGAGCTAGCTTAAACAGTTCCATGAGATTTCCACAGCCTAGATACAGCTCGGTTCTGCTTCTGTTGTTTTCTAATTATATGTCCAATTTTTCCGAGATTCAGTAGTATGTGAAGGGGGTTAAGCAGCCTTTGGCTGCAAAGATTCCCCAACACTTAGACATTTGCCAAATTAATCGTTTTCCAGTAAATGCTTTCGCACAATTAACATTAGTTGAGAATATTGCAAAACTAATACCTGTAGTTGCTTATAATAAATATCAGGTTTAAGTACAGTTATTTTTTGTCATTAGGTTTCCCTCTTGGAACTAGTTGTACGCAAAACTCCATTGATTTCTATTCTGAGCTAGTCTACACGTTTCCCTGAAATTCCTACAGCCTACTATTTTAACTGTCTGTGTACAATAGTCCAACCCAGGTCTACCTTTACCTCTTTTTTTCCTATCTCTGCTTCTAATATATTCCGCACTATTTCCTTAAGTTTTAGTATGTCGCTTATCATTATATTTCTTTTATATATTACTGTTTTCCACATATTTCTTACTTTCCCTACCATTTCTAGCAACTCTTTGTTCTTAACTTTGTCTGTCCATGATATCTTTATCATACGTCTGTTACACCACATTTTAGAGGTTTCTATATTTTTTCTGTCCGCTTCTCCTACTATTGTAGGCAAAAGGAGATGCGTCCCTCTGATGCGCTGCAACGCAGCAAAAGCGATCACGGGCTCTCCTTTTTGCAAAATAACCAACAATTTTTACATTAGTTTTTGTTTTTCTATGCTTGAATTACTTTACCAATGCCAGACAAAATTACTGATTACTATTTAGCTAAAAACGCATTGGTTTCCGTTGACCAACCTATTTGTTTTGCATTAAGTGTATTACCTTCTTAGAAGCTCCGCTAGTGCATAAGTAGGTAATCAGTCATTTATTTATTTTTATTTTCAACTTTGTCTTTTGACCAGTTATTAAAATTTTATCTGGCAATGCCATCTATACTGACATATCGGAGACCTGAATGATCACCGATAGTTAGTTGGTTACATTCGGGTATAGAGGACGCATGAGAAATATTTTGTAGGTATAAATACACCAGGATTTGTGTTCTCGCGAATATTTTTAAAGATTAAAGCATTATTTTAAACAATATTTAATGTAATTTTGTTTTAAGTAAAATGCGTATAACTTTTACTACTATTCTATTATATTTACAATGAGTGAAGCGTATATTTTATACACGAAAGGTGTATTTTGATAATAATTGAATGGCTTTATGTATTTACAGTACGCTTTAAAATGATTCATTTGCATTCTGATAAAGTTCATATGTAATGCGTTTTAAGGTATCTCAAGAGTAATTATTTATAAGACTAATAATTTTAGGATACGACGTTATGTTGCTGGTATAATTTCTAACCTTTAAAACCGCCATAATGAATGGACCACCTTTGAATATGAACAATATAAAACACAAAATTAATCCTTCCTTAAATCAGAAAATCATATAACCTAAATATTATATTCCTTAAAGGAAGTTATCTACTCCTATTGGTGGGATTAGGAAATACAGATACTTCTTAAATGAAATATAATTATAAACATTTCAAAGGAACATCACGAATTTTTAGGTGTTGTACGGTTTCTTAGGAGCAACTTCTTAAATATTTTTCTATAGTTGTCTCGTGAACGTAATAAAATTAGACATAGGGGCGAATTCTTTTTTGTATTTACATGAAAATATCAATATACCTCCTTCTTGCAATGTATTTTTAAGTGGGTATATAAACTTCGTAGGAAGCTTTTTCGATTGCTATCACTTCGAAGCTTTAAATCAAAGAAAACGCACCTACTTACTAGGCTGTATACATAGGTATTATTTCAGAATTAAAGTTATCCGAGTATTATGTTTAAGACAAACTTGATAATGTGTCAATGGATTTAAGGACTAGAAGTTAACCTAGAGGGATACCTCATAACAAAAGTGTTTAAATGCAAACTAGGTAGTGATTTAAGCGGTGTTTTATTGTGAACAAGATTTCCAAATTTTAAAAACTGAATATAATTTTCAGCTGGAATGTCAACTTATTCAGTTGAAACTTGTACACCTTGATTTTTGCATTTGAAAGCAAATTTTATTAAAATATTAAGAATATGCTTATGTAAATCATAACAAAATGCCACAATCGATTTTCACCATTTCACTTTTCGATGAAGTTCTACTTTGTTCAAAATCACTTATTTATCCTGCAATAGGTCTTGTACCGTGTTTCAAAAGCTCTAAACATTAGCACAACAATCGTACACGAATGCGCTAAATATACGAATGACTATATTTAGGTTTATACCCTGATTTCCATCACCTAAGTGATAAGGGTTAGAATTTGCTGTAATTAATCTTATATATATATATATATATATATATATATATATATATATATATTGCTATGCATAAACAGGAACTGGAATGATCGAGCCCCGACGTTGGGCCCATATATTTTTGCTATGATTAAACAGGAATTATCGAGCCCCGACGTTGGGCTGTCAAATATTTATGCTATGAACTCCCTCCAGGAACTAACTGGAACTTAACAGGATTTTATCGTGTATCAACCTTGTGTCGACCAATAACAAAACTTGATATGATAACGCTTTCTTTGATATCAATGGCGTATTCTACTTGACACCTCCTCTCTTTTTAAATTATCAAATTACACTTTCACAAATTTTATCTTTTGACCTCGATTAGCTTTTATTTTGAATTATAGAATGAAGTTAATTCAATTCCATATAATGAAAACAAATATTATGTACAGGTTTTCAAAAATTATTAAAAATACACTTTTCAATTAATTAATGTTGTAAATCTCATTTATCTCAAAAATCATACGCTATTTAACCAATCTAAAGTCACCAAAAAAACCTATTGTTTTTATAAAAAGAAGCATGGAACGTCCAAAACCCCTTTATCATATAACGCACTTTATACGTATGCAAGCTCGTTGTTTTGTTGACTCCGTCACATTAATTCATATTAAGCAAGTTCAATATTCAATATTTAAATTCAAATAGAAAAAAAATGTCTTAGAACTAAAAATCTAACCTGGTCTGTTTTCTTCGCTATTTCCTTCTCGCAATCGACGCATCCATTATCAACTAATATTTTCCATGCATTATACCATCCATTTGGATCAAAATTATTCTCCACTAATTCAGAATTGTTATATACCCATTCGAAATATTGTCTATCCACACGCATGAACCATTGCATTTAAATTATTGTCATCACCCTCTGGACTACCATTATTAAACTTAGACTTATGCACACCAAATTATTGTCGTCTCATTTAGACTTATTACCTCTTCTCACCAGACTTAGAATTTATTCTCATCAATCTCCCCAGACTTAGAATACCATCCATACACCCCGGACTCAGACTTGTAATTTATTCTCACCGGCCTCAGAGTTTAATTATTCTCCCCGGACTCGAAGTTTATTTATTCTCCCCGGACTCGAAGTTTATTTATCTCGAAGCCGTTTAATCGGCAATCGTAGTTTTCATCTTCGTCGCACTTAAACAAATTTTCACTTTTAAATTATTCTTACGTGTTGCACTTAGTTTCAAAGTGACGCACCTCGGCCTTTGTTAAGTTGAAAACTAAGTTTGTTATCATGGTCGCTGTTAATATATGCTTGATATCCCACTTCGTCAGTAGGCCTGGCCTACAAGCCCGTCGCTAATTTTAACCAATCAAGTCTTTGCATTTAAAGTAGTTTCTGATGTAACATTCTCTGCCTTCAAGTAATTGTTGCTTGCTCGCAGCTGCCTCGTTATCAAACATGCGGTGTTTTGAGAAATATAATCGCTTTTCCATGTTGTACACAAACAACTGATGCAATTTGACTTTCAATTTTCATATATGCTTGTTATTTACGCAATTTTTAATCACCTTTATTATTAAAAATGGTTAATTGTTTGTACGCACTTACCCTATGCTTTTTGAAGCTTTATTTCTTATCTCCGTATTATCATAACTGACTGGAATTCTTTTGAATGCGTGTTTAATTACATTTATTATGTTTACGTCAATATTGTGATACGTTAGTCGATATTTTTCTTCACCTTTTGCAATTGTTGTAAAATGGTGTATTTGCATTACCGTGACAAATACATCTGTAAAATTAGAAACTGAGGCTTCCTGCTGAAAACAGAAGCCTCCAACTAGAAGCTCGATAATATGCACCAAATACCCTTCTAAGATTACATGTACATGATAAAAATATAAAACAATTTCTTAACAGTCTTGTGATTTATAGTTTACTCAAAATATTTTATTCTTTTCTAAAAGTAGAATAGGGTCCTTGATATAAATAGGTAAAAGAGTAAAATAGCTTTAGTCTACGTCAGCATAGGACAAGCTGAAAGTACCATTAAAGAATGCACATGATATATTGAAAACTAAAAATTTGTAACTATTAGAGAATAAATAAATCAGTATTTCTCATGTTTAATACATGAAAGGAAGAGATATAGATAGAAGTGCGGTAACTGATAAAGATAGACCAATATAAAAATTGCGATATAATGGAATTACCATTAAGTAATGGCAGGCAATGCATAACTTGCCAAATAAAGTTTTCTGTTAAAACGTTTGTAATAGGACAATACATCAAAGAAAAAGCATAGCAATAAGTAAAGTAAAGCATGTGAAAAAGTAATAAAGAAATTCTTTATTTCACTTAACATAAATAAAAAATAATGCATAATACTAAGATCAGAATTCCAAAAGGTCCTGAAACAAGTGAAATTTAACAACAAGTTATAAGAAAATATACGTTGCCAGTGGATGGTGAGACATTATATAGTCTAAAATACAGTATAAAAGGAGTGCGATTTTGTTCTGTTTCAACGGGCTGTTACGCTTGGGAGTTACGGGAAATTAAATTAGATATAAAAAGCTAAAAATTAACCTGAAACGAGAGAAATGTTATTGACTCCTCCTGTACAATGGGTTTTGCAAATAGCCAATAGTAACTTAACATGATATTTCAATTCTTTTGATTTTAAGAAATATAATTTCAATTAAAGCAGTTGGTATAATTAATGCAATAAAAAATTGAATTGTTTTAAAATAAATTAATAAAAGTCAACTCAATATGAAGATAACATATGAGTTATGATAAGATACACGTTGCAACAATATGAAACGTTAAAAGAAATTTCCCATAAATCATAACAATGTATTAATCATATAATAAATACAGGCCTCATGCATAGACTCAAACCACTAAATTAAGAAGTTATTTATACATATTAAACCAAGTTCAAATTCATAAATTAATGTAAACTGTAAAAGAGTAAACCTAATACTTATATCAATAAACTTTAATAAGGGAAGCATGTTATTTCAATAAAGCTTTAACATTAGAAGTAAATAACCATGAACTTCTTAATACAAATATTTTGTAGCAGAATTATTCCAAATATAATAGAGCTTTCGCCGATTTGTAATGAAATTAATTATATGCAATGTTAAATATTTGCAAGATAAGGAAACCCTAACCCTACCAGTTCCAGGACTATAGACCTAATGATAATAAAGTAAACCCTAAACATACTGTAATGATAATACAATGTAAAAACCCAGACGTTTAGCAGCGAAATCCGCCCATATTATGGTCCGATAACTAATTACATCATTAGGCACAAAGTCTTAGAATCTCATACAGAATAACTACAATTACGCAGCTTTTGTGTGATAAAGTTATGTTAGTTTACGCTTGCTTCACGTGGTAGGAAAACCAGAGCATGGCATAACGCCTTCCCCTTCTATCTTAAAGATACACGAAGGAGATGGAAAGTAAATTACAAGCAATCACACCAACACCCGACGGAAAGAAATTACAAATTAATTACTTACATGTCGTAAACTCCAAAAGATGTACGGGTAAACAGTAAAAGTATGGTGTGACTAAACACTCTTAGATTATGGAAGGAAAAATAACGATCTACGTGGTAACCACAAATTTTCGACATGACCTACAATTCTCACAGATATTGGGACAGATTGGTAACCTGCAAAGACAGTTTTAGTATTAAATACCTAATGATTAGATAACTACTGACGCCTTCAATGGATCTTTGGTCAACCACTAATGAAGGCATAATTGAAAGTCAACTTTTAGTAGAATTAGATATTGTTTTTGATGGCATTTATGTATGATCGTTGTGGTATAAAGTATTGCAAAATCCTTCGTTGGAAATATAAGATCAGACATTGCAAGTTTATTTGCAATTGACTGTGATATTTAAGAATAAAGGTCGATGCATTAGGAATGTACTGAAAATTAATCTTGCCATTTTTTGTGTGTATTTTGTTGCAAGAATATCTCTAGGTAACTGACCTGAATAGTAGTGTATAAAATTTAAAATTGTTATATGCATACTTGTTCACAGAAATAATGCAGAAATAATGTTATTTTAAAATATATTTAAGTAAGATGAGTTGGGTTTTGTTGTTATATTTGTTTAAATATACAGGTGACCTTTTGTAACGGAAATACACTTCACCAAACGTATACACCGTAATTAAAATCTTCTGCGTTACTCGTCATCCAAAGGAAATCTTTCTTAAACTAGACTAAGTTGGTGCCCATATACTTAACGGATTGGAAAACTTTTCAGGTAAGTGTTTTCAGGAACGTATCTTGAAGTTGCACCTAAGTAAATTTTTGTCATTATTCAATTTTACTCTATTTTCTTTCATTTAGTTCTATAGGGACGCACTACCGCATCACTGTAGTTGGCCGGTGCATTTTTATTTTGTTATGGAGTTTGTGTCCCTTTTGGACAAGTCTAAATTTATTAATTTAACGCTTCAAACAACCGTTAAAGGGATTGAGCACTGTATGATACACTGAAATGCTTTATAACAGTTCGCTGCTAACGTGATAGAATTTACGTTCTTGCTTTTGCGGCATACGTAACAATAATATTGCCACATGGCATCTTCTCTTGAAGTGCCTCTGGCTTTAAATTCTCTCTAACCTAGCTAATAGTTATATTTATGTAACATTGTAACGTACTACAAGGATCTATAATTGTTGCTAAACGTGATAGAATGTCTGTTTTTGCCATTACCAGGCACAAAAGTGTGAAATTGCTTTGCGTTGGAAGCACTGTTTGTTTATCACTTACTCGGATATGCGCATACTTCAAGTTAGTTGACAGTTATAGCGCGCTTGTGATTTACTTCGTTAGGTATAAACACTTGTGTAACATTTCAAAAGGTTTAAAGGTGTGATAGAATTATTTATTTTTTGGCCATATCTTAATTGTCTAATACGGAACTATTAAGGAACTTTGCCGTAAATCGTGTGTTTATTTTTAATAAATAAAGGCGCAAGCGCTCTACCATTTGCTTGCTAAAAGCACTCACAGAATTATTATTTACAAACAACGTCATGCTTCTGTACTTGGCTATGACAAACACAAACATATCATGTTTAACAGCAAACTAATGTAAAGCTTTGTAAAGTATCGCATCGACACTGATGTTTCATGAAGCAACGTATAGGCGTTCTTTGCTTTGTGCTAGAAACATGAGTGTTCCGGAGTCAGTAACATTCAAAAGAAAGAGCATTGCTTTGGTACATTCAAAAGTAGTATTACACCTCTCTGTGTGACAAGAGAAAAACCCTTATTCAATTTATATATGAAGGGAACGTAAATAAGGTAAAAGTAGTGCATCAAATAATGAGAAGATACAAATATGGTCCAAATAAGAAAGTGATAATAAATCTAAGATCAGAAAACTAAAAGAAATGTAGAAGTTCTGCCATATATGAAGTTTGATAGCCGATGATAACATAGGTAGGGAGTTGAATAACCCCAAAAATAAAAATACCTGAAATCATAAAAAGGATATTCAGGTTCTAGATGGTACGAAAAGCTGAATATCTTGTATTTGAAACGTGGCAATTTTCGGCTCGAAAATTTTAGCACTGGGCAAAAAAAATTAATTTGACATTTTTCTATTATCTAGCTACTTGAAATGTTTAAAAGGCGCGCAAGATAACTCTTAGATTTGCAACTGTGAAAGATTTCTGAAAACGCCAAATTTTTAATTTCTTTTAATACTTGGACTAATAGCAGAAAGAGATGTATGGTATATTTACTTGCTACTGCGATGCATTTTGCCAAAAATTGTAATTTTTAAAAAATATTGTTTCAGGAATTTTCATTAATCCTCAAAATACCATTTTAAAAAGTTTTTAATACTTTTTATTTCTTAAAGTATAGTTAACGGTTTCCCGTAAAATGGTCAAACAATACGTTCTTTCCTCGGAACTTGCGAACCTCTAGAATACTCCAATAAAATGTATCAATCATGTTAGCTGCCTCTCTTGATAAAGTATCATCTAGGATGTGACTTTAAAAAATGCTCACTATCTGCTCAGGAATATGTACCTGGCTACTTACGTTTTCGCAAACGTACGTATCATACCTTATTTATTTTCCGTACGTTCATAAGCATTCGAAAATCAGTAATGCATTTCGTTTAAAATTTTGAAAAATAATTAAAAATAGCAATGAAGAGCAACATTTTTAACTAATTTGAACATCTTCACGCAAACAAGGCAACTGCGTTGCTATTGTAGACAAAGCTGAGTGCATTTAAATAGTTAGAAATATTCTTGCTGTTTTGACCATAACCACTTTAGCAACTTTGTGTAAAAAAATAGAACATTTAATTACTTAATTCAAAGAATTTTATAACAATCGAAAGCCATTTGTTACGTGTAGTTCATGCATTTAAATTTTTATTAACGATTTCGACTGTTTTTTTCAATTTAACTGGTTGCTTATTCATCACTCTGTAGGATTTAATTAAAAGATTTACTTGTAATCTAAAAATGCTTCAAAATATTTTATTTTGGACATAGCGTTCAAATGTGGTATTCGATTATAAGTGACATTTGTTTTCAAAAATTTTACAATGGATTTATGTACGTGTTTTCTACAAGGTTATTTCTGGCTTGCTTATCATCACTCCGTATGTAATATAAATAATTAATTGGTATGCTACATTTTCCATAATTTTAGGCAAAAAATTAGGCATCACATCCTATGGATACTTAAGGTCTGTACGAGTTTGATCAAATTTTGTGTTGTTTGAGAACGCTATGACCGGTTGTTACGCAGAATCAGACGTTAACCGGGTTTTCTATTTATCGATCATAGTTCGCTTGCTGAAACGATAGGAAAGGTTTTAATATTTAAGGTTACCAAAGGACATTCCAACACTAGTTTAAGGCAATTAGTTTTATGGTTATCTTATAAGCAGATGAAGGTTTGAGGAAAATACAATTCATGTGATTGGTTTATTTAAAAATAGATGTTTATTATGGTAGTTACAATTGGAATCTTATTATTATTATTATACTTTCATTGCTAGCTTAAATAAAAAATTGAATTGCTGTCGGTTTAAAAAATGCGTGTTGTTTCTATGTCAGGTGATTGTTGTTTATGATACAAGCAATGCATCTCACGCCATTCAAAATATTAAAAATGTACCTTAAAAGCATTTCGTGTAGGTTTGTATATATACAAATACAGTATTGTACAACAATTTTTGTACATCTCCGTGTCGTGTTTGATTTTACTGTTAGATTACAAAAGTTTTAAGAAAATTACAGTATTAAACTTCTGCAATTTTGTTTTACAAGCAATCATTTTGGCATAATCTAATACCGGTTTAACTATAACCGACGCAATTGTGAGTGAACGTGAATTTCGCTATATGCAGATTATTCAATAATATAATCATCACGGACTGTTTAATTTTTATAAATGGTTTATAGGCACGAGAATTGGTTTTTTCTGCCGCTACAAATTTTAAATCTGTCCTTGTACACATCGTCGATCATGGTCGAAATATATGGCAGAATCTGTGTTACCATTGATGGAAGTGTTGGTTTTGCTGCATTCCTTTGATAATGGCCCCAATGTCGTAAAATCTTCCAGGGACAAAAACAGGGTGTCTGGAAAAGCACCTTTTGAAGGAATTCCTCCCGCCAGAGTATGTGTGTGTGTTTCTTTTCTGGGTTTCGATATTTTGGTTCCTCTGAGTCAGCTCACGTAGTTGATTTGATGTCTTTATTCATGTATGTCCTGTTTAATTTACAGGACAAAACTACTTAAATTGTTCGGTATAAACAATTAATTTATAAACATACTTTAGTGCACTCCGATTGTTTCAGTGTTTTTAATGAACAAGAGCAAATAGGTTTCTTATATTTGGTTAGTGCATGTTAAAGTTTACAAATTCAGGTTTCTATTAATTATTAAATATAGTTTTGTGATATGCCGAATGTGTTTAGGTGATTGTTTTCGAGTTATAGTGAGATAAACAAGTTTGTGAAGAAACAGAGGCTTAATTGTAATTGCTTTTTTTAAGGTTTCAAATATGCTACTGACAGCAATTTTTATTGTTTGAGAATCAATGATGAAATAAGTTTGGTATTGGTTGTCCCTAAGATTTTCTATATAAAATTTAGAGTTACACAATTGTTTAGGTGTGACGTTTGTTACAGTATTTCGCGCGGACAAAAAAGAGAAAGTAAAGTAAGCAAAAATTAGCCCTCACCAAGTGCCGCAAGAAAAAGAAAGAAAAAGGGTCCAAATAAGTAATGCCGTGCTAGCTAAAAAATCGACGAGTGGGGTGGGTCAGAAAGAAAGGAACAGGAAACCTCGTTAAAAGAATTTTTTTTACAAAACCGGTAGTTAAAAAAGAACATTTACAAAATCTCTAGTTAAAAAAAGCATGATACCAAAAAGAACATCTACAATACCTCCAATTAATGAACTATGGTACAAAAAAACATCAACTTGCATAAAAAAAACATTTATCCCAAGCATCACAGTACAAAAATTTATGCAAAAAATAATTTATACCCTTCTTTAATTTCCTTAGCCTAATTTACAAAACCTCTAGTTAAAAAAACATGATACCAAAAAGAACATTACAATACCTCCAGTTAATAAACCATGGTACAAAGGAACATCAACTTGCACAGAAAACAACATTTATCTCGAGCATTACAGTACAAATGTCTATGCAAAAATAATGTATACCCTTCTTTATTTCCTTAGCCTAATTATCTACCTCAATCCTAATATCTATATAAAACAAGAATTAAACAAACACATGTGTAATAGACTATTTTCAGTCCTGTCGTTACCCAATATTCAATGTTAGATATCAAAATAGTAACGAAAACCATATATTTACATTTTGTCTATAAGTAACTCTTAATAAGTAAATACAAAAAAAATGTTTCGATAAACTTCACCAATAAAAGAAAGAAACTATATACAGGTCGAAATGTATTTCGCCGCAGCTGTAACAAAACAACAAAAAATTACTACGCAATGACGTCACGCCTTAACAATAATGTAACTCTAAATTTTTATATAAAAATGTTGTGGACGGTAATGGCTGTTTTTATTTAATAATTCATACTTAATCAATAACAGCTGTTGCTTTAGCATATTCGGACGATTTGAGCGAAGTAAAATTAATTTCAACACCGGAACATTTCCTATTGTGCGATGAGTAACTTAAAAACATAAAAAGAAATCTAGACCCAATTTATTTTACTGATGGAGGGCTTCAACTGCTTCAGAGAAGAAACCAGCAAGTTTTACAGCTTAGCATAATGTTCCGGTTTTTACTGTGTCACAGCGTGGTCTTGCAAATTATGATAGTTCATTGTTACAGCACAACAATTTTTTGTAGTTGACATCAAAGCATCAACGACAAAGTATGTAATGTTATGTTCTACTACCAAGCAGTTCAAATAATTTAAGGAAGAAAATTATCCAACATCTGATAATACAAATATTGCATCGCTAAAGATAACAAACATCAGACGTACGACGCCATTCCATACAAATAAATAATTTATGTTCTTGACTTCATCTTGTGTAGTTTATATTGTCTCTTTAAGAGAAGTTATTAAAGGAAATTGCATATTTCTAGCTTTACATAAAAAAAAGCTAAAGTTGCTTCTTAAAAAAGGGATTGATGAGATATATTCATCGTATAATCAACTTGTATAAAAAAGATAACCCGAATGTCCAATATTAGAAAACTTAGAGTCAACAACGATCGATAATTGGAAAAACCACGTTAACCGTATGTAGTGGAACAGGACGTAGAACGTTCTAAAACACCACGAAAGTATATCGACCCAAAACCTTACGTAGGAAAGTGTTTGAAGAGTTGCCTATATTCGTATAAAATTATTGAAAACGTTATACCAGTACAGTATACAGATAAGTGGACCAGAGGTAACTTTGCAGAAAACACGTACATAACACACTATAACCTTTTGAAAACAAATGGTTTAATAACCAAACCACGTTCTTATTATAATCTTTAAGGAAAATTTCAGATTGAATACTATATTGAAATAGCATAAATTTGCTGTATCTAAATTATATTTACATGTACTAATACAACCTACAGGGTGTTGAATAAGCAATTATTTTCAATTTAGAAAGCTGTCCAAATTGTACATGAAAATTCGTAAATGACCGTGAATACAGCAAGGAATATGAAATTTAATAAAGTACGAGCAAATATATTTACAGGCAGGGACGGCGCGTAACACGTTATTACCTAATAAGTTTTTGTTACAGCTGCTGCAAAATGCATTTCGGCCAGTATACAGTTTTTTTCCTTTTATTGCTGTTGTCTACTATCACATTACTGTTTTTGCATTTATTTAGCGCTTGTAAACATTATGTAAGTATGTATGTTATGTTTTATTAATATTTAAAATTGTATTAAACAAGTGACTGAGAACAATGCGTAAAATATTTATTTGTTAATTTTTGTTCTATTTAAATACTAAAATTGAGGTTAAAAATTAGTTTGAAGTAATTAAGGAGTGTATTAATTATTTTTGCAAAATCTGTTTTGTAATGTGTAAAGCCTCCGTGATATACTGGATAAATATAATTTTCTTCGCGGGTTAGTTTTCCTTTTTATAACATGTTTTTAATCAAAGGTGCGTAAATAAATTTTCTCCCATAAGGTTTTCTTTTTCTTTGTGACCCATTCAACTCTGCGACTTTTTAGCTAGAACGACGTTCTTTGGGCTCGCTTTTTTGTTGCGATACTCGGTGCGGGCAATTTTGTTTGCTTACTTTACTTTTCTTTCTTTTCCGCACATTTTGCCGAGCAATCCTCTGACAACTGGGTCGTTTGGATTGCCAAAGATTTGTAGAACACTGGTTCGTTCTGTAAAAACTTTTATTAACACCCTGTCTATCTGTACTGATCCCAAAATTAATACTTAAATTGACTCTTTTTAAACCTAAATATACAGTTTAGAACTCGTTACAATTAATTAATAAATTATAAAGTCTTATATTGCCCACTAATCGTATAATGATCTCTTTTGATGACAAAATGAAACAAAAACTATTTCTTTGGTAGTAGACTTACTAATTTGTCAATAGAGATACTACATTAACCACTTTACCTCTTTTAAAATTTTGTCGTTCACAGTACTTTTTCGAATTTCGTATCCACCGGTCTAGCAATGAGCAAACCACTTTCACGATTTTTAGCTGATGTACCTGAACCACGTTGAAAACACCAACATTATGAGGGCCAACCAAAACATTCTTGCCTTGTTTAGATACGTAGACTTTTTATTGTTCAAGGCAATAAAGATAATGTTTTTAATTTATTTGACACTCGCTATAGTATCAAACCAAATATCAAATTTATCATTGAACAAAATGGATCTGTTTACTTTCGTGTTCTATCAATAAGCAAAAATGTATTCAATCATTTTGAAATCAGTATATTTAGGAAACCAAACCAAACTGGCCAGATAATTCTTGCCCATTCATATCATCTATGGCAATGCAAAGTAATTTTCTTTAATTGTTATGTTTCTCGCTTACTAAATATTCATTTGAAAGAAGATGAATTTCGAAAGATACAAATATCCTTAAAGACGTTCCATTAAGAATAGCTCTGATCCCCAAATGATTAATAAATTAGTAACTAAAGTCAAATTCAAAAAGTTATATTCTTGGCACATAACTTGTCAAAAACTCGTGTAACTTCTATGTAGAGCCAGGTAGATAAGAAAAAGATAGAAGAGTATAGGAAGACCTAGACTAAGCTATATTAGTCAACTTATTAGAAATTTAGGTTGTGAAGGGTATGTAGCATTTTTTAGATTAGCACAGAATGGAAAAGAAGTTAGAGCTGCGTCAAACCAATCTTGAATAGGGTCGAAAACAAAATGATGATGACCGTTTATTAATCAGAATATAAGTAATAAAATAAACAATATTTTTCATATATTTTCTTATAATAGAAAAATTACGCACTATAGCCAAAGTACAACACTGTCTCGTTAACACTTAAGATGAAAATCTTGCTTTGTTTAATAGATGAGTATATAAGCGTTCTTGTGGGCCATGTTCAGCTACTTACATCGACTGCGCCCATAAAGCGCTTAGAGCAGCCATTTCAAAGTATTTTAGCCATCCTACGGATTCAGCCTTTGATTAGCTATCATTTGGAGTTTAATAAACATAATTTTGATCCGTATAAGAACAAGTCCAAAAATACACATAAACAACCATTTTTGATAACTAAGGGATACAAAAGGAGTTCATGTTGAATAATTCTACTTTACGCCCCCAGACTAACCTTAAGAAAAAGTTCTATCTGCTTTACAATCGATTTTTATATATTTTTTATTATTCTTTTATGGTTTTATCATATTCCGAATACACAGAGTCAAAACTTTAACTGAAACAAATTCTTTAACTCAATAAATAAAGGTTTGTCGCAAAATTTCTGAAACATGTCAATTTTTATTCTCAATGGAGCATATTACAAAGAGGTATGTTTACTTTTCTAATTATCTGGAGGGTTGCAGCAACTCCCAACTTTTTGTTTAAATGGGATGTTAAGTTGATTAATTCTTTACCTTAAAGCTTTTCAATTGCAAATACAATTACGTTTTCTTTTGTTATTTTGTATAAGCGATATGTCTGAAGAAATAGTACGAGAAAATGTTTTTGAAGCCACCTTAATGTACACATTTGTGTTCTACTTGATAAGCCACAATAACAATTCCGTACCTTATCAAACTTGGTCGATCGTTTGTTCGCCAATTTTCACTGAATGTGATTGATTTGGTAGTAATTGTTTGAATTTCAAGGTGTAAATTAAAAACCAAAAATAAGAAAATGCTCTATTTAACCGAGACTCATCGTGTCGCAATTTTAATGATGATTGGATATAGGGACAGAAGTCGAGCACAAGTTGAAGTCGCTTGTTCGTTTACTGAAGTTCAATCCAGAATTGTCCCGAATTACTCAAATTGCGATTGGCAAAATCTAAACTGGATTCCGGGAGTTGGGGCACATAAGGGATGCTCATCGACAAAGACTCTTACAAAATCGACAAAGAAACTAAGTTGAACATATTTTTGGAAGTTGAAAAAATTCCTGTTACTCCAGCTTAGACAAATAGCTCGCGTTCATGGTGTCAATCACACTAGAGTTTAAAAAATTCTAAAAGAAGCCAAAAAGCACCCATATAAAGTGCAAAACCTGCACTAGCTTAACCAAGATTATCTTGATCATAAACTCGAATTTTACGAACATTATGGCTATTACCGCTGGTGGACAAATTGATTTGGAATGGGTGTTGTTTTCCCATGAAGCTAGGTTCACATTACACGGGCACGTTAATCGGCACAACTGCCATTATTGGACTGACGAAAATCCCTACTGTATGTGTGAATGCTATACTCAATGGCCTGAAATGAATAACGTCTGGACTGGAATTATTGAAAATCGTATTAGTAGGTGCTGTATTTTTCAATGAAGATGTAACCGGACAAACATATCTAACTATGCTCCAAGAAGACATGGTTCCTGCTTTAGAAGTTTCAATCCAGACTTATTTGACCTATGGATATGGCTTCAACTAGATGGGGGCACCATCACATTTTGCTCATAATATATGGGCCTATCTTAATAAGGTGTTTTCGAATAGGTGGATTGTAAGAAGGGACCCACTTGGGTGGCTAGCATAATTACCCGATCTTACCTCATTAAGTATTTTTCTGGAGATATCTAAAAACACGGTTGCTGCTACTAACCCTAACGACATTGCTGAACTTCAACAAAGATTCCGGAATGAAATTAGGCAAGTAATGCCGGAAGTGTTACTAAGTGTTCAGAATGCTTTCTATTATCGATTAGGGGTATTGTCAGCAACAAAGTGGAGGGCGCTTAGAAAATTTTTTGCATTAAAGAAGTTTGAGAAATCATTTCCTTATATTACTTTTCAGACACATTGCTTATAAAAAGTAACAAAAAATACGTAATTGTATTTGCAATTGAAAATGCTTTAAGAAAAAAATTAATCAAACTACCTTTCAATTTAAAACAGTTAGTAGTTGTTGCAACCCTCCAATAATTACAAAAATATGTAAAGTGCCTCATTAAAAATAATAATTGACATGGTTCAGGAATTTTGCAACAAACCTTTATTTATTAGTCTACAGAACTTATTCGTGTTAAAGTTTACACTCTGTATATTATACATTTTCAACAGCACTTCTATAATTTTTTTAACTTTGGTACTAATTAATTTATTAATTTTTACTTATATAATTTTTAATTATATATCTGCTGTAGTAAATTATATTAGGAGCACCCAGCTATAAGTATGTCTTGCGTGGTTTCCCTTTTATTGTTGTCAATTTCTTGTAGGCTGTGATGATAATATTTTTTTAGTGCGGAAAGTGGTTAATTATATAGTAAGCTTTTGTACACGGCACCACAGTTATATTATTAACCAGTTTTGCTATTTAATATAATTTTCAGCTTTGTAAACAAATAATCTTTTTGCTACTTAAAATAAACTCTTAAGTTGCTACCGTACATCGACGTAACCGGCAGGACAATGAAAGAATGCCCGGGCTCAGTTGGCGAGTAGGCGGGGTTTTACACCTAAAGAAATAGTAAAAAAAAATACCTGATATAAAAAATGGTTCAACGTTCATTACAACCTGTAAGAGAAGTCACCACCTGAAGTTATACCAAAATATAAAAAAACGAAGGAAATAAAATATTAACCAAAAAACTCTAATTAGCAAAAAAACATTACAATTACTGTCGGGTAACTAACACTTTGCAAAAATAACGAGTGTACTGTAAAACGGTTTCTACCTTCCTACTGCCCAATATTTAGATACATTACAACGCGCATAAACATATTTTGAGTATGTGAAAATAAACAATCTATTTTATCACTTACTATCTTTTGTATGTGTATACCAGATTTCAAAATTCAGCTTAGTAATCATAATATTATGATACCTCACATAGGCTCTAATAATACTAACACGCCTAGCATACAACTACAAATACAATGGCGATAACGTTTTCCAATATGCCATGTTTTTAAATCATTTACACAATAATAGATAGTATATTTTCTTTTATCATTTAAATCGATAGTAATGTATTAATACCAAGGCAATAGCTACCAAATTACGAGAGCAATCCAAAAAGTAGTACCCGTTTTTGAATAAAAAATAAACTAATACATCTTAACAAATTTTAATGTTTTATTTGAACAGAACATACCTTACACTACCTTTCCACATAGTCACCTCGCAAATTTAAGCATCTATCATAACGTGAGACGAGTTTTTGTATGCCAGCTTCGTACTCCTCTGCCGCCAATGTATTGTGATATATAGTCACAGCTGCTTTCAGTTCATCATTACTTTCAAATTCCTTTCCTGCCAAAAAGTTTTTGAGTTTTCTAAACAGATGAAAATCTGAGGGTGAGAAGTCTAGGTTGTAGAGTGAATGGTTAAAAGTTTCCTATTTCAATTGTTAAACAAGTTGTTCTGTTAATCAAGCAGTATGAGGCCTGGCATTGTCGTGGAAGAAAAGGACGCCTCTAGAGAACAGACCTCGCCGTCGATTTTTAATATCGCACGGTTTCACATTTCTTTCGTTGAGAAATCTAATCACAGCCCTAATTTCACAACTGGCGGCGTTCTCTATTTTTTTGAACATTATAAACACTCACAGAAAGAACAAGGTCAGTACTAGCAAGGCGTAACTTTGCACATATACAGCTGCAATATAACTAAACGTATTATAACTAGTCCGGATGCTACTCTACTCACAAGCGCTTTACACGGTACAAACGGGTACTACTTTCCGTACGGCCCTCGTAGTTCAATCATTTTCGTACATATGATTTAATTCGATGAATGTGTGAGCTCAAACAGCAACATCTACGTAGACAGTGTCTCAATACAAGCAGGGAAAAAACGCTCACCCACATGTCTACGGTGTCGGATCCCTAGGGCCGAGGCGGGACAGATGGACCGAACACCACGTAACTTGTGCATCTTTCCATACTAAGAGGAGCGGCAACTCAATAGGCCGTCATGTCCACCGGAGCAAGCTGTAACGGGTACGAGTAAAAATTAGACCCGTTACGAAGAAAAGTTGCAACGTACAATGACGTAGCCGGAAGAAAACGTCCAAGTAGTTGATCTACATCAACGAATAATTGGGATACGGAACAAGCAAATTAGCCTCCAGCTAAGAGCTAAAAAGAAAAATTTTGCTAATATTAACGGCTCAGGAGCGCTTACCGATTCTCAAAAAAGATCTACACATTTGACAGAGGACAAACGTGTATCGCTCTTGGAATAACAGAACAACTGGTTTTTACTAGTGCATTAATGCACACGCTCCAGAATCAAATTCAAAAATAACACGAGTTCGCAAAGCAAACATCCTAGCTTATCGAAGCGCTGTAACTGGAAAACCAGACTTTATATCGGATAGTGGGCGTGCATCATTTCAACAAGTCGTTACTTTGGCACCATCGAGAAAACCTATTATACGCGGTCGTAATGATTAACAAATTGAAGGTTACCTAAAAACAGGATACGAACCATTCAGTTGTAGCATAAACTTCTTGTTTCGAAATAACTAAGTTCAACATGAAAATTTGTAGAAAGCGTATTTATTATTGTAAACAGGATGTTATTGAAGAATTTAAGAGATTACGGGATAACTAAAACAATGTATTTAATTTATAGAATAAATTTTCGTTGTAAAAGCAAACGGGGTTTGCGTCAAGGAATTTATATGCATTATAATTTAATTAAGGGTCGATATGCTTGCGGCCACGTCCCACAATGCCCCACCCGAAGGTACTATATTGGGTTTAAACGCGAAAAATATAAACGTGCTCCTAATTATTCTAAGTTCAAAATTAACACATCTTAAATAAAAATCTAACAACTGAAACAAAAACTAAAAACGGGGTTTGATTGATGGTATCCCTAGCGTTGAGTTTGGAGTGTGCCCGATCAACAAGACACAAACAAAATGAATGGGGAGGGATCCGTAATGCCGGATAGCAGCTGCCAGCTCTGCTTACTGGTATGATCTGAAGGGTTGACTTAAAACTATCCAAATATAGCTAGCTAATTTAAAATGGATTCAAATTTTCTAAGAATACGCCAAATATATTAATAGTGAATTTAGCCATTTTACCTGCTCTATAAATTTACAAATTCATCTTCCCTGGTCTAATTAATTTGTTAGCCTAAGTCCGTCCCTAGCTTTCCCTATCATTCCCTAACTGATTTATATTGTAAATACAATCTTCTCAAACAATCTTCCTTCTTATATATAAACGGCAGAACGTCAAACAAATAATATCAAGCCACAAACAATAAAAGCAGGCAAAAATATAAATATAAAAATGAATATAAATATTTATGTAAATATATATAAACATCTATAAGCATTAAGCGTTGAGCAGTGCATTAAATTGCAAAAAGCATAACCCAAATTATCAGGTGAACTCGCATAAACATTATACCGGCTAGCACCATTACGCACAAAACGTGCTCCTTAAATTATTTCAAATCTACTAATTATCATAAACCAATGCTTATGCGAGCACAACCGCCACAATTTTTTCTTACCTCGTTAATACATCTCTCCAGCATCCGAAGATCTGGTCGTTTACATACATTTAAACTTACTGCTAGGGTGAAATGGATATGCACTGCTTAAGTTCTGGTGGGTATGCACTAATCGTCCTGGGGGGTCACAATCACTATCACTTCATTTTTAAGTCCTGGAGGGATGCGCGGTTTCACTATATTTTATTTTATTATTTTATTTCTTTGATTATTTCATTGATTTAATTTAATAAGAGTTTTTGATTGATATGTTCTTATTTATTTATTTGCCCGGATTAAGTTTTAAATTTTTTATTTCTTCCCGATTTCCGCGCGTATAAAGTTAGATAGTGATTATAATGATTGTATTAGTGGTGCGGGGGTTTCGTGTATATGGACTTTTATAAATATTATGATAATTTTTATTAATTTTATTTTTAAATACAGGTTTTAGTTACCAAACCCATATCATTTTACGCCAGGTCAGAATATAAAATATCCAATCCCCCAATCCCTTCCGATTTACGCGCGGTTATCGCCGTCTAATCTCAGCGACCCTTCCCGCAAACTCTTTAAGGGCTGTCCAGAACGCCTTCTGGTTAGTCATTTCCCCAACTTCCTCTAGGCCCTTTGACCATGCTAGACCTAGGATAGCTAATTTGCGAGCAGTCGAAGAGCACGTGCTCTGCGCTTTAGCGCCCTCGCCGCATTCGCAGCGATCGTCGTCGGTTAAACCGAATCTTTTTAAATACGCTTTTAGAGCGACGTGCCCTGTTATCAGTTGCACCATTTTATGATCGAGTTTTACCTCAATATTACCTCTAGCTTCTATGCTCGGTTTGACTTTGTGCGTCAACCTGCCCGTGGCAGCATTGTTCCACCTCTTTTCCCATTGTCGGATTGACTTTTCGCGCAGCTTTCTTTTAATTAAAGATTTCGGTATCGATGAATGTGATATCCGAAAGTCGCCCGTCGCGACATCTTTAGCAAATTCATCAGCCCTATCGTTTCCTACGATACCATTGTGCAATCTGACCCAACAGAACTTTAAACTTCAAAACTCGAGCACCGTACGCGCTATCTTCCAGACGTCCGCTGTCGAGGTTTTCATGTTTGTTAAAGCCGTCAGCGCCGATTTACTATCACTGATTATATAATACTCGTATCTGCCCGTATGGTTTATTATGTAATCGATAGCCTCTAGTATGGCAACCAATTCGCACTGGAAGATAGTACTCTAGTTCGCGAGTTTGGTTTGAAACCGAAACACCTCCCTTTCCTGCTTAAACACGACAAACGCCGCGCCTGCTTGCCCGTCATCCATACGTGAACCGTCCGTGTAGATTCTGATACCCGTCGCGTCCCGATCTCCTTCGACAAACTCGATTCCTCTAATATCAGCCGGGTGCCCCAACTCAGATACAACGATCTTTCTCGCAACTTCCTTATTACCAAGATTAAGATCTTCGAAAATTTCGCGCCCTTTCCCTATATTTATTAATCTCCTATCTCTAAGATCCCTAACGACATATTCGATAGGGAGAGGTCTACTGATCACCAGGACCGCCTCCGTGGAGGTGGTCCTGTACGCCCTCGTCGCTTTTACCGCGGTTATGCGTTGTACGCTCGTCAATTGACGCATCTTCCTGACTTTACAACCTTCTGCCCATATAGAAGCTGCATACAGCATTGCCGGCTTAATTGCTCCGGCATAAATCGTCCTCAGCGATTAACTCCTGTAACCTCAGTTTATTTTCGCCGCCGCCATCATTTTATTTGATATTTCGCCGCCTTTACTTTTAATGTACTGCACGTGAGCTTTTCAATTTAACTTATCGTCAATCTTTATCCGGAGGTATGTAATTGCCTCCTTAAACGGTATTTTGTCCCCTCCTAGCCCTTGCCTAGGGGGTCGCTGTCCCGGTTTCTTTCCGTTATAAGGGCATCTGACATCGCCGTATTAAATTTTAATTTTACCGTCTGCGACCATTCGTGTAATTTATTAAGCGCCTCGTTCGGTTTTGTGCGCATATTCATTAACAATAGCGATCTTACAATTAAAAGCATGTCATTCGCAAACCCAACGATTGAGCACCCTGTGGGCAACTTAACCCTAACGATGTTCTCGTACAACAACTTCCAAAATGTGAGACCGGAGCATGACCTCTGTGGGCATCCTTTTTCCAACTCACGCGACAAAACTTCACCCGGAATTTTAACCTGTGCCAATCGCCCCGAGAAATAGCTCTTGGCTAAAGACATCAAGTTCCGCGGACAACCCCTACGATCTAACTCGCAAACGGTTATTGGCCACCAGGCAGCATCAAATGTTCCTGAAATGTCCAAAGCAACAACGACACGGTACTCTGTAGCAGCTTTCGCCTGCTTAATTTCCCCGACAACGAACTCTAACGCGTCGATAGTCGACTTGCCCACCATGAAGCCGAACTGTCGGTTATTAAAACCGCCGCTGTCTCGCACTAAGTGCTCAACACGCGTAGTCATAACGCGATCTAAAACTTTCACCAGCACCGGTAGCAAGCTAATTGGACGATAGCTGCCCGGATCTGACGCATCCGCTTTTTTAGGTTTGGGTATAAATTTCACGTTCTGGATTTTCCAGCAACGCGGAAAAACGCCCCTTTTTAAACAAAGATTAAACAACCTGGCAAAGACATACGGGGTTAACAGGCACGCCTCCAGAGCTGCGTCTGAAGTGATTCCATCATGCCCAGGTGCCTTCTTAGGGTTCATCTCCTAAGAGCCCTGACGACCTCGTGAATTAAGATTGCCTTATTGGCACCTGTTCTTTGCCCCTCTGCAGCTTAGCTTCCCGACGTACTAAATCGTGCCACCCTTCATCCCTCTCAAGATTATCCTATGGGAAGAATTTCTCTTGTAAATATTCCGCCGTGGTTTTAAAACCTTCCGTGTATTCGCCATTTGTTTTCTTTATATTACCGAGCGCGATTTTTTGTTGTTTTCCTCTAATTACGCGGTATGCGGTTCCGCAGGGTTCTTTCTCTGAGTTTCGCGTGAAGATAATTTTTTTAATTTATTCGTTTGCATTTCTTCTATTAATATTTTATATTCGCGGTTACTCTGATTATATTCGATTCCCGTAATTCTTTTATTTCTCCCGAGGCGCGTTGGTAGCGGCGCCTTAGGTTACGCGTTTCTGTCCGCTTGGTGGTTAGTTCTCCGGTCCACCAGGGTACACTGTCTTTAAAGGAATTTATAGACATTATAATTTGAATTAGGGCCGCTATACTTGCGGCCACGTCCCCAATGCTCCACCCGGAGGTACTACATTGGGTTTAAACGCGAAAAATAGTCGTGCTCCTAATTTATTCTTACTTCATAGTTGATTCACCCTAAATAAAAACTAAATAAAAATCTAACAAACCTAAAAATCTAACAAACCTAACAAACTCTAACAATCTAACAAACCTAAAAATCTGACAAAAACTGGAACAAAAACAAAACAAAAACTAAAAACAGGGTTGTAAATAATGGTATCCCTAGCGCTGACTTTCGAGTGTACCCGATCAACAAGCAAAATGAGAGGGGAGGGATCCGTAATACCGGATAGCAGACGCCGGTTCCGCTTACCAGTGCGACCTGAAGGGTCGTCTTAAAACTATCCAAATCTAGCTAACTAATTTAAATCCATCCCTAGCTTTCCTATCGTTCCCTAACTGATTCACATTATGATTACAATCTTCGCAATTCTGCTCGTCCTTCCCAAATATATACTGCAACCAAAATGGCGACAGAACGTCAAACAAAACAAATAAGCCACATAATACATGCTATATATAAATAAATATAAAGTGTAAATATAAAATATAAATAAATATAATTATGTAAATATATAAATAAATGTTTAATAAGCGTTAAGCATATAGCAGTGCACAAAATAGCGAAAGCATCACCCTATTTATCAGGTGCACTCGCACAAGCATTATGTCGGCTAGCGCCTTTACACACCAAACGTGCTTCTTAAATTATTTCAAAACTACTAATTAATGTAAATCAATGCTTGTGCAGTACAGCCGCCACAATTTAAGTCTTACCTCGATAATAAAATTCTCCAGCATCCGAAGATCTGGTCGTCTGTAACTTACTTCTAAAGGTGGGACGGGGTGCACTGCTAAAGTCCTGGTGGGTATGCACTAAATGTTTTTGGGGGGATCACAATCACTATCACTATCACTTCACTTTCAAGTCCTGGGGATGCGCGGTTGCACTCTGTTTTATTATCCTTGTTTACTTTATTGATTTAATTTAATGAGGGTTTATGATTTATTTGTTATTGTTTATTTGGTATTATTTATTCCCGATTTTCCGCACATAATTATGAAGATAGGCAGTGATTGTATTAATGGAGTGGAGATTTCTCGTGCATATTGGACATTTTGGTATAATTATCTTTTTTTTTTTTTTTTTTTTTTTTTTTAATATCAGGTTTTGGTTATGCTCGTATCCTTACTCACGCCAAGTCAATCTAAAATTTTTCAATCCTCCCACCAACCCCACCGAATTTTTACACGCGGTCGTCATTGATTGTCTAATCTCGCGACCCTTCCCGCGAATTCTTTTAAGGCTGTCCAGAACGCCTTCTGGTTAACCACTTCCCCGACTTCCTCTAGGCTCTTTGGCCATGCCAGACCTAGGATAGCTAGTTTGCTATCAGCCAACCCTCGATTTCCCGCCTCAAGCGGGCAGTCGAAGAGCACGTGCTCTGCGCTTTCCGCGCCCTCACCGCATTCGCAGCGGTCGCTATTGGTTAGACCGAACCTTTGTAAATACGCCTTCAGGGCGCCGTGCCCTGTTATCAACTGCACCATTTTGTGATCGAGCTTAACCTCGATCTTACCTCTGGCTTCTATGCTCGGTATGAATTTGTGGGTCAACCTGCCCGTGGCAGCGTTGTTCCACCTCTCTTCCCATTGTCGAATTGATTTTCGCGCAGCTTTCTTTTGATTAAAGACCTCGGTATCGACGAATGTGATATTCGAAAGTCGCCCGTCGCGGCCTCTTTAGCTAATTCGTCAGCCCTATCGTTTCCTACGTTACCATTGTGCGACCTGACCCAACAGAACTTTAAACGTCGAAACTCTAGCGCCGTACGCGCTATCCTCCAGACGTCCGCTTGGAGATCTGTCAAGGTGTTCATGTTTGTTAAAGCCGTTAGCGCCGATTTACTATCACTGATTATATAATACTCGTCTCTGCCCGTATGGTTTATTACGTAATCGATAGCCTCTCGTATGGCTACCAATTCGCACTGGAAGATAGTGCACCAGTTCGCGAGTTTGGGAATTTATAGACAGCGTATTTATTATTAATTATGAATTAACGATCTTATTGAACAGTGGACATGGAATTTAGACCAACAAATAATGAATTAGCAACGGACTGGGTTATTTTAAGGTTACTAAATTAATTTTCGTTTTTAACGCCAAATGAGTTTGAGTTGAAAATTAGTGTAATTAACTTATGCGTAACAAAGTAAACGTAACAAAGTACTTTTTTTTAAATAAAAAGTACTTACCACACAGTGGTGTGCACAAAATTTTTTAGATAACGGAAAATGCAACGAATATTCTCAGCCGCCTAGCTGCAGAAAGAATCAAGTAATGAACTCGTTTTATCGCAACAAAATAGCATCAATCCCGGCTTTATTATACGCAGGTGTTAAATAGAAACTTGAAACAATCTTAACAAATAAGTACGATCTACTATTTCAACGAATCTTTATGATTGGGTATAATAAGAAGTAATTACGCGTTATCGTAATGTGTATCAACTCAACGGATACCTCAAACAAGATACGGATGATTGAGATTATTTTCGTTTTGCAATGATTAGGTTTAATTGAAATTATTGTAAAGCGTGCTTATTGTAAGAAGGTCTAATATACCGGGTGTTGTTTGAATATTGAAGCAGAATCTATGTAAATGAATAATGAATTAACAAGAATACGGTTTTATTCCTTGTCGGAAAGTGAACGTAACAAAGTATATTTACAAGGCAAATATGATTATTGATATACTACCAATACTGCATTGTCACTGAGCATACAATAAATTAACAGCGTCTCAGTGGTTTTGTGATGCATTAAGAATTTAATGATCGATGTAAAGCTAGTTTTGTTTGACCTTGGTACTATTTAAACAAAAGAAACCTTTTTGTAATGTGCCAAAAGCAAACCAAAACTAATGAAATGTCACACAATCTAATAAACAAGTATAAAAAAATTAAATAATTTATTTACGGTGATATAACAAGGAGTCAGTAAAAAATATTACTTTTAGTTCAACAAGACTTATGCATTACAAAAAACATTTAAATTACCAACTGCCAAAGTGATGATCATCAAATCCATGTTCTCCAAAATCATCAATCTTGTGATCTTTGATTAGTACTGGTACTTTTTTTTCAACTATATAAGGCACTTTTACCGGATAGTGCACTGTTTTATGGACCGGATAAGGTACAGGTTTATGTACTGGGATTGGGACGTGATGAAACACGGGTACCTTAACAGGAACTTTCACTGGATATGGTACCTTCTTTTCTACCGGATACGGGACAGGCTTTTCTACTGGCACCGGGTATGGTTTTATAACATGTACTGGATAAGGTTTTTCTACAGGTACATGTACTTTAACTGGAACGTGTACCGGAACTTTCTTTTCTACTGGAACTGGCACGGGATGTGGAACAGGTACTTTTATAGTTTTGTGTATTGTTATGGCTTTAATTTTCCCATGATCTTCCGCTTCAAAGGTCTCGTGTTCTTGTCCAAAATCGGATTCTTCAGATTCGTGACCCAAATCCCAATCATGAAATTCGCGCTTGTCGATTTTCTTCCCTGCAGTAAATTCGAGTTTGTCGCTTTCTACTGACTTCTTCCCTTCTGTAAATACGGAGATGAGAACTAATTCAGCAAGAAGCAAAACCAAAAATCTCTGTGTTAACATGAAAAAAATTAGTACTGAATAAAAGGAATTGAGAATGATCACTTACCAGCGACTGCATATTTGTGCTTATAAGTTGTTGATTGTAAACTACCAACATAATTTTATTCGATTAGTATTTATACTTTGTGTAGCTAAGAATCTATAATACATGCTTTCTATAACAAATAACCCCACTTCCTACTAATTATATATTGCATATGTTCTGTTTAAGGGAACTATTGAAATGTGAATAAACAAAACAAAATCATGTTACTTTCTTCACGCAAGATATAAAAATCTTAACTGGTCTGGTGCAACCAGGTGCAAATACAATTAAATGTAGCAATCAACAATTAGCATTATGCATGTTTTAAACTACCTTTAGCGCATAGATGACTGCTTGTAATTACTTTTTGCAATGCAGTAAATTATGTTCTAGAACTAAAATTGTTTAAGTTATAAAACAATGTCCTATTTTACCTAGTTCCTCATTTCTTAAATGGAAATGCATTTTATATAAACTTTGCGCTTCAGTTGCAACATAGTTTTCTCTCAGAATCGCAAAATGCACGAGTTTATGTTACGATGCCATAATTATATGTGCAAAGATACTTGAATCATTGATCGTATCTAGTTATACGCATAATATTATGTAATAACAGCTGTTGTATTGGAAGTAACGGTATTAAGCATATCACTTGCAATTATTCAGTTTTGTTTGTTACCGTCTACAGAGGAAGTTGCTATGATACATATCAATTGAAAAATAACTACAACTGCAATAAATTTTAAATATTTGGGGTAAATGTATGCCGTGATACTTTGTACTGTTTGCGAAAATCGGATTTCCCTCTCATATAATAAGTAATAACTAACTTTGCCAAAGAATTTGGAAAAGAATTTGTACTCGTAGTCTCTTAGGACGAGCTACTAAATTGTAGATTAGGTAGAAATGGTTAAACATTGTGTAGATATTTGTGTTTGTGTAAAAGTAACTTGCCTCGAGAGAAAACAGTGTCTAAATCTGCTGTGTCGTTTTCAGAAATAATTTGAAACCTGCGATCTAAGGAGGTAACAAAGCGACTAAACAAACTAAATACATACAGACAAAGCTAGTGATGCCGTTTGAGATCAAGACGAAGAATCCAAAATCTCTTTCGAGACGAGAACGAGAAACACTTAACTCGCGTCTCGATCTCGTATCAAAAATTCTCGTGTATTCTCGAAATACCCAGCACAGAAAAACAAATTTCAGTAAATAAGGCAAAGGCTGTGTCAATAACAATTTCGGCATTCTTGGTTTAAATAAAGTTGCTATCATAATAAGATCTTGTCAATATGACAAAAAAAATTCAAAATTTTTTATTTTAATCGATATTAAAAGAAAAGTTTGTTTCTTCAACTATCTAATATATAGCATTTTCAACTGCAGCTACAAGTGACAAATCGTACAAGAAACAAAATTAATAACCGGCTTTACAATATTGACTCCTGAAACTTTGTGTACATATGTACTTGTGTTAATTTTGACTCTAGTTAATTGTAACTTTAATAAGAACACAATCTTTACTATTAACAGTTTCTACTTTTAAATTAAGATACATTCGTTTGTTACAGCTACTAAATAGATATTTTAAAATATTTTTGTGATCCATGAATGTAAAACTAGCACTTTAGAAGTTATTTTTAACAAAGAAGCAGTGATAAATAGAACAAACAAATTATAAATGATCAATTTTGACCCATTTATAGACTGTTGTTGAATATTTACAAGAATAAATAGTGGAGAGCTGTGAGAACGAAATATTTACGATAATTTAACATTGTTTTACTAAAGAATTTCAGGAAAATAATTGGTCTATTGATCTTAAGACAAAGATTAAACGATGTAGTAATGGAGGTTATGTTTAAAATAATGCGCTGCTACGTTCAGCGACGTAGTCTAAAAAAAAGAAAATAAAAACGAGGAAGAAGAAAAAAAAATTGACCGGGCTCAATCGGCGAGTGGGCGGGGTATTATACCTACAAAAAAGAATTAAGGGAGGCGCCTGAAATAAAAATATACTCACTCACGCACAATCAAATATTTACAAACTAAAAACCTCTAATTTAAAAAAAGCAAAATTATATACAAAACACAATAGTGCCAAAAATGAACAATTCGTAGATATACAACATACATATTTACGAATAACAAAAAACCACTTTTAACATGGCGAGCTGCAGTTTTTAGATCACCCCCTATATTAATCTTCAAACAAGAAAAAGGAACAAAATTACCCCACTAAGAATTACAGCTCGAAATCAGCATTGTAAGTACTGAATTCTATACAGAAAATTATCCTAATAAAGAAATCAGTAAAGATTATAATATCCTCGTACGTACAAACAAACAGTCATTTTACTACCAACAAGGTGATGCATCCGTAGACCCGTGTACAAATGTTGTTTCCAACAACTACCGGGTACCCATATAAGAAAATTAGTGTATAAACACTCACCCTCAAGTCACCACCGTCGGGTTGGCTCTTGCCGTCTGTAAAAAATGGTGCGAAACAGAGATGCGCGTGATCCCGCCTTAGGGTGGTTTTCCCATCACAACAACGGGCGACCATTCATTGGGGCTTTAAGGGCCTCCGGAAAGAGCTATAGTAATTATAAATAAAATTAATTTATTGTCGTCGAAAAGTACAATTTTATAAAACTCATAAATATTCACTAAGCTGTAAGGCGTGCGCGAACTTTTCATACAGAAAAACGGAAACAATCAACCATTTTACACGTGTTTTCGCTGTGTAGATTGAAAAGGAAGTGAATATTAATTTCGTTTTACTAATGACCAGAGCTCAAAGTAATATTGTTGTTAAGGAAATATAACTGGAAAAACACGGTTTATTGGGATAATACGCGGCTTTAATTCGACGAAACTTTCAATGGAAAACACAAAGGAATCAATTATCAGATACCTAAAACTAGTTATCGCCTGTTTAATTTTAGCATAAACTTTACGTTGAGGAATTCTTAGAAGGAGTATTTATTACTAAATAGGCTCTAAGATGTAACAATAGGAATCGAATTTATACAAATAGATAAATGATCTAACACGTGAAAGGGTTATTTTAATTTACTGGATTCATTTTCGTTTTAACGCCAAAGGGATTTGAGTTGACAATTATTAGACCGCGTACTACTTATTAACAAAAAAAAAATGTACGGATGCTCAAAATAAACGTAACAGCGCTATCTTTATAGATTCCATTCCTCTTTTGAAATTGTTAATCGTTTATTGGGATAGTTTTCGATAAGTGTGTTTAGGCTTTGACTTTATAAAGGTTCGCGATTATGTCGATAATTCACTGACCACATTAAGAATATCAAGCAAAATATTCATTATACGCAGTATTGAAGTTGAATCACAGAAACTTTCTCCAATAAACGACTACAATTTCGAAAACAAATGACGATTGCCGGTTTATCGAAATGGGCGAAAGAAACGACACGTTTGGAAAGTGTTGATGAAAAGGAGCTTAGATTCCTATACTTTACGTTGAGATCAATAGGGAATAATCACATAAATTACTTTTCAGAAATTATAGTAACTTTTATTTTGATTACATTAGAATAAAAATTCTCAAGTTTTTAGTGGCGCAACTCCAACCTTTGCAATCTGACAACCAAACGTATTTAGCTAACCTACATATATAGTTTTGTCTCTAAATTGAAAATAAATGCCAAATAGAAATTAAAAGCCAATTATTTTTGTTTACTTTTACAAAACCAAACTAAATAAATCTTGATGTTGTATACAATATTTTATAGATATATGTGTAATGGCGTTATTCTGATAGTTAATTATCGTGCCAAGAATTTAAACACATTAATGCCAGCTTTTGAGAAAAGTTTCTCGATAGGGGCATTAGTTGCGATGACACTAAATAAATCACACGCTATTGTAGTTAAACCGGATAAACAGGTCGATGGTTTCTCCACAATTTTAGTATATATTTGCTTTTATATTCTATATAGTTTTAAATTACTTAACGCCAGTTACTGTCCACGATTGATTTTTTCGTAATTGGAATACACATCTAATTCACCATCGTCACTAACATTCATGTTAGGTTTTTCAGCTACAAGAATTGGTTGAGGCTGCAGCGGTACGTAGCATTTTTCTTTATATATATTTTGAAATTTTCTATATTGACTCTTCTTTCATTTCTTGTCCCCACGTGGTAAAATTGACTGTTTGCATTTTGTCGTGGATCTAAAATAAGGACGGCACAGTAGATTCAATTTGTTTTATGATAACGTTTTAATATTTTGGTATGTGCAGCTTGATACACTGAAAACAAATTTTCTTTGAGTTAGATTAGTAGATTTCTTTTTAATCTCTGAATAGCATGTTCTATTTTGTCGAGCAACATATTAAATGCTACAACTACATGCGATAAAGTAACATGCTTTTCTCCACCCTGTAATGTAAAAGCACTTATAAAATGCTTTAGTAAACTCTGAATTTTTAAAAAATAGTTCCCATCGATTTTAGTAGTTTCGTTTTTGTCCATGCATTTAGTGCGTTCTGCATATTGAGTGCAACTAATATCATGTCATTGCCGAGTTCTACCGCGTTGAAACATTAATATTTGTGATTAAGTGCTTTAAATTTAATGCATCACAACATCTTTTTAATTTTTATTACCATTTTTCAACTTTTTTTTAATTTTTAAAAAGAATTGTCGCAGCTTCATTAACGATGAACGATTTTTGTTGAAATCTTTACCCCAGCCTGTATCAGTTTTTTTTTCACAAAATTCTTCATCTTTTTTACTTTTTTAAACTCTACTTCATCTTCTGCTTTAAACAATGTCAGCAAGTCTTGAACTCCTAAATTTAAAATGTATGCGACACATCTTAAATGCGAATCATTCCTGTTAAAGCGAATATGATCGGTTCTTTGTTTTTAGATTTGTTATCTATAAGTACTGCTAATTCCGTCAAAAATAATGTGTTTTCTGCTGCATTATCTGATGATACTCCTTGAATTTTGTGCTCTGTGTGTAGAACATAACAAGAAGTATATTCTTAAGTGAATTGTAAACAGTTATGGCAATATCGTTACCGGCATGGGATCCATTTACAGGAACAAAATCTAATTTCAACGAGTGTAAAACCCAATCATTGTCAAAAAAATGAACAGTGATGCATTAATGAGCTTTATTGGATATTGAAATCCGACCATCAGCGGTATGTGAAAAATTAGAAATGTTTTTAGCAAGGACATTTTTAATTATTTCGTGCTTTATAGAAAACTGTTTCGGCATCTTCTTTTTCATAGCCGTTCGTTTAGGCAGTACGGCGATGTTATTTTGTGTCACATCGTCAAAAAAAATTAATTGGTAGATATTTTGTTGCTATTTATTCAATCAACATTTCCATCCATTTTTGTTCCTTGCTAGTTGATTTAAATAAAAACAAACAAGTGTTAGAGAATGGTCAATTAATAATTATACCTTTAGGGTTTTACGATACTACGTTACCTGTACGTTCTGATTGCAAAAGTCTAAACTCTAAACAAAAAATATATGTAAATAGTAGTATGAGCGTAAGAAATGAAAGCGGTTTAGAGAAAACCCATTATGTCTTTCATTTTAATACCACATAAAGTAGAAGTTGCAAACACCTACTATCACTTAATTCAGTAACGATTATAATTATAGATTTTTTATAACTTTGATCTTAAATAACCATAATTTGTCCTTTTTCTCAAAATGGGGTTGTGTTATCGTAAAACCAAAATAAAACTCAAATCTTCTCCATGTATAGTGTAATAAAAAAATTTTTTTTAAAAACCTTAGATAAGTTACTTCTGTTTTTGTTAATCATTTTCAAAATGGGATTTGACTTTTGTTTTGATGTGGACGTTCCTGGTTCAAAAAGATTACTGCTATACGCTGCAGCGTGTTTAAACATTGTCTTCTTAAACCACTAGTATTAGAACACTTCGTTTTTAAAACTGTACTAATTTTCTTTTCTAGGCAAATTTGCATGTACCAGTTTTAGTATTCCCGTCTTCCAGATTTACGTGGTAGTAGTCGTTCACTCTTTTCTTCCACATTTTTTTTTATGCTGAAACGTTTTCCAATATATTTGATGAAATTGATGACCGTGATTCGGTTATATAAGGGGAAGTTATATCAAAATCGTCGTTGTAATGACCATCCTAATCTAAATTAATAATGTTTGCAATTAAAGCTAATAAAAGAGGAACGTACGTTTGATTTGAAACGCTGTCATCGCTGCTATATAGTTCAGGCTTATTTTTTTCATCTCGCTGCTTATATGCAAGGGTACTTCTAATCACTTCATCCTTCACTTTAAAATTTTAACATCCAAACCACAAATTACTACTGAATAGATAAACAAACCTAAAAATCAATTTATATTGCAGCAAAACACAAACGATAGTTTTGAAATATTGTAGTTAAAAGTTTTAACTTCTTATACATTCAGTCTGTAGTGTGTGGAGCACAACACTGTACGGCTGTGAAGCATGAACAGTAGGAAAAGCGTAGAAGTCTTAGAAATGTGGTACTAGTTACGTGCGATGAAGATATCATGGACGGACAAAGTTAAGAACAAAGAGATTTTAGAAATGGTAGGAGAAAAAATAAATATCCGCAACGCAGTAAAAAAATATAGAAAATAGAACGATATGTCATGTACTAATGCATGAGGGAATAATACGAAATATATTATGAGCAGAGATAGGAAAAAAGAGCGGTAGATGTAAACCTAGATTAGACTATTGCACGCAGATAGTGAAAGATGCAGGCTGTGAGAATTTCAGGGAAATGTGCAGGTTATCTTAAAATAGGAAACGATGAGGGTACGCGTCTAACCAGTTCCAGTACTGAAGACGTAATGGTGATGATGATATATATATATATATATATATATATATTATATATATATATATATATATTGACGTGGTAAGGAGTCACGAAAGGTCATTGAAATTCAAATTCTACAAAAATCCCACCAAAATATAAAAGAATCCGGAAAAAATGAAAATTACCGTAAATTCATAATTATGTCTTATATAATACAATCGTACTTTTATTCATTAAAATGCCAAACAAAAAATGCAATGTGTTATAAATAATTACTCTGTATGATATAAACATATTGTAAATACTTAACAAATAATGTAAGCAGCATAGTAAAAATAATTAATCGTTAAGAGATACCTTAAAACGTATTAAATGCGAACGCAAATCGATCATTTTAAGATAAATACAAAAGCTATTCGTTAACGCACTTTGCGTGGATAAAAATAAATAATTTTGTGTCTTAAATTTGGGTTTTAAAACCCTAATTTTAATCTTAAAACACGTTTAACCGTGTAAGCAAATATTTTCTATAAAATAGCACCTAGTTTGCATTATAAAGCTTTAAATTAATTAGCCTTTGTATGGCTTAAAAACATTTTAAATAAAACATGTTCTTGTATTTTCGAGATGAATTGAGAAAAAATACGTCAACTTCGTTGAACTCATTATTAAATAAACGTTTATTCTAGGGAGCGTCCGGAACAATAAAGAACCCATAAAATGTAACAAAAATTGATAAAAGTTATTGAGTACCTTTCGCAATTACTGGATTAGTATGCGACGCCACAATAACCTTAGGTGTTAAACAAAGACGAGCAACGCACGTTACTAGTGAGTTAAACTCGATAACGAGGTAATAAAACGCGACAATTTGAACACTAATGAGGATTTTACAGAAAATTACGTAGGATAGGCGTGTATTATATAGAATGGAATCACGTAAATACTACTACATTCTAGAAAATAAGTAATTTGGTATATAAATAAGAATTTTTTTAAAAAGATTCATTCATGAATTCGATCGCAAAATGTTCATTTTAAGTCGCGAGCTATTGCTTTGCGAAGATGATGTTTAAAATATGCAGTACGCATACCTAAATTTAATAATTACGATGTTACAATGAATAAAGAAGTGATGTTTTAAACATAATCATAAAAAAATTGAAATTATTAAGTTTAATTATATACAATGAAGATGAGAAATGCTTCGATATAAAAAACTATTAAAAATTGTATTGAATATATGCAAGGATGCACATTGATTTTTAAATGAATATTTAAATAATAAGCAAGATTTTGTAAACTGAGATTTGAACGTAAATTTAAAGAAATCCAAGAAGCCGATTATATTTAATTGGAATAGCCCTTCGTGGATTTTGCAAGTATAATTTTCTTTAAATATTGTTTGTAACTGATAGTTGAGTATTTGTCATTTAAATCTAAACCAGAATAAGTGTTAATGATATAATATTTTATTTTTGTAAGAATCTTTACTAAGAAAGTTTGTGTTCAGGGTTTGAAACACTGTGATCTTTTAATAGATTATCTGTCAAGGATTTTTTGGTCGAAACAAACCTTACAAGCATAAGAATCATAACCAGGTAAACTATCCATAAGGGTAGATATTTAGTTCTGTAAATTTAAAATAAGGTAAGGAACATTTTTATAATTAAGTAAATAAGTATTTCTTAGAAATTATTTGATTTTTGAAAGAAACGATGTTTTAAATCTTCTATATGCTTTTGTACGAAAGAAAATATTTCATACTGTATAAATGCTTTAATTTTGCTGTTTGATTTCATTTTATAAATTCCAACATTTCTGTTGAGCTAGCCAGGCAAGGCAAAGTTAGAAAAAAAGATAAGTGAATAATTTTAAGTTTTACAATTATGTATCTGTATCACAGCACACTTTCAGCGGCGCATCAAAGCGAGGTGTTGTAACAGCACTCTTTTGTGAATAAAATACATGAATAAACAAGATAACGGTTTAAAGATGGAGAGCGAGAGAGGAAGAGAAAGAGAGAAACACACAAAGAGAGTATGTGTGCGGAGAGAGCGGGGGTGGGGGGAGAGAGAACGATCAATAAATAGTTCAAATTTCTGCCACCGTTATATAAGATTGTCAATCATCGTTATAGAAATTATTTTACTAGTTATGTATATTTGTATATATTTGGTCACAACTTTATACTTGCTACTGAATAAATAAAAGTTCATTTGTCATATTACATGCTCAAAAACCAGTCAAGCAAGTAACGTAGACGTTCAAAATAAAACAAAATTCTTTTGAGTGCACAATGTTTTATTAATATCGGCAGTGTTACCCAAATAAACCGTATCCTCTCTATATATCACTTGTCTTTATGAAACGGAAACGATTTAAAGCAACCCCTTACGTTTTTTGATTCTTTTATTCATACGATGCTTGTAGATAAATGTGAGCAAAAGAGGCATTGTTGGGAGAAATATGACTAACTGCTTTACTAAATAAAGAATTTCGGGGATGCGTGTAGTAATTTGGCGTCTAGTTGTCTCGGTTAATTTCAATCCATTATAGCACAAACGGAATATTGAGATAATAATTTTAATCAACCCTTTACAAATGTATATATTTACGGAATTTTACATTTCCAGGTTGCCTTAACTTTCAAAGAAAAAATTAAAAATCAATTTTAATCACTTCTTTTTGCAGATGATTATTTATTACAGGGTGGGTTGAAAAAATATTATTATAAAATCGGTTCTTTCTAATTTACAAATGATGTCATTTATTTATAAGTTTATACACAAACAATATCACGAAATATAAACAAAACACCTCCTATAATTCGAAAATCATATACAAAACGAGAAACAATTTCTTTACAATTTCAAAATCATAACTTACAAAATCAAAATTATACATTTTGCATAATGTTAATAAATACTTTTTAATTCCCCATTTTTGTTACCAAGGTCAAATATCGCAAGGTCGTCCTTTCTTAAACACCGCATCTCATTTTATAATTGATCAATCAATACAGTAAGGCTAGTAAAATAAATCATAAAATCTGAAATTTTTTATAATCCCTCAAGTACTAATAAATAAATACAAAATATATTTATCTGTGTCGCATCTAAAAATAAAGATACCGTATCTAACAAAAATATTCAACTTAATTAAAACGTAAAAATCCAGGAACTAACGCCCTTATTATAACTAGCAAGCAAATCACACAAAAATGTTCTTAAATTGTAAATACTTGAACAAAACTTCCAATGATCCCCTGATAAAGCGGACTGTGTATTATACACCATCTCTTTTCAATTTTCATTCGATTCTGTCATACTAAATTTTACTCCTCATCACATTCAAAATTTCCTTTATTACTCGCAATATGAATCCATATCAATTGCGCTACGAATCTCGTCTTTAAGAGCAGATGTTTAACTTCTGTATTTAGATTGTATTGTAATTATAAACTGCGTTATAAATTTTGCTATCACATTTTCATACTTTTAGCAATAGTTAATTTTAAAAATTATTTATGCATCATAAATCTTCGATACACTTGTAAAAAGCAAATTAAAATCATAGAGTACATTCACAAAAAAAGAAAGGACTACCCCAAAGTTCCTTTTTAATTATGTTATAAATATTGATTTAATATTTTTTCTAAAAAAATAGTATTTTTACCGGTAAAAAATCTGAAAGTTACCGTATATATTTGACGTTTTACATAACCTCAAGGTGTTTCACATGCAAGCATGACTAATAGTGTTTATGTGAAAGTGAAAATTCGCATTTTTGTCCAGTGTGTTACTAAGGTAAACTATCTAAATTTTAAAAACTACCAACGGTTTTCTACAAATTATGCTAATTGTGAGTGAACTTGGGACAGAATTCGTGCCGATGTGGGAGGAATTTGAGAGGTAGAAAATGTGCAGACTACAAAAGTGAAACGTCAGAAACTGTCCTTGAGGCAGTTGTTAATGGAACCTTAATATTGAAGCAAGCTGAAGCAAAGTACAGCATTCCAAAATCGACACTAAATAGAAAATATCGAGGTCTTTGAACGACAGAGTATTTAGTCTGCAATTGACGAAGCAAATATTGCTGTAACCTTCATTGTATATTATAATAAAGCTGTCGTTTTCATCGTGTTTTCTCACAACTGATAAGCATATTCTACTGGTAATAGAGGAATTATAGACTGAAATCTTTTTCACAGCTTTATTTTTGTTCAGTTTCAATCAGAAATTTGATTTGGAATGTACTTCTGAATAAGGAATAAATGTGGAATAATAATATTTCATGCTATACATATGTGTATATCTTATATACTTTCTATAAAACCACCGGATCCTTCCTCTTTTAAATACTACTTTTTTGCCTAATGTTTATGTTTCTCAGCCGTATAGTGGTACATCCCAAACACTGGATTTTAAGTTTTTTTAATAGTTAGTGCTATCCTGGATTATAGTATCGCATCTTACACCTTGTTGTCAGATACAAAAGTCAGACGAACGTATCTAATCTGGTCCCGATCACGATAGCCACGTCTGCAATCAGAAAGGGGACAACTTATATAAACTACTCCGAATCGACCGGAAATGCAGTCTTTGATGATTTTTATCCAAGAAACAGTATCTACTAGCACTCTTGTGATCGGTATTCAGGAGTCTAGTATTACGCTACGTACAAGATTATGCTATTTAAATCACATTCCACACAACCAATGATTGTTATCTTGGTTAAACACACATTTATTCTCTCATCACGCCGCCTGTGATCGTCATCCCGGTTCGAATACTACGCCGTCGAGCACGCTATTACTCCATTCTGGTGGCGCCCAATCATTCTATTCTTTTACACGAGTAGTAATTACAGTTTGACCACATCCTTACTCGTTTACATCTAGAGGCCCAGAGCATAACCTTGACGACGCCGTTAGCCAGCCAGTTCTTATCAGCGGATGCACGTCGTCCAGACGTACCACAATGAGCCGTGACAGCACCAGCTCCGCCACCGTCGCTGACAGTCACTTCCTGAGTGTCAGTATCTTCTCTCGGCTAATAACAACCCTTTATTGGTCCATAATAACATTTCCTTAGGTTAAGTTTGTATATGTGTAACGTTTTATTCTAAAAGCATTTCGGAATTAAAATTTATTAATTTAAGGGTTATAGACTTTACCTTAATATTTATATCAATCATCAAGTTTAATCAGTGCAATTCCGCTGATGTTGTGAAACTCTGGGCATGATAATATTCACACGGATCTCGGCGCCAGACTTATCATTGCAAACATAACCGCTGACGTAGGATTCCGGCATGGCAAGAGGTTATATTCACACAAAAACAAGCGGAAGTGTGTCGACCCTGCTGGTGGGAGAAGTCGTAAAAGCAAGAACCACCGATTATTCAGAAAAGACTATATCGTACTGCCACAGCATCGATAACTTATCGTACCAGGCAGTGATGATGCGAGTGTTGTCGTTCCTACCTTTCTTACCTTCCTTAACATCTCGGCAAAGAAACCCTACCGGCAGAAGCAACTGTAACTCTAACAATAGCACCAAGCAGAATGGACCCCGATCCCTGAGAAGAAACACACCTTTGACAATATACTCAGGATAAGTGTTTTAATAACCTTAATTCGTTTTCCGGGTATTTATTGCTAGGGTTGAACATTATAATTTAATTAGTTTGAGCTTAAGGTGCATGTTATATATGTATATTGCAAAATAGACTTCATGCCTATTTTCTATTTGTTCTTGATTAACACGTCCTCGCGCTAATCTTATATTCATATTGTATTTGCCTTAATTAACTTTGCATTTGTTCTTGTTTGTACTTATTAACACGCATTCGTGTTAATCCTGTTCATACTGCATTCGTCCTCAACTGACTAATGCGATTGTAAAATGTTTGTTTGTGCTTTTGTTATACATAGAGATGGACTACCGTTTGTTCTAGTTTGCGCTCAATACTCATTCGTACTAATCCTGTAAATATTCATGCGATAATGTCATTTACTGACTTAAGGCGGTTGTTATATGTATATACGTTTGTGCTTGCTTATATGTAGAAATATATGAACACTTGTTCTGGTTTATGCGTATAAACTCGCACTTGTGTTAATTCTGTAAACATTCAACTCTACTGTCATTAGCTGATTTAATGCATTTTTTATACATAAATATATATATATATATATATATATATATATTGCTGTGAAACCTCCTAAATTAACTGGTCCGTTGACTTTCTTCTGTTCATCGCCTCGGCTGCTCCCCTAGATAAACCTTCATCCTCATTCATAAAAAAACAAACACATTCCTACCACAAACATCAACGTTAACTCTATTTACATCAATATTCACAATACATTAAAATTTCAAAATTAAAAATTCAGCATAAATTTCAGTATCAGAAAATTTCAAGATTTAAATTTGTTATCATTTTAATGTACATCCAAAATTAAAGTCCTTGTAGGATGCCTACTAATTAATATAACAATATATGCAGACCTGAGTCTGAGTACAAAGGAGCATCTACCACCCTTTACGTTAATTAACCAGGTTCGTCTAATTGAGCTCAAAGACATACCCAAATTTTCATCATAATCCAGAACATAAATACTAAATACCCTTTCTACTTAAACAAGCAAATTTCACCTTAAAATTAAAATTCTGTTGTTAGTACAATTTCACTAGTTGTCCATTTTAAGTAAATCAATTATAAAGTTATTCAACACACACCAAAATATCAAAGTTCGAACAAAATAGTATAATTTACCTGAAGGTTACTGCACTCGTAGCTTCAATGTACATCGTCCCTTTTTTAATCACACCATTCCAACTGGGTTATATTTACGGCTTCTGATTCTCAACGCTTTTACAATTTTCTCCACCACCATTCATCTAAAGTTGTTTCAGGGCTTTTCCGGAACTCATCTGTGTATATCTGAACCTTGTTTTGTGGATCCAGACACGTTTATGAACCATTTCATTATCAACACCTCCGAAAAATAGCAAAGAAATTCATGCTTCTTTCACCAATATACGCCAAAACTGCCTACTTTTGTGTATTCATTTGTCGTTGCAAATTTTGACTAATTAGTACAGTGATACTAACTTTATTACCTTGTATCTTCTTTTCTAAGTGCACTAAAGTACATTCATTGTAGCACGTAAATAACAAACTGTTTTAAATCACCAAAATATACGAGCAAACTGTTTAAATTATTCTATCAAACTCGGAAAACTAAAAAGCACTGTTTAACGCATTGAATCAAGTCGAAAATCTAAGAGAGCTTGTTCATATTAACCTGGGTATATATAGAGGTTAGCCTGTCTGTCGGTCTGGTCCCCAAAACGGGCAATTCTTCAGAATTTCGCATGCTAGGTTCCCATTCCGCAGCCCGGCATGCGATTTTTACGAAATTTGCACTCGCATCAGTTAAATCTCAGAAATTTCGACACGGCTCGCAACGTCTGGAAATAACTAATTAAATTTTATACAGAAATGTTATTTTTACCTCTCAAGTTTGCCTTTACTTTCAACCAATCGCAACCCCGTGACGTTGCTCCACTCACGCCTTTTACTATATGTGTCTCGGTCTTGCGCATATTATCTGTCTCTATCTACCCTGTTCTTATTGGTGCAAATTGATATTCTTTATTATCGATTATTTCAGTCCATGTGGACTGTGAAATAACCCACCTTTAGCATTTCCCGTACCTATTAAGCTACGGTTTCTCCAAGATTCTCTGTAACCATTAATTATCTGCAAAATTTACGCAGAATGAGCTTTTTTAAAAATACACAGGTGTTCAAACATAATACTTCTAAATAACACTTCTACGATTTGCATTTTATTGGGTTTTTACAAGTTTTGATGCGTATTATATGTTCCTACTGGTTCAATTAACTTCAATTAAAGTTAATACCCTTTAATTTTTAGTGACTCCTAATCCAATATTAATTATTATCTGTACATTTTGTTTAATACCGGTTACTTAAAATTGAGTTAATTAATATAAATTTTGCACGTAATTTCTATTTGTTTCTTTACTAGGAATAATTAAATTACACGTAGAGCTTTTACTACTGCTTCCTTTTTTATAGCAAGCGTCTTGTACATAATTTAACTCCTTATTTTAATGAAACGAAGGAATTTTTATGCTTCACGGTTTTTAATAACGCGTACCTTTTCCCAAAGCTTCTACACGGTGATTAAAATTATTTGATGTGATTATTTAATTTTCTACCCTGGTCTAAATATGAGTATTTTCCCCCTATTTGAATACAAATAATCCCACTTAGTTGAATGCAAATATAAAGCATTTAGACTGCCAAACAAAAATTTACAAAAAAATTGCCTATCTCTCTCTACCCTTATCTATCTATCTTACCTAACTTATATCCAATCCAAAAAAATATTTACACCTATCCTATATCCCTATCCTATTCCTAACTCTCACCTAATTTTATAAACTGAAATTATCCCTAACTTCATCCTACTTATCCATCTAATCCTATATACATCCTATATACCTATCCTATTCCTAACTTTTAACTAATCTTCCCTATACTTCACTTCCCCCTACCTAATCCTATATACCTATCCTATTCTTATTCTATTCCTAACTCCCCACTAATCTTATAAGAAATATCTACACTTAATCTATCTTATTTTCTTCCTACATTTACTCTTTATTCTCATCCTAAACCTATTTCTAATTATCTCCCATATTTATCCTATACTTAGCTTTATTTTCTATATCTATACTAAAATTCACCTATCTCTATCCTTTGTTCATCAAGTTATTTAAATCTAACTCTCTTCTTGACCCTCCACGTCTTTCTTCTTACCAACCTAATACTCTTCATCCCTATTTTTCCTCCTTTTATATCTATACTTATCATCCCTATTATCTCACATACAATAAACTTATCATCCCTATTATCCTGACTCTTAAATACTGCTTCTTCTTTAGACCCTACACTTGTCTGTTTCTTATTCATTATCATTTCCTTTTCTGCCGACAAACCAAACGATACTACTTTAAAATTATCGATTTTTCCCTCTATGGAAAATCCTATGTACCTTCTAGAATTCTTATGTAATGGAATTCGCCAGAATAAATTCCTTAAATCTACTTTATTAAAAACAAACTTGCCACTTAACCTCGTCAAAAGTGTGTCCATGGATGGTGGACAATGGAATTGCGGTTTGGTCCGTTGATTAATTTTTCGTGCATCTTTAATTAATTCTGCCTTCACCTGCTCCCGATATGCTGCTGTTGCTTCTACCCCCACTAATTCTGCATGTTTTTGTACTAAAGCTTGAACCTCTACTATCCTATCCTCTGGACATCTTATTGTGTTGATCTGTTTACCTTCATCATCCTCTACCTCTACTACATTAATACTCAACCCCGTGTCATCCTCTGTGACTTCATAACTGCCCTTCCATGGCACTACCCTATCCTTAATCCTTATTACCTTCCGTTCCATATCTATCAAAACCCCTAACTTCATCATACAGTCAACACCTAAAATGCTCTGAAACTTCAGTCCAGGTACAATTACAAACTCCTGTTCACAGCTTAAATCTCCTATATCTATCCTAAGCACCACAACACTATTTACTACAGCAAACTTCTTTTTATTTGGAGCTACTAAATGGCTACGCTTTATAGGCATAATTCTATCACAAACCTTATCCCTAATTTTGCTGACGAATTCCTCCGATATTAAACTCGCCTCTGCCCCTGTATCAAGTAATACTTCTACATCATTCTCAAAAATTCCTATATTAACAATTGGCAAACATAATTTTTCCTCAGTTTCTGGCTCTACTTCCTCCTCAATTTTGAAAAATTGACGTGGATGTTCATATACATTTACACTGAAATCTAGTGATCTGTCGCGTTCTAAAAATCCTGTCCAGGTCTGTTTTCCCTACTTGGTCCTGGTCTAGCCGTCACCTCAGCGTATGTCCTAGGCGTTTCCACTCGTTCCGTGTCTGTATTAGCAGTCCCCTCATGTCCGGTGAACTATTCCTTCTGGTAGGTTCCGGTCTCGGTGCAGGTCCCCTTCCTAAACTATTACTTCTAACGTATGGTCGTCTCTGTTCCCAATTCTGTCACTGGTATCCGTAACTATTCCCCCTTCTAGCATAGTTGTCCCGTCTATTGTCAAACCTAACTGTGTTGATCTGTCTTTCCCTATTATCCGGGGTCGTCCACTACTTACGTCGTCGTACCTCTGCAGGTATTCTAAAACATTTCTCTGTCCACTATGTTCTGTAGTGCTACGTGTTGTCTTACTTCTACCTCGAAGTGTCGTGATAAATACTTGATAATTTGTCGGTCCGTCAGTGGTGGGTTCAGTTGCTTTGCTATGCTATACTTGCGTATAGCATATTGCTCCTACTTCCTGAAAATTCTCCCTTAAATTTCCTGTGATTAAGTCGTCTCGTACCTGGTCTTGTCTGTGGTCACTCCAGTAGTGCTTTAAAATCTGTCTTCAAAGTCCATGTAGGTGTCTATGTCCTGTCCTACTAAATTGTACCATGCTTCCGCGTTGTCTTTCAATAAAGCCTTTATCGTATTCAGTTTAGTCTGTTCGTCAAATAAATTTCCCACTAGATTTCGTACACTATTAATAAAAATTTGTGGATTTACCCTGTTATCGCCATAAAACTTCATGTGTTGGTCCAATGATACTCCACCTGTAGAAAATCTGGGACCATCCCCCGTTAAACTTGACATGTTGTATTTAATACTACTAACTTCGCGTTCTACCCTGCCTAACTGATCCCTACATGAGTCCGTTACTTCAGTCATTTTTACATTAATCTCTTCTTCACAAAAAATGCGTACTTCGGACCTTAAATGTCCCATTTCCTGTCGAAGACCTGTAATATCACGCTCATTTTTTTCAACCCTATTTTCTACTTCCCCCAGTTTCACGGTAAGACTATCTTTAAATTCTGTAAATTCTTTGGTATTTTGTTCAATTTTCCCGCTTATCTACTCTAATTTTTGGTTGGACTCCTCCCTAGCTCTATTAGATTCATCGCTTAGCAGTTCTAATTTTCTGTTGGACTCCTCCCTCGCTCTATTAGATTCTTCGTTCATCCTCTCTAGCATTCTCATTATCATCTCGTTTCCTTGATCCCCTGATTCCGTCCTCGACTGATCTCTACTGCCTCCAGCTTCTTCCATTTTAGAATTTTTCTCACACAATGCACTATCGTCACTTCCAATTTCCACTCCTTGACTCCTTAACCACTCTTTTCTCTGCATACGTTCTAATCACTCTCACACACTCTAAAAAACTCTTAAATTTATACACACACAGAAACTCTCTCTCTCAGATCGCCAGTTTCCTGGAATAAAATCACAAAAATTTTATTTGGAACTCGTGCCTCACTTTTGGGTCGCCATGTATGCTGTGAAACCTCCTAATTTAACTGGTCCGTTGACTTTCTTCTGTTCATCGCCTCGGCTGCTCCCCTAGATAAACCTTCATCCTCATTCATAAAAAAACAACAAACACATTCCTACCACAAACATCAACGTTAACTCTATTTACATCAATATTCACAATACATTAAAATTTCAAAATTAAAAATTTAGCATAAATTTCAGTATCAGAAAATTTCAAGATTTAAATTTGTTATCATTTTAATGTGCATCCAAAATTAAAGTCCTTGTAGGATGCCTACTAATTAATATAACAATATATGCAGACCTGAGTCTGAGTACAAAGGGAGCATCTACCACCCCTTTACGTTAATTAACCAGGTTCGTCTAATTGAGCTCAAAGACATACCCAAATTTTCATCATAATCCAGAACATAAATACTAAATACCCCTTTCTACTTAAACAAGCAAATTTCACCTTAAAATTAAAATTCTGTTGTTAGTACAATTTCACTAGTTGTCCATTTTAAGTAAATCAATTATAAAGTTATTCAACACACACCAAAATATCAAAGTTCGAACAAAATAGTATAATTTACCTGAAGGTTACTGCACTCGTAGCTCCAATGTACATCGTCCCTTTTGTTAATCACACCATTCCAACTGGGTTATATTTACGGCTTCTGATTCTCAACGCTTTTACAATTTTCTCCACCACCATTCATCTAAAGTTGTTTCAGGGCTTTTCCGGAACTCATCTGTGTATATCTGAACCTTGTTTTGTGAATCCACACACGTTTATGAACCATTTCATTATCAACACCCCGAAAAATAGCAAAGAACTTCATGCTTCTTTCACCAATATACGTCAAAACTGCCTACTTTTGTGTATTCATTTGTCGTTGCAAATTTTGACTAATTAGTACAGTGATACTAACTTTATTACCTTGTATCTTCTTTTCTAAGTGCACTAAAGTACATTCATTGTAGCACGTAAATAACAAACTGTTTTAAATCACCAAAATATACGAGCAAACTGTTTAAATTATTCTATCAAACTCGGAAAACTAAAAAGCACTGTTTAACGCATTGAATCAAGTCGAAAATCTAAGAGAGCTTGTTCATATTAACCTGGGTATATATAGAGGTTAGCCTGTCTGTCGGTCTGGTCCCCAAAACGGACAATTCTTCAGAATTTCGCATGCTAGGTTCCCATTCCGCAGCCCGGCATGCGATTTTTACAAAATTTGCACTCGCATCAGTTAAATCTCAGAAATTTCGACACGGCTCGCAACGTCTGGAAATAACTAATTAAATTTTATACAGAAATGTTATTTTTACCTCTCAAGTTTGCCTTTTACTTTCAACCAATCGCAACCCCGTGACGTTGCTCCACTCACGCCTTTTACTATATGTGTCTCGGTCTTGCGCATATTATCTGTCTCTATCTACCCTGTTCTTATTGGTGCAAATTGATATTCTTTATTATCGATTATTTCAGTCCATGTGGACTGTGAAATAACCCACCTTTAGCATTTCCCGTACCTATTAAGCTACGGTTTCTCCAAGATTCTCTGTAACCATTAATTATCTGCAAAATTTACGCAGAATGAGCTTTTTTAAAAATACACAGGTGTTCAAACATAATACTTCTAAATAACACTTCTACGATTTGCATTTTATTGGGTTTTACAAGTTTTGATGCGTATTATATGTTCTTACTGGTTCAATTAACTTCAATTAAAGTTAATACCCTTTAATTTTAGTGACTCTAATCCAATATTAATTATTATCTGTACATTTTGTTTAATACCGGTTACTTAAAATTGAGTTAATTAATATAAATTTTGCACGTAATTTCTATTTGTTTCTTTACTAGGAATAATTAAATTACACGTAGAGCTTTTACTACTGCTTCCTTTTTTTATAGCAAGCGTCTTGTACATAATTTAACTCCTTATTTTTAATGAAACGAATGAATTTTTATGCTTCACGGTTTTTAATAACGCGTACCTTTTCCCAAAGCTTCTACACGGTGATTAAAATTATTTGATGTGATTATTTAATTTTCTACCCTGGTCTAAATATGAGTAATATATATATATATATATATATATATATATATATATATATATTAATGATAAGTTGTTTGTATATTGGGTATGAAGTCCAAGCAATAAAAGTTGGTGTAAAATTTAAAAGTTTAGTTTTATTATTCTTAACGTTTCGGCGACTCTTTTCGCCTTTATCAAAAGTATCTACAAATGGAAGCGTTGCATATTAAAGATAACATAGCATATGAATAAGTCACTCACCGTAAAGAATTAATAATTGTCAAATTATTTTTTTGAAAATGACAGATGATTATGTGACTAACATGATAATTAAAATAAATTTAGATGGAACTTGAAGGGAAGTTTCTTAAAATATTGTATGTTGAGAGTTGAAATGATGAAAGGTCGGTATGATTGAAGATGATGATGTAGGAGTGTTTCAAGAACATGGACATATCATCAGTGTAATCTTCATATGAAGGAGTTAATGTCGTTTACTGGATTTGAAGTGATTTGAGTTGTATAGAGTGGAATAGAATCTATGTGAGTCTTCTACATCTTGTTTGTTGTTTAAACATTGTTTGTCTTTATTGATGTGGTAATTTTGTAATGGGGCTCCTTTTCTAATATTTCTGTTTCTTCGAATGCGGGAGTATGTTTGGTTGCATATACATGTGTGGAAAGTGCACATTTGTTGGGATTGCGTTTACAGTCGCTTCTATGTTGGGTTAGACGACTCTTCAACCACTGGGAAGTTTGGCCAATGTAACCAGCCCCGCAGCTGCAGACGATCAAGTAATTTAGGTGTAGGGTTCTTTATTTTGGTGAAAAATTCTGAATAGTATTGTTGTATTCGAAGGAAATGGTAATGTCTGATTGTTTGAGTACCTTAACCAACAGTGGAGTTAGTCTTTGTATGAATGGCAATCTCTTGTGCATAATGTTGTTGTGTTCTGTTGATAAGTTTTTAGGATTGTTGTTGATTGTCAGAGTATTGGTGTAAATGAGTTTACGTAAGAGTTGTTTGGGGTAGCCATTATTTAATAAAGTATTGAAGAGAATTTTCTTGTTTTTGTTTAAAAATTGTGAGTCAGAGATCTTCTGTATGCGTTGTTTCATGGCATTGATTGTGCCGACTTTATGTTTGAATGAATGGTTAGAGAAGAAATTTAGATATCTACTTGAATTGGTAGGTTTGGTATACCCGTCAAAGACTTAAGAGTTGTTAGGTCCTCTGATGACTATGGTGTCGAGGAAAGGTAATCTTCCATTTATTTCCATTTCACTTGTGAATTTTAGATGTTCATTAAAGCTGTTGAATGTGACTATGCTTTCTTCAATATTCTCGGGTGGTGTTGAACATATGATGTCCACACAAGTCCAACTAACCTAACCTAACTCCGGACAACACTAGCTAACCTAACTCCTGACAAGTCCATATCCAACCTAGGTCGGAGTGGTTGCATCGAGGCCTCAAAAAACTTCATAATTTACAAAAGAAAAATTTGCTTATGACAAATAATTACTACGTAACCTTAAAATACATTGTCCCGGACGGACGACCCTAAAACAGAATCCGAAAGTTAGCTAACAAAACAAACAAATGATGGAATGCCATAATGTATCTTCAAATTTCTTACCATTTGATAGTAATCGAATGGGATCCAAGTGCGAATCAGCTTTGTAGCATACAAGAAAAATTTCCAAACCAGTCAAGATATTACCTTTTCGGTTTGCTATTAGAACAGAAAATGGAGATTGTCAAGGAGTGTTAAATAACTGAGAGTAGAAATATACATTATTGAACCAGGTAGGTAAATAAAGATTTTGTGAAGCAAAAATAAGTTTGGATTTAATGTATAATTGTTTATGTGCAAATAAAGAACATAAAAATAAATGGAAGATAGGCAACTTTACTAACAGATAATAAGATGGGAGAGTAAATCATATGACAATTAGTTTATGTAAAATGCAAGGATAGGGTAACAAATATTGTTATTAGGTTGGAACATGAACATTGCGATAGGCAAAATGACATGTTAAATCCTAATGATGGTCTTCACCAAACAGTATTGTGAACAGTTCTTTTATCAGACAAGATAATTTCTATCGAACATTGTCTAACCTGCTCTGTTGACCCTACAATTGAACGGTAAGCAGCAGAAACAGCGTAATGTGGACTAGTGACCATAACAAAGAAGTTAAATGAACTTTGTATTAATTAATTGTCAAGCTTAATATCTAAAATACAGGCATCAAAAATCTATAGAGATCATATTTCTTCCATAATAAAGGTGCAGGAGGGCATAATCTGATTGAAAAAGCAGTCATTTTAGAACTCAAACATGCTCCGAATTTCACTCACCAGCAAATTATTTTCTAATAAGATTACACTTTTTCTATTCTTTGAATGTTTGTAGACTTCAAAAAAAAAGCAATTTCTGGATACGAACGCTTGACCGACAAGATTATGCAACCTAACCTGAAAAAATACAAGATCTAGATCATATTTGAAAGAGCCTTGAAATGCCATTTCAAAAGTTAAATAACGACCGTCTAAATTTTGTATTCGTATCTGATATGTCGTCCTCAAAACATACTAATGAATTTGAATTTTTGACCACTTCGTAAGGAGCGTCATCGGCACACAGGAGGTGAATTAGTACTTCTGAAGGTGAGGACTCGCATTCCTAATTAATCCGAATTTGTGACTGTGGGAGTTAAAAACTGCAAAGATGAGCAAAATCGGCGAAATAAGTATAAAGCAAGTATCTAGTTATACGGTGCGACCGTAAAGTCCGGATCCCTAATAATAAAATGAAAACGACGTATTTTTATGAAAACTCCAAAAACACGTCAATTTTAGTTTTATCTTGCGGTTTTATTGCTTATAGTTTTAGCTCTGTAGATTCATTTCCTAAGGTAGGGTGAAATCAACCCTTGAAATCTTAAATACCAATGGGGTCAAGTAACATATTATTAGAAAGCCTATTCCGTCCTCTTTTCAAAAATGTCTTACTTTTTAATCTTTGTCGATTAGTTTGCGAGAAATTAACTTTTCCAGGAATTTAGTTAACTAATGCAATAAATAAGTACAATCACACATTATGTAATCAATTATCAACCAAAATACGTTTCAAGAAATTAAAATTAAACTAAAATTATATTAAATGTTCTAATTGCCACCCATTCACTTCTTGACAGTAAGCAAATCTATTTAAAAATTCTTGAAGAACATTGTTTATTGTGTCTGCCTCTATAAGACGAATTTCTTGAGTTATTCGCTGTTTTAAATCATCAAGATTTTCTGGCCTCGTGATATAAATTTTAAATAACCCAACAGAAAAAGATCAATTTGGGTAAGATCTGGCGATCTAGCTGGCCACTCCATTGGCCCTCGCCTGTGAATCTATCTACCTGGAAGGTTAGCATCTAGAAATTCCCAAACATGACGCACGAAATAAGATGGTGCACCATCTTGTTGAAACCAAACTCTATTAAGGAGATCTGGATTCTCTTCATCAGATTCAAATACAACAAGAGCAGGTAGTAAATCATTTTGAGGGAAATTGAGGTATATTTCTCCAGTGAGCATGCAGAAAAAGTATGGTCCTAATATCCTGTCGCCCGTTATTCCTACCCACACATTTACCTTTTGAGGGTATTGAGTATGAGTTTCTCGCATTCAGTGAGGATTCTCTCAACTCCAGTAACGACAATTTTGTCGATTAACGTCTCCATTTATAGTGAAAGTTGCTTCGTCGGAAAATACAATGAGACGATAAAAATTCGGATTGTTTGCTTGCATGTACATAACCACTTCACAAAATTGCAGTCGTCTATCACAATCGTCTTCCTTCAGTTCTTGAACTGTTTGAATTTTGTAGAGATGAAACTTTTCCTTCTATAGAATCTTATGCACTGAACTCTGATTAATTTCGTTTACACAGCAAGTGATCGTGTCGACAAATGTGAATTCTCTTCTACTTTCAAAAGAACTTCTAAATTAATATCATTATTGACATTTGGACGACCAGTTTTAGGCACATCTTTTACACTACCAGTTTCCAAAAATTCTTTGCCTATTTTTCCAACCGTTGAACGCGTTATCTGACGATTTGGGTATTTTGGATTGAACAATGCGCACACATCAGTGTGAGTGCTTGTTATATTACCATAACCAAGATAAATTAAAATTTCAATCTTTTGAGTTTCGGTTAAATTAACCATAATTTCAAAACATCAAACTACAATGAACTAATTCAAATTCTACGAATTTTAACAGTTTTTTGATCATTGGTCGTTTATTGAAACAACTAGTTTAAAAGTTGAATGCAATAGGTAACTAAATATTTTTTTACTATAAGTCGGTTTTTATATTAGTTAACTTAATTCTTAGAAAAATCAATATCTCGAAAAGTACTCGACCAAGATTAAAAAGTGAAACTTTTTTGAAAAGAGAACGAAATGGGCTTTCTAATGATATGTCACTTGACTCCTATTGCTATTTAAGATTTTAAGGATTGATTTTACCCTACCTTAGGGGATGAATCTACAGACCTAAAACTATAAGAAATAAAACCGCAAGAAAAAACTAAAATTAACGTGTTTTTGGAGTTTTCATAAAAATACGTCGTTTTCATTTTATTATTAAGGATCCGGACTTTACGTCGCACAGTATATATTTTTTACAATATTTTCAGAATTTTCTCTTGAAGACAATTCCCTCAAATCATTTCCTTCAGGTTTATGAAGTATATGAATCGAGAGCTTAGTATACACATATCGACCTACCAACAAACTAAGAAGCATCAAATATTAAAGAAGAATTGCATTGCGTGTATAACTAATCAACCAAACGGTTGTAAAGATTGATTTTGTACTAGAAATTCGAGGAAAATCAAAATATTGTTTTATTTCCAGACTGATTTTCTACCAGATACGTTTGCTTTTAGTCAACTAACCTCATGGGGTTACTAATTTATGACCTGTCAACGTCAAGCTCTTAAAAAATGTATGTATGGTAATAGGATTCTCCGTATATTACTTTACCCTTATTTGTCATTCCAAATAAAGCCGTTATTGATGACGCATCATTGTGATATCAGACGAAAATTTTAAGATTAAATGCTTAGCGTTGTGGGTATTCATCCGTTCCTTCCCTAAGGAAGAAACCTTTATATATTAAAATCATATAGGATTACGCTGTATTCCGAATTTAAACTTGTAGATTGATCTAAATTACATCTGTATATGTGGAAAAAGGAAGCACATTTATACAGTAAGGTTTCGAATTCTAATGGATATATTATGCAGTCAGTAGGGTTACTATAATAACATGTAGGTAGTTCGTAAATTACTTTTTAAAAAATTCCACGGCATTCTTATTTTATAGTATAGTCTTAAAGTGGATTGCTATATAATAAAGTATTAAATAGCGTATTGCAACGCTGTGATATTAAGTACAAACATACGACTAACACATAACTTGAAGATACTTTTGTGCTTGATTTGAACAATATATTTGTATATACTAGGTGTGTCTAATAATATTTACATTTGTAACTCCTTTTAAGGCGAAAGAAATTAGAATTTTCAGTAATAAAAAGAAAAATAATCGCATACCCCGGTATGATTTTTAAGACAAACAAAAATATTCACAAGGGTTACAAGATGTTCCTGTTTCCTACCAAAGTGAACTAGACTATAATTAAAATAATTTAACTATTTAAATAACGTAACAGAAAACGGCCAAAATTTTTTACATGTGAATAAAGCATCAAATTATTAAATTGAGAAATGCCCAAAAGGCGTGAAAATTCCATAACAAAATAAGGGTGCACCAATCTACTACAATAGTATTGGAATGGATCCTTATAGAATCAATACTAAAAATATAGAAATTCGATGTAACAATTAACTAGCTATGTTGACAACCGCTTTCCTTCAAAGGTTTTCAACGCTGTCATAATTAAGGGCACTAACTCGTCTAGTCTAATCTAGTTTGTGATAGTCCCCCTAGACGACGAGTACTTGCAGTGGATTTTAACTTCTCTACCTTCCTGGTTAAATAGAGTTCCTTTTACACACTGTAACTATATGTTCAATTAAATAAAACAACAAATTTCAACTCATGACATCACTTAAATCTATTTTATAATAATATCATTTCGTCATTCCAGCCAATTCCATTTTAAATTTACTTACATTAATATTAGCATCGCTGCCTTAAGAATATTCCTGTAAACAAATACTTAAAATATGGCATTATCGGTTCATTTCTAATAAATCATCACCATTATAATTAACTATCACAATTATCTGCAATTAAACTTGCAATGTCCATAACTTATAAATTTATGTATTTAACGCTAGGTTGTACTTTACATGGATGTTGTCTAAGTTCATCAATATTTCAGAAAACTAAACATAATGTATAAATGCCATAATTCAACCAAACAACAAGTGTAAGCAAGCGTATATCTTACAGTTTACGCCTACAGGTGTACAAGGATTCCATTCTTAGACAGGAGTAAAATTATTTACGTTTTGTGCTTATTTCAAAATCATGCTGGGAACCAATTCGGCCATAACTTTTGAGGGTCTATAAAAATCTGTAAAATCACACGTTACTCCCAATAGTTACTTTAAAACGTGCGTGGATTTATGACTATCCGTTCACGTTTACTCGCTCATGCGACTTTATTGAATACTCGCAGATAATTAAGTGTCAGGTGTCCTTTGTTCACTCACTAATGTTCGTCCGTTCCTCTCTACTCACCGTATGTTTAATAGATGGCGGGGGGGATGTCGCATAAACCAAACGTAAACTCGTATGGTACCGTCATGCAAAAGCTACGTGCCACGCGGTTGTTTTATTATTCTTGCGGTTTAAAATAGATACATTGAAATTTTGTTATTTTGTGTTTAATGGTATAATTAGTTATCTTAAGCTTGATAATGGTGGGTTTTTGCTACTAAGCGTCTGTAGTTTTTGCTACATTGTATTAACTTAATTATGTAGTTGTCTGGACTTTCTTTGTATTATAATTGCACATGTATTCTTATACCCTTTAATTCGATTTTATTTTACCGAAATTTGGAAAAATTTTATATTTGAAATAATTATGGCATGAAACATTCCTATTAGTCGGTTTACGGTTACTTACTTCATAATTTTAAAACTTTTTTTAATGACATGATTTCGCTGTAAAACTTGACTGAAATAAATATTTTGTTTAACCGTTTATGATTTAAATTTATTTATGAACCTGAGTTACGGTTTCCTATATATTTAACAAAACTAAAACGATGCTTGTTGTGGTTTCCGAGTTTATGGGTTTGATGGAACTAACAATTTTATTAAAATGTCTTGCTTACTGAACACATTAATATTAATTTGTCGATTTAAGATGAATTTTCCTCTTTTTGCATTCGGTTTTTAATACCGTAACGTCCACGCGTTACAATTTTTATTTCCAACATTCGGACGCTAAGAAATTTGCAATACTTGATCTGTACTACAACGAATCTACAATTTTTTATAATTCTGTTATCTTTCAAGATACTTTACTTCAGGTGCCATCATAAATAGCTTTGTCACTTCTTTATTCAGTTCAATACAAGTTTAATTATTCACAAATATTTAGAGCATCTTTAGTCTACTCAGATGCCGCTACAGAATTAACGAATATTAATTACAACAATATTTACTACACTAAAATCTTCTTGGCAAGACGAGTACACTACATTATTACTAACTACGTACGTTATATTGGGTTGATGCACCATTAATTTATTCTATAAGCACTAATCGATTACAAATAGCTCACTATTATATTTTAATTTACATAGATCCTAGCTTATTTATTTTAACCCAGTCAAGCAATGTATTTCATATTTCCTATGCGCGGGATAAACTACCTGATATAGTCAGGTTAAAGCGGATTACGTGTTCGACTATATAACTTCAATGTGGTTCTAAAAGTTACAGGAATCTACTGGGATTATCCTATCATATTCTCTATTGTTACTCTTTATCATATCTATTCTTTACTTAATGGGTGGTTTTATAACTTTCATTTTGAAACGGTCTGGCAACAGTGTTACAGCGTCTTCTACAGCTATTTATTTAGGAACTAACATTTTAAATCGTTTTTCCTGTAACCTTCCTCGGCCTTGCGGCCCTAATCTAAATTTTTCCTTTCGAATAAAAATCACAAATTTAAATAACTTACGTTATTCATAAATTCTAAACTTGTTTTCATATTGTCAGATTTTACACCACAATATGACAGTTATTTGACAGGGCACAGGCACACGTCTTCGTGATTAAATTTAAAGAAGATACTGTCGGTAACAGATTTATTTAACAGAACTTGTTTTTCGTAATGAAACGCCTATTATGCGATAGTATCAACCAATTTGATACATACAATATTTTACTGTAGTTTGCAACGCTCGCGCATTAACTACGCATACCTTTAAATATAGGAAAACATTGATCAGTTTTAGCCAATTTAAGAACCATAGCAAGAAAATACAGAAACAACTTTATAGAAGTTGGGTAGTTTACAATTTACTAACAGCACTATTTCATCATATAATTAAAGTAAAATACCGAAAAATAGTAACATACTTGGTACATTCTTTTACAACCAGCAATTAAAAATCGGGACTTCATTATAGACATACCAAATTAAAGAAACGCCAATATATTTTTCATTATCATACAAGGATAGAATCGAAAATATTCGCAAGCATTGCAAAAATATCGATAATATTATAAACTACTTGAACAGACAAAATAATATAAACTTAAGACGTATCGGACCTACCCAATGACTAAGATATCAATGTTAAATAACGACCATGGAAGTACCAAATATTCTTTATGTACTAAAAACACATCTCTACCCACCCACCCCCAAGCAAGTTCCGTTCAAGTCGAACAAACCGTGTGAATAGCCGAAATTGGGGAATCACATAATGGAAAGGGTAATTCGATTAATTCATTCGCATGCATTCAGATTCGAATCGTCGAAGACGAGCTTTTAGAATCAGAAGCATTAATCATATGAACCGGTATACAGTAATTCACGCAAGGTTGATTTTATAAATTCGAGATTGCAACTGATAAAAGGTTCCCGAACGCAAAGGGATCGCTGAATTAAATATTTTACCGTTACATTGTGAAAGTGTCTCTGTACTGAATAATTTCCTTCAACCCCAGTTGGATTATGTATTATTGACACTCAAGTTTCTTTTGCTCTGGACAAGATGGTTAAACTTTGTAATCGAGCCAAAGAAGCTGTAAGTGATAACATTTTTAACTTTCTACAAACTCCATATTTTTGATGTGTATTTCATTCTATGCACAATAATTTATTAGTAACACAGATTTTCACGTTGGTACACACTGAATAAAAGCGAAATGTAGTAAAATTATCACCACAAAATTGTTTTCATAGAAATCTACAGATACCAGTCCAATTTGTTGAATAATTAAACGAGAATAAATTTAATATGTTATTTTCGTTCATACATACATAATTTGGCCAATTAGAGTAGAGCGTAGTATATTTGTGTTGCTTCTACGATATTTATGTTTTAATATACGTTAAGTAAACAGCCTGGAGTATTATTTTTATTTGTGTGTAGTTTAAATTAGTAGACGAAAGCCAGTGTACACTGTGTTCCACCAGCCTGTCGAGATAAGAAATAATGCTTCAGTCATCTTGTAGATTGCTCATCATTTATTGCTGCCAAAATTCCAGTTCCACGTGATTTGGCGCCCAGCATTTGTAATTAGACTGACAGTTTAGATATCTTTCAGGTACGTAAACGAGAAAATATTAAGTTTGCGTACTCCTTAAATTGCATTTGCGTTCATAGAATCCGCCGCTCGTCACAGTTGGCTAGTATGTGCATTTTGTTCTGATAGAAACGTAAATCTTGAAAGGTCATTAGCCTGAATTGCACACGTAAAAAGTTCTGGGAATCTATGATTGAAACCTAAATGCAAAAGTACTGCAAAGCTAAGATACATAGGTTTGCTTTTTGTCATACATGAATGTTATAAAATATGTATAAATACTAACGATCGCTTCATCATCATTTATCATGAAAATTGTGTAACTATCGTTGGAATTTATGTAAGTTTCCATGTTTTTAAGTTAGAAGATGTAACATTTGCGCGGTACAAAATAAAAAGTAATCCCTAACTAATAATTTGAAACACTTCTATAAGAGTAGAAGTGAGCTTTAAACAAATAGCTTTTTCTTATAAACAGTACATGTCAAGCGTAAAAAGCTAAAATTTCGTACAAAAACCTCCCATGCTTAAAATCCGCAAAGCATTAACAATGTACATGTACACTTTGACTTCTTTCACAAAACTTAACAAAGCATTTCACTTGTCAACAAAGATAAAGCTTTGAAGTAAATTAGCTTCTGCTGTTGTAAATTAGGGTGAATTAAAAAGGTTTAAATGTGTATAACTGTAAAGGAGCGTCGCCACTTGGTAGAGAACAGATATAAAAACTTCTGTAGTTTTAGAGGTTTTATTTGCCATGCGATTTAACGCCCCCAAATGTTTTCACACCAAAGCGTATTTGAGCTCAAGTGATGTAATCAATAAGGGTTTGTGGTTACAACGGGTGACATTTTTGCAAATGAGAATACAAGGAACAATAAAATTTCGGTACGATTTGTTTACTTATAGAATTTTTAATCCACAATCATTTGTCAGCTTCTAGCTGACAACTAAATTTATATCGTGATTTCTACCAAGTTAAAAATTCTATTCAGGTATGTTCCAAGCTAGTGAGTTTTGAAGTGGTCCTCTAAATTTAAATATATCGTGACTTTAATACAGAAGTCGTTTGATAACTGCAAAACAGTTCAATTTGGTGATCAATTATGGCGAAGTAGCGATTCTTTGTTAATATAACTGTACTACAGTTTTCTGATCCTGAGACTTTTTGTTTGAAGTTGTTACATTTTAGGGTAGTTTGTATTTCCCCGCTGTAGGAGGTGACAACTAACCCTAATTTTTTACAAATAGAAAGTGCCTTTCAAGAACACACTGTGTGGTTTTGAAATTATCAAAAGGAAAAAATTAAGAAACAAAGCAATTGCTAATATAAAAAAACCCAAAATGTTATAACATTTTCAAAAACTCCTACTCTATTATGCAATATTGCGGTCTATCCACATACATATTTGTATTAAAGTTTGCTTAAAGAATAAATACCTGTAAGGTTTGATATTATGCAATATATAACGCTCTAATATTATGAGCTATTTCTTTCGATCACTAAGACCTGTTTCAAAATATTTTCTAATCGTCAGATGAACCAGAGAGACGCAACGAAGTCAGTCGTGTTTAAGTATCTGACGAGCTAAGATGGCATTTGTAATCTTGAAACGCCACTTGCGAATTGCTTTAGAAATTTTGCAGTAGATAGGATAAATCTAACTTTCCGTTCTAACCAATGGTTTGTATAAAAATGCAAGATTTTATTTAATATTTTCTTTACCGCGCATTTAAGCATTAAGAAATTTAGAAATAACGATATCATGGTTCTATGTTACTAAAGTTTTAGATAATTCAAGGATTAACATCTTTAGAAGTAATGTCATCATGATTTTATATTGCTGAAGTTTTACATTATTTATGAATTAACTACATAATTGTGCTGTTGTTATTTTGTGAGGAGTAATCATCTGTTTCCGTGTTGAAAATATGGAAAGGATTTAAGGTCTTATGTTTTATTCTTATAAAGCTCATCCCCAAGCTTAGATGTTCGTGGAAAACTTGGATATTACATGTTTCTGGTTTATTTAGAAAAAGAGGGTTTATTCAATAAACGGGTAAGTCAAATTTTTTACTTGGTTTGTTTGCTGAACTGAAAACGTCCACATAACTTCTGCTTATCCCTAGAAATTTCTTTTAGTTAGACATTTGTTTTCACGGATATTATAAATATTCTTAATACACATTTGTTTAAAATGTTCTAAAGCTAGAACTATTATAAAAACTTTATTAAACGTAGTGAGTTTTTAGTATTTGTTTCTAAAGAGCAACCATGTGATACTTTACAACTTTTGTTTTTTTATGTTGTATATTTGACTTTTAAATATCTTGATATAGTTGTTAAAGTCAACTTTGTATTTGATATACTTTTACATTAGAAAGTGTCTCGGTAAATAAAATTTGAAGTAAGAACTCTGTTTTAAAAGGAAAACTCACATATAAATTTGTAAAAAAGACAAATTTGATTTTTGTATTTGAATCGCTGTTAATTACGTTAATAACTTAAATATCTAAGATACGGTCATTGATTTAAAAGCGACTGTCAAATACTTTGTCCTTAATCATGTAATGTATAGATAATCTTTGTTCGCGCCGCAGGAATAAGACGCCAGATAGCTATGATCTGGATGATGCTGGTAGCTTTGGGGTCTTGTCTCGACGTTCTGTTCTGGGTTACAGCCTGCACCTCGGGGTTGTATTTGTACATTATAATCGCGTCGCTTGGGTTTGACGTAACAACAAAAAATAACAATATGAAATTAGAAGCCAAATGTCAATTTTGAGAACACGCAGTTTAATTTATCGCTACCAATTTTTATGGTTTGTGTTCCACGGTTTTTCAACGGGTGTACCAGCCGAAGATTGCTGTCCTGTTTCCTGGAGCAGTTTGTCAAGCAAGGCCACAGGTAAGTACTAGCAATCCTAGACTTGTAGTTATTTGTAACGTTGATTTCTTGGGGTACACATTCTCCACGCTATCGAAGGCCGCTATTATACAGAACATTGATTCGCTTAAGGGGGATATTGTACGCACCGCATCCCGCTCCCCCATAAAAGTTTGATCCTAATCGAACCGGATACAAAAAAACAATCTGAAACTGCATTAGGTACTGGCATAATTCATAAGTTTCCGCATTGCGCTTCTTATCCGCTTCTTAACAAACATACTTGATTTATTGTTACCGGCGCTATAACTGTCATCATGCCCAGAGGTGCACGCGCATCTAATAAAGAAACCGCAATTCTTCAAACGAGTAAACGGACTGAAGAGGAGGCTCGTTTAGCTTTCTTGGAGTCAAAGTTTGCGTCGTATTTTAGTTACGCACAAAAGCTAGTTGCTGCTATTCCAGAAAAACAAGACACGGTACAGATAGAAAGTTTTTTGTCCAAATCTTTGCATGTTATCGGGCTACGCAGCGAGTTTATGACGTTAGCGGATGAAATCAATAGTTTATCAATGCGCTTAATTGAAGAGTTTGAACCTGAATTTGAAACCGTGTGGTCATTTACGGAAATGTGCAGCTCTATTCAGTCTGCAAGGAACGCTTTTGTCAATGAAACAAATTGATAAACCGGAGATTGGGCATGATACCAAACGCAAAGAAAATTACTTTAAGTTGCCTCGCATTTCGCTAGCCCCTTTTTCTGGAAATAATTTGGCCGATTGGCCTTTATTTATTCAAAACTTTAACATTTTAATACATGAAAATGAACATCTATCTGATACGGAACGAATTCAGTACTTGTTATCCGTATTAGTTGGTAAAGCAAAAAATATTTGTCATGGTATAACACCAACACCTGAAAACTATTTACCGTTATACAACGCCTTAATTGCAAAATATCAAGATAATCGAGCTTTAGCATCTGCTTTTCTTGATCAACTGCTTGAACTCAAACCAATTAGTAACGCAACGTCAAAATCTCTTGAGTACTTTGTAGATAAGTTTACATCTGTTTACCAAGCCTTGGGTCAGTTAAAAATTTGTGACTTAAAGGAATTTATGTTTGTCCATATTGGATTAAAGAAGTTAGATTCTGATACTGTTAAATCCTTCGAAAATTGGCACCGAAAAGCTGGTGATATGCCAACTTACGACGAATTTGTAACCTTTTTACGTGAACAGGTGAAGGTTTTAGAACGCACATCCAAAACTGGGTCTAAATCTACGCAGATACAATCGCATTCGAAGTTACAAGGTGGTTCTAAAATTACTCATTCTTTTGTAACCACGGGCAATAAGTTATCAAAAACTGTGACTTGTGCCTTTTGTAGTAAGTCGAATCATGTGCACTTGTACCAGTGTGCTGATTTTAAAAAATTAGTGGCTAAGGATCGTTATGCCTCTATAAAATCGAACCATGCTTGTATAAACTGTTTAAGCCTGTCGCACTCTAGTTACACATGCAATTCACAAAATGTATGTAAAACATGCCACAAAAGCATCATACATTATTACATTTTGATGCTCTACCTGGTGATGGAAATTCTTTGGCTAGTAATGAGTTAAATTTCAACGCATCGCATTCAAACTCTACCGCATTATGTAATGTTGTACCGCCTTCAAATGACAATAACTCACACGTCACGAATGACACTGTGACGTTAACATCGCATTCTCGCAGTAAAACCTTGAAAGCAATCTCGCCAATGAACAATGTTTTATTATCTACGGCGCAAGTTTTCGCTCGAACCAACAACAATCCAAGAAAGCTTATCAGATGCTTGATTGATTGTGCATCGCAACATAATTTAATCTCTATAACGTGTTGTGAACAGCTGAATCTGTCCATAACTCCGTTAAATAATTCTGTGATTAAAGGTGTTGGCATGAGCTCCCGTCCTATACGTGGGTACGCCACTCTTACTATAGAATCACGTATTCATCCGCATACCTATAACATCCAAGTTTTAGTAATTGATTGTATTACCGATAATTTACCTGCTCAATACATTGATTCATCGCATATGACACAGCTTAACAAAATGCCATTAGCTGATAGCCATTGGAATGTTCCTGGAGAAATTGATTTAGTTCTGGGAGCACAGCTGTTTCCGTTCTTATTGTTAGACGGTCCTATTGATACTCCTACCAACGCGCCTTCTTTATTGAAGACTACTCTTGGGCATGTAATAATGGGTCACATACCTATTACCGCTCCAGAACAACAGCATGATTTCACATCTACCACATACTGCGCATTAAATAATAATGATTTGCAAGAATGTTTACAAAAGTTTTGGGAACTTGAAGAAGTTCCTACTACTCGCTTCTACAGTCCACGAGAAACCGCGTGTGAAAATGATTTCATCAAAATATGTCGCGTGAAAGTGACGGTCGTTATACTGTTGCTTTACCTCTCACTGGAGATGAACACAATTTAGGTAACTCTCGGGAGTAGCACACAAACGCTTAATCTATCTTGAACGTAAGTTTAAATTGAATCCAGACTTTCGCAAAGCTTATAACGAAGTTATAGATGAATATATTAAAATCGCTATTTGGTAGAGGTTCCACCAGAGTTGGACAACGATCAGGGTACTTTATACCTCATCACGCTGTTATAAAACCAGATAAAAGGACTACCAAGGTACGGATTGTTTTAAATGCAAGTGCAAAACCCATTCAGGGTTATCACTTAATGACGTCCTGTACCCTGGGCCGAATTTACAAGCTGATTTATTTAAACTTTTATTAAATTTTCGCCTTTTTCCAGTCGCCATTACAGCGGATATTCGACAAATGTATTTGCAAATTGGTGTTATTAAGGAACACCATCAATACCAAAGGATATTATTTCGCTTTGATAGTAACGAGAGCATTCGCTCGTTCAAATTCACTCGTGTTCCTTTCGGATTAAAATGCAGTCCATTTCTTGCTATGCGCACTGTCAAGCAGCTCGCCGCAGATGAAAGATACAGATACCCGGAGGCTGCTTGGATGGCAGAGTCAGAGTTTTACATGGACGATTTAGTGTCGTCTGTATTAAATACTGAAGAAGCAGTGAAGTTATCGCACCAGCTGATAGCTTTATTTACGGCCGGAGGGTTCGATTTGGTTAAGTGGGCTAGCAATTCACTCGAACTGCTTAGCACCCTACCTTTATCGAGTTGTACACCTGTGAATTTTACCGACGGTAGTAACCAAAAGATTCTAGGTCTGTCATGGGATCCTAGAAACGACGCCTTTTACTTTCAAACCGCAGAAATCTCAACCGCATCATGCACCAAACGAATAATCTTGTCTTGTGTTGCAAGATTATTTGATATATTGGGGTTGGTCTCGCCTGTAATTTTATACGCCAAATTGCTAATAAAAGATCTCTGGAATGCAAACCTTGGATGGGATGATGTACCTCTAAGCATATAACTGAATATTACTTCAAGCTTGTATCTGAACTTCCATTACTAAAGAATGCAGTTATCCCACGTCATTTAAAGGTCGCTAATGACTGTACTGTAAACATAGTTGCATTCTGTGATGCAAGTTTAAAAGCCTTTGGTTGTGCAGTCTACTTGCATGTAACAGATTCAGATGGTCATATTTTAATACGCCTCGCTTGTTCAAAATCAAGGGTTTCTCCTATAAAAATAGTGACTTTAGCTCGCCTGAGCTTTGCGCTGCAGTTCTACTATCCACATTGGTAAGAAACGTGTATGATATATATAATTCACGTTATCCCATAGAAAACTTATACGCATTTTCAGATTCTACGATAGCCTTATCGTGGATTCATTCTTCTCCTCATCGTTGGTCTACATTTGTCGCTAATAGAGTGGCTAAAGTTCAAAGCAACTTAGACCCTAAGCACTTTTACCATATCGCTGGGATAGAAAACCCCAGTGACTGCCTATCTCGAGGCATGTTGCCCTCCCAACTGTTGTCGCATGATCTTTGGTGGAATGGTCCATCATGGATGTCGTTACCTCCTCATATGTGGCCCATTAAACAGTTTTCCGCTTCGCCAAATGAAGAAATTCCGGAATTATGTTCAAGAAATTTAGCTATTATTGTTCCCGAGCTTCCGGTATTGTATGAGAGGGCACAAGCTGTGTCCTCGTGGTCCAAACTTTTACGCATTATTGTATATATGTTACGTTTTGTAAAATTGTTAAGCTTTCTCTTAGAATTGACGCTGATGATCTAAATGTAGCAGAACAGTATTTAATACATGCGCTACAACTAGTGCAATTTTCAGAGCTGATGGAAAGTTTAAAAAAGGGCACTGTGCCTTTATACATAAGAAATTTAAACCCCTTCTTAGATGAAGTGGGTCTTATTAGAGTGGGTAGTCGTTTATCACGATCGGGATTGCCTTTTGCCGCTTGTCATCCACTGCTGTTACGAAAAAGAGATCATATAATAAATTTATTAATTGACCACTACCACCGCATTAATTGCCACACAGGTGCTAATCTTCTTAATTCGCTTATTAAACAAAAATATTGGATTATTTCTGCTAGAGATATTATAAGATCAAGGATTAGATTATGCAATTTTTGTTTTCGAGTGAATCCAACACACCCCACGCCAATGATGGCAGACTTACCATCATGCCGTGTGCAGCAAGCCAAAGCGTTTACGCACACTGGGGTGGATTACGCTGGCCCTATCAATATTACGCTTTCCCGCAGAAGAGGGCAGCGCTCTCAAAAAGCGTATCTCTGTATATTTGTTTGTTTGACTACTAAAGCTGTCCATATAGAGCTAGTCTCGAATTTGTCGACCGAAACTTTTTTGGACGCATTCAAGCGCTTTTTGTCACGTCGCGGTCCAGTTTCCTGTATGTATTCTGACAATGGTACAAATTTTATAGGAGCCCAGTCCAAATTAAATGAAATGTATGATTTGATTACATCTTCAAAATTTCAAACTGCTTTAAATCTTGAATTCAATAATCGGCGCATCTCCTGGAAAATGAGTCCACCCCAGGCTCCACATTTTGGTGGAATTTGGGAATCGACGGTAAAATCTTTTAAAACGCATCTGTACCGCATTGTCGGTGGTCATTTACTCACATATGAGGAACTTTTGACTGTGCTGATCCAAATTGAGGCACTTCTAAATTCAAGGCCCCTTTGCGTGTTGTCGGAGGATCCTTATCCGGAAGTGTTAACTCCAGCACATTTTTAATGCAAACTCCCTACAATATTTACCCGCTTACGATATGTCAAAAGAGCATTTGACAGTGAGGGATCGTAAACGCTTACTAGATTCGTTAGTTCAATCATTTTGGCGCAAATGGAGGATTGAGAACTTGCACACATTACAGGTTAGATAAAAGTGGTGCACGCCCGATAATCCTGTAACGGTCGGAACCGTTGTTATTCTAATGCAAGATGGCGTTCGACCATTAAGTTGGCCTTTAGGTATTATTGAAGAAGTGTACCCTGGGGCTGATGGAGTTATTCGCGTGGCTTTGGTTAAAACCAGAACTACTAAACTTAAACGCCCGGTAGTAAAATTATGCCCAATACCTAATCAGTAATCTCACAATCAGGATTGTTTAGTTATTTAGCTTAATTTATTATGCAATACTAGTTTTCTTTTCTTTATATACTTATTTCTTTTGTTTTCAATTTTTTCACAACTTGAGTTAATTGAAAGTTCTACATACTTTCAAAGCGGGAGAATGTTCGCGCCGCAGGAATAAGACGCCAGATAGCTATGATCTGGATGATGCTGGTAGCTTTGGGGTCTTGTCTCGACGTTCTGTTCTGGGTTACAGCCTGCACCTCGGGGTTGTATTTGTACATTATAATCGCGTCGCTTGGGTTTGACGTAACAACAAAAAATAACAATATGAAATTAGAAGCCAAATGTCAATTTTGAGAACACCGCAGTTTAATTTATCGCTACCAATTTTTATGGTTTGTGTTCCACGGGTTTTCAACGGGTGTGCCAGCCGAAGATTGCTGTCCTGTTTCCTGGAGCAGTTTGTCAAGCAAGGCCACAGGTAAGTACTAGCAATCCTAGACTTGTAGTTATTTGTAACGTTGTTTTCTTGGGGTACACATTCTCCACGCTATCGAAGGCCGCTATTATACAGAACATTGATTCGCTTAAGGGGGATATTGTACGCACCGCATCCCGCTCCCCCAATCTTTTTTGCTGAACTAAACTCTCAACACATTGGGTTTATTGAATTCAAATGTCGAAATGTTTTGTTTAAACATAGGGCAAAACTAGATTCGAATTAGTTTGGTAATATTGAACAGAAATTTCTAATAATTTCGAACAAGGAAATTTCTGAACGTACACACAATAAACATGTTTGTTATAATTTTTTGGTTAGTTCAATTATCAAGTTTATTAAATAATTAATATGTGTTTCTATGCGAGTACATATTTTTTATTGAGGTGATCTTGATGTACATGTACATCCTGCTAAAGAAATGCATTTTTGTCGGCAAAAAGGTTATTTGTAATTGCGATAAATATGTAAGTTAATTTTTTTTCTATTTACATCTAAACTATTTTGATATCAAAGATTTAATAATTGTAAATACAGCAGGACTAATAACAGTCTATTCTAGATTTTGCTTAAAATTTTTTGTTTAATGTACATTTGGGAAGTTACCATTTAAATTAATTGTCAGGGAACTTAAGAAGGTAATTATGTTTTGCGAAGATTTTTGCACTATGTAAATCCTCTGGTATATTTTGGATAAATATTGTTTTCTATGCGAGTTGGTTTTCCTTTTATAACATGTTGATTTCTGAAGAATTGTAAATAAATTTTCTTTTTTAAGGTTTCCTTTTTCTGTCTGTATGACCCACCCCACTCTACGACTTTATAGATAGTACAGCATACTTTAGATTTTCTTTGTTTTTGTTGCGGGACTCGGTGCGGACTAATTTCGTGGCTTAGTTTACATTCTCTATCTTGTCCGCACGGTTTACCGTAACAGTGTTAATCGCACCACTGTTCCCTTTTAGAATGTTCGCCGACGATGTTGCAGCGTGAATTAAAAAAGTTTGAACGCATTAGTGAATACATAGGGCAACAAATGCTACTTAATTTTGAAAATTTTGTTTACCGTACCATTTGGTGTTCAAGATGTTTCACATGCTTAAGCATATTTTCGTTAATGAGTGGAATCAGAAACCGTTTGTGGCTACAACAGACAGCATTTTTACAAACGTTCCCGGGAGTATCGTTTCACGACGATTTGTTTATCGTTGATATTTATAATCCACTAATAGCATTTGTGTTTTTATCACTGACAGTGGAATTTATTATCGCAGCTTCTACAAAGTGCAGATTTTCTTAGCAAATGATGTTGGTAATGCATGAAATAAATAAAATGCTTTTGAAAAGTTGCCTCACAGCGTAAAGCGACACTTTCGTTTGTATACCCTCGTTCAAAGAATACTCAATACGGATAGCACCAGCCCAGTGACAAACATATTAATTCATATTCGTTGAGATTAGAGATCTGCGTAATTAAAAGCAATTGTTATATCCTTAGAAATTTCCTACGCTGACAACTAATTATAAGCACATAATATAAATAAAATGCAAAACTATAATGAAAATAACGGAGATACTCAGTAAAGTTTGTAAAAGATCTAAAAGAATATTGTATTGAAATATGCGTTATAAAAACGATGCTGTACGAAATGTATTCGAATTGCATAGGAGATGTGGTTTACGCCACCGAATTGAATACTGCCTAGGTAATTCAAAAACAACCTATTCTTTTTCACACATGTAGGTCATTAAGAATTACGCAAACTTACAGACGTATTGCAAATGGCAAAGATAATTTTGACAGTTCTTGTAATTCATTATTTCCTCTTTAGTGTCAGTTTGTTTTGCATTTTTATATTATTACAATTTTTCTTCAAATTTTTATTGATTATCTCTGTTAATAAGAAACTTTTATTTACATTGGTTTTACATTGTCAATAACCATTTACCATAAGTTATCTTTGTCAATTTTTGCCTAAAAATTGAAAGTCAGCCCGTAGAAAGGTGTAATTTTTTTCTTCAACGCGCATTGAGACCTTTGAATTAAGTTCAAACTTTATCTAATTGCGTAACTCATAAGAACTTTACGATTTTTCCACGAACCCTTTCATCTCGTAGAAAAATATATTTTAACATAATATTCTAAATAAATCAATGTTGGTGTTTATGTTGTAACATATTTAACTCCTAGAGGAATTAATATACCAACATTTCTCATTCCTTTATTTTGTCTTTCCTGTATAATATTCAAATTTAACTGCTCTTAAGCTCTTATCATTTACTGACCATATAAAATCTATGGCTTATTTCCTTTAATTCTCATTAGAAATTTATTGTGTTAATTTTCGCCGATATCAATTAAAACGTCTGTGTTGGTTGATATTCGTAATGCTCCATGTTGATACACGCAACGAGATAACGTGTGCGTATTGAGGATGAAAGCAATTTAATAGCTAACAGTAAAAGATAGCGGCCATTTTTCTTGAAGAAGTGCTGTGAGCTGGAAAAGCAAACATGCTTGCTAAAAAACCCTTGAATGGCCTCGTAGTTGATTAGTGCTCGGCAGAGATGTTAACAGACACACATCTGCTTTTCAGTAGTGATCAATAAGGAGTATAGCTTTATTTGCATTAAATGAGATTCTCTCAGCGCATGCAAGAATAGATTTAATTATGGACATTTTATTTTACCTGGTTAATCAGAACAATAAAATTAAATTACGTTCGATATGCAGATGTAAATAAATCCTACGACTTTAAAGCTTTTACAAGTTTTGTATGGTTCGTTTATTTGAAGATATCGTTAATAAGACGTACACGTTCGAAAAAAAAAGTTTGATGTTGGATATTGTTTGTAGTTGACGTTTATCGGATAATAAAAATATGCTGTGTTTGTTCTCGAAAAAGTTCTGTAGAGGAACGATAAGGTAGCTAAATTTGGTTTGTTAAGAAGTGGATTTTTCAAGATGAGCTTCCAAACTGAAATTAGTATGCCCCAGGTAGACTGTAAAATTCAAATTTTTGCATTTAATAGAAGTTCCTTTTTCCTTTGTTATTTTAAGCAATAGTTTATATATGCTAGAAATTATCTCTACTTGAATTACTTGCAATAAATGTGTAGTATTAGTGCTACTTTAATGCGAAAAGTTCAAACGTTTCTATGTCGGTGGAACAATTAAAGCAGATACTACTAATTCTAAAATAAATGTAAAAATAGAATGTAGCAAAAATTAGTTAAGCTACCACTTGGATTACTTGAATATAAAAATAATTGAAGTATTTCTTGGTATACTTCAAGCAGCAATATGTACTAAATGTGCTTGTTAATTGATTGTGAAAGAAACATGAGTAGTAAATAAACTTTATATAATAAATAGATAAAGAAAAATATAATATCCCATACTTTGGGTTCGGAGTACATCAAACTTAAATGCATAAAAGAAATGGTCTCAGGCGTTGTAAAAGTTAGTATTTACATAATTTACGTTTCAAATATTGCTTGCATATACACTTATTTAGTACTATCGTACTATCAAGGGGTAAGTCACACTTGAGGTCCGGTGTACATTGTCTTTGAAGTCACCGGAAATCCAACCGCAATCCCTTGGAATCCAATTGAAATCTCTTGAAGTCCCTTGAAATCCCTTGCAATCTCGATGAAATCTTTTGAAATCACTTGCAGTCCCGTGGAAATCTTTTGAAGTTCTTTGAAATCCGACTGAAATTCCTCGCAATTCCGTTTAAATCTTTTGCAGTCCCTTAAAATTCAAATAAAAAATATAAGCGATAGTTTATACAATCATATATGTTAAAAATTATTTTTACTTGAATTACTGGCAATAGTTATTCATTTTCATAAGCGCTTTTATTGCTGTAAGAAATATAAATTCTAAGGTAATAACTTTCGAAGTCGCTTCTATTTGTTACAGTTCTGTGGCATCTGATTTCATTGGTTTGCATTATAATATTTATTAGAAGGAACAATTTCGTAGTTGAGGTAAACGTTATTACCATTTAATCCCTTTTGAATTTATCTTAAGAATGTATTCAATCGTAACAACTACGTTATAAACAAGTCACTTGTGTTGCCTAATTCGTAGGCGGTCGGTATTCATTGTCAAGAATTATTAAGTTAATATTGCGCCTGTGAAAGGTGTCACGAAGTGGTGTTTCGGACAGCTCACCTGTTCTTTATATTCATAGAAACGGAAGATAACTCGGCCATTTTTAATTCAATGCCACGATAACGGCACGAGCAAGTGAAGATGTTGGCCTTTATTTGCCAGCTGGTTCTTAAGGATAGGCATTTAGGTCAGGCGTTATATTATGGTCGTTTAAAGGGGCCGGGATGTAATAATTAAATACGTATTGAGTATATTTTCTTCGGGCTCTGTTAATATGGCCAAAATGTTAAGTATATGTGCCAACGTGATTGTATGAATGCAGTATCCATTAACGCGCATTTTTTTATTATGGAGAAACATTAGTATCACGAAATAGTTGTGATAGCACACATGGTGTTTGTTAGATTGGTATGTGACACGTCATGTTGTCAGCCGTATAATTTGAAATTTTCATAACAGGAATTTAGTTGCCAAGATGAAACTCAATGCTTTTGGTTTGAAACCTTTTTTTGAGGCTGGAGTTTTTGCTTGCATGTAAGCCATGTATTTATAACCCTCATTAGAACGGGAATGGATGCCAGTGAGTGTTTAACTTTTGTAAGTGGTTTGCGGTTGGAACTTCATTATTATATTTGTGAACATATAAAGCTGTTCATATAATCACTAAAAATATTAAATTTAATAAGAGTATCGATTTTGCATTTAAGGTTCAGTATAAAAAAATTTCTAAAAGTTATAATGTTCTAAATTGTGTGTCAGATAGTTTTTTTATTAAGAGTTAAAATTTAAAGTTTTATAAGAGAAAGGGAAACCTTGTTCCTTGAACGTAGTTCGAAATATCTGATAAAACACGTGAAATATGCATGCAACCTTATAAAAAGTTTGTAAAGTTCACTTTTAACTAAATATGTCATTTATAGTGTGCTTGATAATTAGTAGGTTAACTGTGGTGTTCTTGTGCCATGTTAACTTGAACGATTATAATTCATTTAATTTATATGCTTTTGAATACTTTTATAGTAACAAATACTACGTGTGAGATTTATTAGAAATTTATTGTGAACCAATCTAACAGATTTGTCAATTGGGGTTATAAAATTTTGTTTATGAAAATAGTATCTAGCGCCAAATTTGATTATTTAAAGAAAAAATTTACGAATCCTTATTCTATAGAAGAAGTTTAATTTTACTTTTGAGTATCATACTTGTGATTTTGTTTACATGTATTTGCAAGAAAGAATTATATTTTTGGTTCAAACCATTAAGTCTTTTATTTATGAATATTTAAATTTAAAGAGAGTACTACGGAGAAAATAAATTTTGAATGATGAAACTTGAGAGACACTCTAATAGAGTAATACTTATAGAAGTGATGTAAGGGACTTCTTTCTGATATCTATTTTTAAGTATAACATTTTTAGTGTGATAGTTTCATGATGATTAATTTATGAATATTGTTGTATTTTTGTTATTGCAAAACGCAAACTGTGTCTTTTGATTAAAAATTTATTGTGTGACATTTTCTTTCAGGATCATCGCAGCAATAGTTGAAGTAGACACATTTGAGAGGTTTCCAGAAGTGTTGTTTAATACAACTTGTAGGTTTCGACAGTCATTATAGCCAGTAGGTTTCTGCATCTCATAGACAACACAAAATGCAAATTATAAACCAAAAATTTATACAGTTCTGAAGATTTATAATATAGAGAGAAGGCTAACTCCTTTTCTACTATTGTCCATTTAGTTTTCTTGCCATGAAAACACTGCATATACACGAAAGTATTCACTACCTGCGTAATGGGCAATAGTTTCAATGTATGTTATACTTTTTTAAATATTATAAATTGAGTATTAATAATTTATATATGAAGTATTAATTCCTTGGTTGAAATATTTGAGAGAAAATGGATATATGTGAGCAAATGTCAGTACTGATGCTTGACCTTTCTTAAAATCCATATGAATCAATTTCTAAGACTGTTTCTAAGCGAAGAAAGTAATTTTAAATAAACTTGAATTATTTTAAATGAACTTGAATTAATTTTAAATGAACTTGAATTTATAAATTAAGAAGTGAAATTGATTAATTGAACTATTAAATTGTAAAGAAGAACGTTTAGTTGAATTAATTTTTTATTATTATCTGAAAAGAATATACGAAGTATATTTTTGAAAAGTTCGTACCTTAATTAAAAGAGTAACGGCAATACGGTTGAAAGACAACATTTTGAATTTTTGTATTGTAAGAAGTTTATTTAAAATTTAAAACTTTTGTATTTTCAAGAAGCAGAAATAGCGTCTCCTGTGATAAATTTAATTATGTAGCTTTCTTTTCAAAGTCAACGCTGACATCAAGTTGTGATACGTTAGTACTCAGACTGTTTTAGAATATATTTGCAGTATTATTGATAATTTATTTATGGGTCTTGAATTAATCGTTAGGGAACTTCTACATATCCCCTCAAGACTAATTTATTTATGATCGTGTTCAAAGGTGCGGTGTCGCGCTGTTTTCTTCTGAATTTTAAGTTACCATAATCAACCTATGTACAACCTAATGCTCTCCGGTGACCACGTACGATAAAGACCTCTACCTTGCTTGAAATAGCAAGTATTCAACAAAATTCAAAATTTCCAAATAGAGAACTGACTTCCTGGCCAATTTAGTACCTTCGGGTGAAGCATTGGAAAATTCAAATGTAGTGTTTTAATATATGTCTAATTTTCTTTTACAATAGACAATACTTAATTCATAATGTAAACGCTTGATCAACGTTTAGGAGTGGAACACATGAAGAAACTATTATTTGCTAATAAAAGTTGGTACAAAGATTGTAAGATTGTCTAAGCCTTTCATTTAACCATTTTCAGATATTTTTCTATGATTATGAAAGTGCAACATGTTCGTATGACATGATTATTCATAACTAATCATTATTATCTTACAACTAATGCATGTAGATATTAATTACGTCAAAATTAATTACTTTAAAAAGTAAATGTATTTTTTTACCATCAAACGTGCTTCACTAGTGAGAAAGTGTATTAAAAGCACATTTTCGAAATCAAACAATTCCGAATACTTTAGGGTTTCGTTCCTTAGTTCAAACAGTTCTCAAGTAAATTTAATTTTCAAAGAAATAATCAAGATAATTTTCTCTTAAATGGAAATTTTGCGATTTAGTAAAATTTCTGGCGCAAGTTGAAAGGGGATTTTAATTTCTGCAGTCAGTTTCTAAGGTAAGTTTAAACTACAGAACGCTGGAGGACAAAAGTTGTATAGATCAAAGTAAATATTTACCTTTATTTAATGTACCTATGAGTTGGAATATAAGATTCAAGGATATCCATACTTCGTTTACTTATTTTGCTCTGGTTACGCTTTGAAACGCTAAAGCATGCACGTAAAATACATGGAACTATTATAAAGTAGTACGGCGTGTTGAAAACTAACATCTTGATATTGCACGAGGTTTGGCCGTTGATATTAAATATTAATGACGTCGACGCTTTTTCTAGTTTAAAAGCGGTATTTGGACATAGATCACTATGTATAAAAGTGCAAATTCACAAGCCCAATTGAGTTAAAACTGACTAATATACACTTCTTTGATTGATAATAATTTTATTTTGTTAGGATCTTTACCAGGAAAGTTTGTTTGTGTTCAGAGTTCGAAACACTCTGACCTATTAATAGATTATCTGTCAAGGATTTTTTAGTCAAACAAACCTTGCAAGCGTGAGAATACAAATCAGATAAAATATCATTAAGAAAAGAGATTTAGTTCTATACATTTAAATAAGGTAAGAAACTTTCTTTATAATTAAGTAAATAAGGAGGTAAGTTAACAATTGCAAGTTTTACAATTGTTGTATCTGTATCGCAGCACCCTTTTAGCAGCGCGACAAAACGAGACGGTGCCACAGCACTTTTCGCCTCGACGTGCGGCGTTACCACATCAATATATATATATATATATATATATATATATATATATATATATATAATGCTATGATAATAAGGTTAGTTAAAGTCATATAAGTCACAAGGGAGAAATACCCCATGTAAATGGTGTAAAAAGTCAACAAAAAATTTTGTTGGTACATATAAGTACGTTTAACAAGAGGAATTGTTCTTTGAACGTTCAACGAAATCATTTACAGTTAAATATAATTCTTTCTGCTGGATTTAATTGCTATAAAAAGGTTTAAAAAAGGTTATAAATTTTGTAATAAACCAATTTGATAGGAGCGTTTATATTTATTTTGATTTAAAAGTAAATAGTAATTGATATTAAAAAGGATGTAGAGTTGTAAATTGTAAATTTTCTTCGCTTATTATACGAATTTGGTGAATTTCGCTTGTATTATTTTGGTATATGGAGTGCTAGAGGAAAGTGGGTAAAAATTATCTGTTATCATATTGTTGTTCACTCTGTGCGGAGTATCACTGAGCTAGTCGGGGCATAAAAATAATTGTGTTAATTTTAAATTATTTAAAAAAGCACAGAGAGGTGGCGATCAGCAGGCAATTGGTCGTTATACATCTGACGGATGGCGATATCGTAGCACTATTTATATATATATATATATAAATATATATATATATATATAATATATATATATATATATATTGCCGTGGAACCTCAATTTAATCTAGCTCCGTACCTCTTAAAAAACATTTGAGCCCCACAGATTAGGCGTCATAAATCTGCCGTGGAACCTTTTTAATTATGCTCTGGTACTCCAAAAAAACATTCGTGCTCTGGTACTTGCCAGATACAAAAAAAAATCAATTTACAAATCTAAAAATTCACAAAATTTTTCTTACCCGCTTTCTGCTGTATCAAATTAATTTCTTCATCAGTTTCCCTGGCTAGCTCAGCTGTGCTTCTTCTTGTATACCTAAATTTACTCTCATTCTCTTTACCGTTCATACACCATTCAAATAAAATCACAAAATAATACAACAATCATACAATATTTATTAACCACTATTTACAGATAATAATTCAAAGCTATTTACAGTTCGGTGCTCAAGTTACACCTTAATAAATGCTATCTTTGTAGAGTCCTTGTTTTTAAAATGGAAATTTCTAACACGTTTAATGCAACAGGAGTATATGGGCCCCAAATAATACCTTCTCTTTGTTTATTACTACACTGGAGTATGGTGAGCTCATAATAACTCAGTTTATTAATGTTTGCTTTAAAAAAACCATGTAATCTTAACAATTAAATTTAAATTCATCAAGCAATTTAATAAGCTTTACGTACATCTTTTGTTTTATATTCAAAATACCATCTTAATAGTCAGCTATACGTATCCTTTTCAATACGTAAAATACCGTAAAATACCCATTAAAGTTCACTCTCACACATCACAATTTCAACAGTTTGTAAAAAAACAGCAAATTCAAATGCGTTAACTGGAAAAACTTGCAGATTCCATCTTTGTTGACGATGTATTATGTTCCTGAACCCCTCGGCCTATTGGTTATGCGTGCGGCTCCACAAGATGTTTTAAAAATGACCACAATCTAAGCGACGCTTCCTGCTACCCATCCAGTATCAATTTCAATATCAAAATCCATGTATATTACACTTGTTTATTATTGCATTATTAATTTACAAGCTTGTTAAAATATTCGTTGGACTTTAGTTAAATTTAAATAAACTCGACACTATTCGCGTCTCTACTATAAGGTCACAAACAATCTACTACTGAACTTTACAAATTTTAATACTTACAAGCCTCGTCAGTTGATTTTTGTATGTCGTTATGCGATGCAAGATTAAAGAATTAAAGAAAGCCCTATTAATTTTGTTCCCGTATTTATATCATCAAGCTAGGCCCCCTTGGCCACACCTTGCGCGAAATACCTAATTGTAAAATAATATTTTTCCAAAGTTGGTATAACCGTTTCAAACTTCTAGAAATATTCCCGCGTCAACAAACTATCACATCCACCTGTCGCGTGCTCGCCTATTCTAAAACTGTCTATTTCGACCAATCCAACATTTCAGTGACGTTCTAAACCCCGCCTGTGATATCTCTATTCCCTTCTTATGCATATTTGATGTCGCATTCTAACCTTGCTTGCGTTGTAGAAAATCGATATAGCTGCCCGCGTCCACGTGGATTGAGTACGTGCTTTGCAACTGAACGGTTGTACAATATTCTATGAAACTCGCCTCGTTATCTACACAAATAACCGGAAGATGACCTTTCCAACGTGCAGCTGTGCTCAATTAACGATCGTTTAAAATAACGGAGCTTACATTTCAAGGTGTTCAACTTAACCGATATATTTGTTTGTTACAACGAAAGCTATTCGCCTTGGATTTATTGATTTTACACGCTCTGCTGCGTTTTCTGACGTTATAACTCCTTAAATTAAACTACATTAAATTAATTACTAATTTCTATTGGCTTATACAATTGATTTTCTTTATGAATCTATTACCTTTTAATACCTAATTATAAAATTATGTCAATACTTGTTAATTTTAATTAAATAAATGAAATAAATTTTTCACGTAAATATTATGTTCGTTCCTCTACACAGGGTGTTTGAAATTGCATTGTTGACCACTAAATTTAACCCTTTAAATCTACTACAATATATATATATATATATATATATATATATATATATTACTCAAATTTAGACCAGGGTAGAAAATTAATTAATCACATCAAACAATTTTGATCGCCGTGTAGAAGGAAGCTTTGGGAAAAGGTTCGCGTTATTAAAACCGTGAAGCATAAAAATTCATTCGTTTCATTAAAAATAAGGAAGTTAAATTATTTACTAGACGCTTTATATATAAAAAGAAGCAGAATTAAAATGCTCAATTTTAATGTAATTTAATTATTCCAAGTAAAGAAACAAATAGAAATTATGTGCAAAATTTATATTAATTAACTCAATTTTAAGTAACCGGTATTAAACAAAATGTACAAATAATAATTAATATTTAATTAGGATTCACTAAAAATTAAAGGGTAAAAGTCAACGCCACTTATTATTATTTAATTGGAGTTAATTGAAGTAACATATAATATGCATAAAAACTTGTAAAAACCCAATCGTATTCAAATCGTAGAAGTGTTATTTAGAAGTATTGCGTTTGAACACCTGAGTATTTTTAAAAGTCAGTTCTGCTTAAATTTTGTAGATAACAAATGGTTACAGAGAATGTTGGAGAAACCGTCGCTTAATATTCACGGAAAATACTAATAAAGTGGGTTATTTAACAGTCCACATGGATTGAAATAACCGATAATAAAGAATATCGATCTGTACCACTCAGAACAGGGTAGATAGAGACGGATAATATGCGCAAGACAGAGACACATATAGTAAAAGGCGTGATTTGAGCAACGTCACTGGGTTGCGATTGGTTGAAAATAAGAGGCAAACATGAGAGGTAAAAATAACATTTCTGTATAAAAATTAATTAGTTATTCTCAGACGTTGCGAGCCGTGTGCAAATTTTGTAAAAGCTGTGCCGAGCGATCGAAAAGGGAACATAGTATGCGAAATTCTAAGAATTGTCCGTTTTGGGGACAAAAGCGACGTACAGGCTAGCCATTATATATACCCGGACTTTAAGCAGTTTCGCTCTCTTAGATTTTTTTGATGATTCGATGCTTTAAAAAGTGCTCGTAGATTTTCGATTTTTATTCAATATTTTAAACAGTTTGCTTGTATATTTTTGTGATTATTGAATACTTTAAAACAGTTTGCTATTTACGTGCTACGATACAAGTTAGTATGCGTTTGTGCACTTAGAAAAGAAGATACAAGGTAATAATAATCTAGTTATATTTGCGAGTATTACTGTACTAAGTATCCAAATTTGTAACGGGAAATGAATAAACAAAAGTAGGCAGTTTTGGCGTATAGCGTGAAAGAAGTATGAGTTTCAGTGCTATTTTTCGGGGGTCTTAATAATTAAATGATTAGTAAACGTGATTGGATCCACAAAACAAGATTCAGATATACACAAATGAGTTCCTGAAAAGCCCTGAAACAACTTTAGATGAATGGTGGTGTAGAAAATTTTTAAAGCATTCAGAATCCGAAGCCGTAAACATAACCCAGTTGGAATGGTGTGAGTAACAAAGGACGATGTACATTGGAGCCACGAGTGCATTACCCTTCAGGTAACTTATGCTTTGTTGTTCGATTTTAGATGTTTTGGTGTGTGTTGTATAACTTTATAATTTGTTTACTTAAAATGGACAGTAGTGAATTTGTACAAATAACAAATTTTTAATTTTAAGGTGAAATTTTCTTGTTTAAGTAGAAAGGGGTATTTAGCAGTTTATGTTTTGATTATGATGAAAATTTGGGTCTGTCTTTGAGCTCAATTAGACGAACCTGGTTAATTAACGTAAAGGGGTGGGAGATGCTCCCTTTGTACTCAGACTCAGGTCTGCAAATATTGTTAAATTAATTAGTAGGCATCCTACAAGGACTTTAATTCTGGATGCAAATTAAAATGATAATAATTTTAATCTTGAAAATTTCTGATACTGAAATTTATGCTGAATTTTAATTTTGAAATTTTAATGTATTGTAAATATTGATGTAAATAGAGTTAACGTTGGTGTTTGTGGTAGGAATGTGTTTGTTTTTTGTTATGAATGAGAATGAAAGTTATCTAGGGGAGCAGCCGAGGAGGAAAGAGTAAAGAGGCGATTATCAGAAGAGAATCACAGCAAATCGTAGCGCCCAAAAGTGAGGCTCGAGTTCAAAATAAATTTTTTTTTGTGATTTTATTACAGTAAACTGGCGAGGCTTTTTGTACATGTCACAGCAGTTTATGACGGCCCAACGCTGGGGCTCGATTCGAAAACCGTAGTTCCCGAATAATGGTGAGGTTCACAGCAGTTTATGACGCCCAATCTGTGGGGCTCGAATGTTTTTTAGAAGGACCCAAAACCGTGAACAAAGGCGCATACCACAGCAGTTTATGGCGCCCAACGTGGGGCTCGAATTCCAGATAGTGTGTAACTATTCCAGGAAACTGGCGATCTGAGAGAGAGAGTTTCTGTTTGTGTATAAATTTAAGAGTATTTTAGAGTGTGTGTGAGTGATTTGAACGTATGCAAAGAAAGGAGTGGTTAAGGAGTCAAGGAGTGGAAATTGGGAGTGACGATAGTGCATTGTGTGAAAAAAATTCAAAAATGGAAGAAGCTGGAAGCAGTAGAGATCAATCGAGGACGGAATCAGGGGATCAAGGAAACGAGATGATAATGAGGATGCTTGAAAGAATGAATGAGACGTTAAGCGGGGTTAGAGAGGACTTAAATCGAAAATTTGAGCAAATGAACGAAAAATCGAATAGAGCGAGGGAGGAGTCCAACAGAAAATTAGAGCTGATAAGCGGAAAAATTGAGCAATCTACTAAAGAATTTACAGAGTTTAAAAATAGTCTTACCGTAAAGATGGGGGAAGTTGAAAATAGGGTCGATAAAAATGAGCGTGATATTACAGGTCTTCGACAGGAAATGGGACATTTAAGGTCCGAAGTACGCATTTTTTGTGAAGAAGAAATAAATATAAAAATGACTGAAGTAACGGACTCATGTAGGGATCAGTTAGGCAGGGTAGAACGCGAAGTTAGTAGTATTAAATACAACATGTCAAGTTTAACGGGGGATGGTCCCAGATTTTATACAGGTGGCGTATCATTGGACCAACATATGAAATTTTATGGCGATAACCGGGTAAATCCACAAATTTTTATTAATAGTGTAAGAAATCTAGTGGGAAATTTATTTGACGAACAGACTAAACTCAATACGATAAAGGCTTTATTGAAGGACAACGCGGAAGCATAGTACAATTTAGTAGGACAGGACATAGACACATATCAGGACTTTGAAAACAAATTTTTACAGCATTACTGGAGTGATCACAAACAGGATCAGATTAGGGACGACTTGATTACAGGAAAATTTAAGGGAGAGTTTGCAGGATCTAGGGAGCAATATGCCATCCGCAAATACAGTGTGGCCAAACAACTGAATACACCATTGACGGACAGACAGATAATCAAGTCCTTATCATGATATTTTGAACTGGAAATTAGACAACACGTGGTCTTACAAAACATCACAGAACGGGAGACATTTTTAGAGTATTTACAGAGATATGACGATGTATGTGTAGGACGGACAAGAGAGATACGGGAACGAAATATTAACACGGTTAGGTTTGACAACAGGACACCAAATTATCTGAGACGGCCTGACTATAATAGGAATTTTCGACCGAATTGGGAACGACGAGGACAGGAATATAGGAGCAATAGTGCGACTAGGGGACAGACGCCAAGACCTAGTTACACGCGACAGAACAGTTTACCGGAAGTAAACAGGACTGTGACGAGCACGCCGAATAGAGACAGGGACACGGATATTAACACGAGGAGGACGTACGCACAGGTTGTAGAAGGACAACCAGGACCAAGCACGGAAAACAGGATGAGACAGGATTTTTAGAACGCGACAGACCACTAGATTTCTGTATAAATGTGTATGAACATCCACGTGAATTTTTCAAAATTGAGGAGGAAGTAGAGCCAGAAACTGTAGAAAAATTATGTTTGCCAATTGTTAATATAGGAATTTTTGAGAATAATGTAGAAGTATTACTTGATACAGGGGCAGAGGCGAGTTTAATATCGGAGGAATTCGTCAGCAAAATTAGGGATAGGGTTTGTGATAGAATTATGCCTATAAAGCGTAGCCATTTAGTAGCTCCAAATAAAAAGAAGTTTGCTGTAGTAAATAGTGTTGTGGTGCTTAGGATAGATATAGGAGGTTTAAGCTGTGAACAGGAGTTTGTAATTGTACCTGGACTGAAGTTTCAGAGCATTTTAGGTGTTGACTGTATGATGCAGTTAGGGGTTTTGATAGATATGGAAAGGAAGGTAGTAAGGATTAAGGATAGGGTAGTGCCATGGAAGGGCAGTTATGAAGTCACAGAGGATGACACGGGGTTGAATATTAATGTAGTAGAGGTAGAGGATGATGGAGTAAAACAGATCAACACAATAAGATGTCCAGAGGAGAGGAGAGTAGAGGTTCAAGCTTTAGTACAAAAACATGCAGAATTAGTGGGGGTAGAAGCAACAGCAGCATATCGGGAGCAGGTGAAGGCAGAATTAAATAAAATGTTGGAAGATGGCATAATAGAAGTATCAAACACTCATTTCATAAATCCGTTGGTGGTAGTTAAGAAAAAGGATGATAGCATTCGTTTATGTTTAGATGCACGAAAAATTAATCAACGGACCAAACCGCAATTCCATTGTCCACCATCCATGGACACACTTTTGACGAGGTTAAGCGGCAAGATTGTTTTTAGTAAATTAGATTTAAGGAATTCATTCTGGCTGATTCCATTACACAAGGATTCTAGAAGGTACACAGGATTTTCCATAGGGGGAAAAATCGATAATTTTAGGGTAGTAGCGTTTGGTTTGTCGGCAGAAAAGAAAATAATAATGAATAAGAAACAGACAAGTGTAGGGACTAAAGAAGAAGCAATATTTGAGAGTCAGGATAATAGGGATGATAAGTTTACTGTATGTGAGATAATATGATAAGTATAGATATAGAAGGAGGAGAAATAAGGATGAAGAGTATTAGAATGGTGAGAAGAAAGACGTGGAGGGTTAAGAAGAGAGTTAGATTTAAATAACTTGATGAACAAAGGATAGAGATAGGTGAATTTTAGTATAGATATAGAATAGAGAGTAGATAGATGTATAATAGAGTAAAATTTAAATATATAGGGATAGCATAGGTGTATATAAAAAAGTAGAAGTAAGTGTTTATAGAAAATAAAGCTAGGTATAGGATAAATATGTGAGATAGTTAGATATAGGTATATAGGATGAGAAGGAAAATTCAATGTAGGAAGAAAATAAGATAGGTTAAGTGTAGATATTTCTTAAAAGATTAGTAGAGAGTTAGGAATAGAATAAGAATAGGATAGGTATATAGGATTAGGTAGGGGGAAGTGAGTATAGTTAAAAGTTAGGAATAGGATAGGTATATAGGATGTTTATAGAATTAGGTGAGAGTGAGGAATAGGATAGGGATATAGGATAGGTGTAAATATTTTTAGGATTGGATATAAGTTAGGTAAGTTAGATAGATAAGGGTAGAAAGAGATAGGCAATTTTTTTTGTAAATTTTTTTTGCAGTCTAAATGTTTTATATTTGTATTCAAATAAGTGGGATTATTTGTATTCAAATAGGGGGAAAATACTCAAATTTAGACCAGGGTAGAAAATTAATTAATCACATCAAACAATTTTGATCGCCGTGTAGAAGGAAGCTTTGGGAAAAGGTTCGCGTTATTAAAACCGTGAAGCATAAAAATTCATTCGTTTCATTAAAAATAAGGAAGTTAAATTATTTACTAGACGCTTTATATATAAAAAGAAGCAGAATTAAAATGCTCAATTTTAATGTAATTTAATTATTCCAAGTAAAGAAACAAATAGAAATTATGTGCAAAATTTATATTAATTAACTCAATTTTAAGTAACCGGTATTAAACAAAATGTACAAATAATAATTAATATTTAATTAGGATTCACTAAAAATTAAAGGGTAAAAGTCAACGCCACTCATTATTATTTAATTGGAGTTAATTGAAGTAACATATAATATGCATAAAAACTTGTAAAAACCCAATCGTATTCAAATCGTAGAAGTGTTATTTAGAAGTATTGCGTTTGAACACCTGAGTATTTTTAAAAGTCAGTTCTGCTTAAATTTTGTAGATAACAAATGGTTACAGAGAATGTTGGAGAAACCGTCGCTTAATATTCACGGAAAATACTAATAAAGTGGGTTATTTAACAGTCCACATGGATTGAAATAACCGATAATAAAGAATATCGATCTGTACCACTCAGAACAGGGTAGATAGAGACGGATAATATGCGCAAGACAGAGACACATATAGTAAAAGGCGTGATTTGAGCAACGTCACTAGGTTGCGATTGGTTGAAAATAAGAGGCAAACATGAGAGGTAAAAATAACATTTCTGTATAAAAATTAATTAGTTATTCTCAGACGTTGCGAGCCGTGTGCAAATTTTGTAGAAGCTGTGCCGAGTGATCGAAAAGGGAACATAGTATGCGAAATTTTAAGAATTGTCCGTTTTGGGGACAAAAGCGACGTACAGGCTAGCCATTATATATACCCGGACTTTAAGCAGTTTCGCTCTCTTAGATTTTTTTGATGATTCGATGCTTTAAAAAGTGCTCGTAGATTTTCGATTTTTATTCAATATTTTAAACAGTTTGCTTGTATATTTTTGTGATTATTGAATACTTTAAAACAGTTTGCTATTTACGTGCTACGATACAAGTTAGTATGCGTTTGTGCACTTAGAAAAGAAGATACAAGGTAATAATAATCTAGTTATATTTGCGAGTATTACTGTACTAAGTATCCAAATTTGTAACGGGAAATGAATAAACAAAAGTAGGCAGTTTTGGCGTATAGCGTGAAAGAAGTATGAATTTCAGTGCTATTTTTCGGGGGTCTTAATAATTAAATGATTAGTAAACGTGATTGGATCCACAAAACAAGATTCAGATATACACAAATGAGTTCCTGAAAAGCCCTGAAACAACTTTAGATGAATGGTGGTGTAGAAAATTTTTAAAGCATTCAGAATCCGAAGCCGTAAACATAACCCAGTTGGAATGGTGTGAGTAACAAAGGACGATGTACATTGGAGCCACGTGTGCATTAACCTTCAGGTAATTTATGCTTTGTTGTTCGATTTTTGATGTTTTGGTGTGTGTTGAATAACTTTATAATTTGTTTACTTAAAATGGACAGTAATGAATTTGTATAAATAACAAATTTTTAATTTTAAGGTGAAATTTTCTTGTTTAAGTAGAAAGGGGTATTTAGCAGTTTATGTTTTGATTATGATGAAAATTTGGGTCTGTCTTTGAGCTCAATTAGACGAACCTGGTTAATTAACGTAAAGGGGTGGGAGATGCTCCCTTTGTACTCAGACTCAGGTCTGCAAATATTGTTAAATTAATTAGTAGGCATCCTACAAGGGCTTTAATTCTGGATGCAAGTTGAAATGATAATAATTTTAATCTTGAAAATTTCTGATACTGAAATTTATGCTGAATTTTAATTTTGAAATTTTAATGTATTGTGAATATTGATGTAAATAGAGTTAACGTTGATGTTTGTGGTAGGAATGTGTTTGTTTTTTGTTATGAATGAGGATGAAAGTTATCTAGGGGAGCAGTCGAGGAGGAAAGAGTAAAGAGGCGATTATCAGAAGAGAATCACAGCAAATCGTAGCGCCTAAAAGTGAGGCTCGAGTTCAAAATAAATTTTTTTTTGTAATTTTATTACAGGAAACTGGCGAGGCTTTTTGTACATGTCACAGCAGTTTATGACGGCCCAACGCTGGGGCTCGATTTGAAATCCGTAGTTCCCGAATAATGGTGAGGTTCACAGCAGTTTATGACGCTCAATCTGTGGGGCTCGAATGTTTTTTAGAAGGACCCAAAACCGTGAACAAAGGCTCATACCACAGCAATATATATATATATATATATATATATATATATATATATATATGGCGGGTGGCTATATAGTAGTACTATATATATATATATATATATATATATATATATATATATATATATATATATTATCAATTTATCTGAGAATTTGTATCATAGTACTCGCGGATATTCATACTTCGACTAAAAACTTCCGGGTCGTGTAAAAGCTTCCTGATGTTACTGTTCATATACATAACGAAAATAGCTTCCAGAGATTACCAGAAATCTCTAAATTTCTCTAGACTTTTCGTCTTTGAATGCTTTAAATTGTTTTTTTTTGCAGCCTTGTAACCGTCAATCAATCCATTTATAAATTAATGGTTTTATCACTTTCGATTCTAGACTTTACGGCGCGTTTATTACAATGTATATTTGCAGTCTTAAAATTTAACCAAGTTTTGTTTTACACAATTATGCTTTAAGATGCTAATAATTGCCTCAGCTACCTTAATCAAATATTGGTCAAAATGAATTGAATTCTTTCTGCAAACTTAGAGACCAAGATGGCTATGATTAAATTCTTCATCTGCTATTCCATTCGCACGTTTAAAAATAAGAAATATTAAGAAATTTATTTGAATACTTACCACGAGAACCAAGTAACTAAGTTTAATATGTTTAGCGAGTTCCAATTTTGAATATAGTTCTATATTTAAATAGCACTATCCTTATTTATTCTATACACAAGCAAGGGTAGGATATTAATTTTTTGTTAGGAATTATTGGCATTTATTAATACACATTAATATTTTGCAGCCTGAACTATACAAGAAGGATTTAGTAAGACAGTCTTCAAACGAAAGCTCCGGAGGTACTGAAATGGAATATTGTGGGAAACTACACTTTGCCTTGCGTTACGATAAAGATGTCGAAGGTCTTGTTGTAAAGGTAATGTATATAATCTGGTCATAATATGCTCTTAAATAACTTTAAAATCATTAGTCTTTGAAACTGCAATTTTTATCTTTGTCTGAATATTGAATTAATTATTTTAAAGAAAAATGAACGGTACTTAAAAATCTTTCCATTTGTGATTCATATCGTATAAGCGTATTACCGGGACCCAACTTTACAATATTAACTACAAATTATCCCTTCTTAAACCTTTAACTTAGAAACCTGAGATAACTAGGGATTTTAATTTTTGCATAAACTTAAAAACCCGAGAATATTCGTGTATTATAAAAATATCCTGCTTATAAATTTAAACACCGAATAGAGCACGACAATGCTACTTTCATCTACTTCACACTTGCGTTCTTATATGTGAACTAGTTGCTGTCAAGGTTAGTGGGAAGAAGTTATAGTTGCCATGTGCTAGCGCTGTATAAAAGATATTATATTCTAGTTTTTTTTTTGCCTTTTGTTCGTTATGGAGAGTGATGATGAAGTATAAAACGTCGGTAATATGTGCACAATCCTAGAAAATTGCTAGCTTCTCAACAACACTAAACACTACTATAATTTATTTATACACTTTTGTCTATATATGTATTCTACAAGCTGGCAACACGTTCACGTAACACAAATTTATATTTACTAAAGGACTTTCAGAACGTAATGAACAACTAACTATATACGAGATGATTTATATTCGACATTTTGATATAGACTAACTCCTACATTCATCACCTATCTTATATATATATATATATATATATATATATATATATATATAAAGAATATGCAAATTCAAAGAATATGCAAATTCAATGAGTTTCAAAACAATATCAAAGAATGAAACCTATTGGCAAGTGACTCAATATATATATATACCCTATAGTTAAATAGATGATTCATATTCTACTGTTTGCTAGAACGTTCGAGACTTCTGTAGAATATACCTTTGGTTATGCAACAGTGTGTTTGATGGGTTGCCTAACAGTAGCTCGTAACAATATGTATATAACCGCCAAGAACAGCGATTTCTTCTTTCTTTCATATAATTGCTTGATTTTAATTATATATAGGAACCCATTGCTATTTTCGCGGGGAGGTCCCTCATTCCTTAGCTACGCCACTGACCTTTTACAAAATAATTGTCAAGTTAAGAGGTTTAAACGCATATTACAAAATTTGAGAATTTATTTCAACTTATGTACAAAAGCTCTAACGTCGTATTTGGGATATGCTGTTATGTAGTTACGTTTTAAAGTGAAGGTTACAAAACTTTCAAGATTAGCACACATGGATTTTTTTGGATAGATTAAATTTATCTGTTTTATTTTAATTCAATGAATTTTGAATCTCTAAGTTTTAGAACCACTGTGCTGTATTATAGAATCGACTACAGCTCCGTGGCGTAGTTAGTATGCGTGTGACTACTAAGCCCAAGGTCCCGGATTCAAATTCCGACACGGTTCGCTTGAAAAGTGCTAGGCGAGCATTTTTCACAAAAATACGCCCTTATTCGGTTGAGCGGTAAAATGGAGGTCCCATGTGTGAGTGTTGTCATGCACGTTAAAGATCCCTACTTTGCTTGGAACAGCAAGAGTTCTGCAAAATGCAAACTCTTCCAGGTAAAAAAACTCGCTTCTAGCCAATGTAGTACCTACGGGTGGAAGATTGGAAAATTAAATGTAGTGCAGTAAAATATCGAGGCGGCTTCGTGGCTTAATTGATATGCTTGTGACTACTAAGTCCAAGATCGTATGTTCGAATCCCGACACGGTCCGCTTGAAAAATGTTAGGCGAGCATTTTTCACAAAAATACGCCTTTGTCAGGATGAGAGGTAAAATGTAAATCACATATGTGTGTTGTCACGCGTGTTAAAGATCCCTACCTTATTTAGAACAGCAAGGGTTCAGCAAAATTCAAAATTTTCAGCTAAAAGGAACTCGCTTCCTGGCCAATGTAGTACCGGCGTCGCCGTGGATCATTGTAATAAGCGTAAGACTACGAATCCCAAGGTCCTGGGTTCTAATCCCGACACGGCCGACTGCTTGAAAAATGGTAGGTGAGCAATTTTCACAAAAATTACGCCCTCGTTCGGATGAGAGGTTAAATGGAGGTCCCGTGTGTAAGTGAGGTTACGCACATTAAAGATCCCTACTTTGCCTAGAACAGCAAGGGTTCGGCAAAATTCTAAATTTTTAAGCAACAAAAAACTCGCCTCCTGGCCAATGTAGTACCTTCGGGTGGAGTATTGTAGATGTAAATGCACGGCCAATGTAGTACCTCCGAGTCGAACATTGGAAAACATTAAACGTAGTGTAGTAGAACATCAATTTAAAAAAAATATTTGTTAAAAGTTGCTTAAGGAAAATAATCTCAACGATTATCATGGTCATCTGTCTGTATTTAGTTTAAAAAGATAAGATAATTGTCGATATATAACGTAACTTAAATCTCTGATTAGAATTTTTTTGGCAATGATATGATAAATATTGTAGACATTAAAATATATTTTTTATTAAACACATATAACATTCCTTGTAGTCAGATGGCATATATTATATTACCTATCATCTAGGTAAAATTTAATGTGTTCGGGCACTTTTGAAACCGTATAAAAACGGTTACATTAAATTGTGCAAAATCCCTCACTATAAAAAAGTGCAATATTGCTTAAAAAGGACTGACACAAAAAACCAATTTTGAAAGAGATATTGCGAGTTCCTCTCAGGTAAGTGACAAGGTTGTGTGTTCCGGCAACTGATTCAGGGCGGGGTACTGAAATCTTCCACCGTACCAAATAGAACTAGCAGTTCCAGTGGAATAAGCCGATTGCCTCAAAATAAATTAATGAGTCCAAGTAAATGGGAACGTTTTGATGCAACTAGAGCACTGCACACTCTGGGGAATCTCTAGATTCTAGAATCATTCTATTGGCGGCTCCTTGGCATAGTGGTATGTGTGTGACTACTACGCTCAAGGTTCCTGGTTCGAATCCCGACACCGTCCGCTTGAAAAATGTAAGGCGAGCATTTTTCACAAAAATACATACTCGTTCGAATGAGAGGTAAAATGGGGGTCCCGTGTGTGAGTGTTGTCACGCACGTTAAAGATCCCTACCTTGCTTGGAACAGCAAGGGTTCGGCAAAATTCCAAATTTTCCAGGTAAAAAAAACTCGCTTCCTGGCCAATGTAGTACCATCGGGTGGAGCATTGGAAAATCACATGTAAGATTGAACATTCTGCTAATAAAAAGGGATTATAATCAAAACAGATAATATAATGCGTCACAAGATAAGAAAAACAAAGTTGGATTAGTTTTCCCGCAACCTTTGTCCGATAGGTAGAGTATGCATGAAACGACAAAAGATATCCTTGAGGAGCAAGTCACCTAAGTTGCTTAGTAATGAAATTCAACTCTACCCCTAAATGCAGAATACAAGAATAAATATCACCCTCAAAGGGGATTGCAAAAAATAAAAAGCTACAGCTGAGTTTTTCGACGTGGCAACCACACACACTTAACGGCGTTACGCTTGTGTCTTAAAAATCAAAATAATTATGTCAAAACCATAAAACATAAACTTATATCACTAGGGGTTTAAAGAACACCTAAAAAAGAATTGTACAATATAACAATGGCGAACTTATCGGTTTGGAATACTCTAAGTTATCACAATACACTTACTGCAATATAGTTGTCAAAGTGCCTAGAGTTTGATAATTACAGTATAATATACTGCTAGTATTCACATAACTTTAAATATTCGAACAGAACAGAATAAAACATATAGGCAAACACTTTGGTCTGAATAAACCTACACCTTGAAGTAGTTCTAGAAAACTAGAACGAGTAGAATGGCTGGCGTGCTTCAGTAAAATAAAAAACTAAACTATTGGTCTAACCAAGTTTGGTCTTTGGTGAGGAACCAGACTAAGATAGGTCCCCGAAAGACATCAGCAGCTCTTTGGGTACTTAGAGTAGCAGAGACCACAAGAGTTGGTATGGCATTCTAAGACACAATGGAAGGCAACAGGAAACCACCACATTACCTCCCAAATACGCAGCGTACTTCAATTGCTATTTAAGATGATGACATCCTCTGGAGTAAAGGATTCCAGAGTTAAAATAGTCCCTATTCGGATCTCCGGGAGGAATCTACTTGAGAGGATGTGATCGGAAAGTTCAGAAGAAGAGCAGGGTACATTTTACGAGTCGGAGCGTAGAATGTCAGAAGCATAAAACTAGACCCTTAAAAATTAAAATGGATAGGTTAGCATTAGACATTGTTGGGATTTGTGAAGTTCGGTGGCCAGAGGAAGGGGATTTTTGGAGCGGAGGTTTTAGGTTAATTCATTCAGGATCAGAGGAATAAAATTCAGGTGCGGATATAGGTATGCGGAGAAAGATAGGACACTGTGTAGAGAACTACTTACAAAAGAAGGAAGAAGTACTTATGGTTAGATTAGAATCTAAACCGATAAATTATGGGCGATTTTAATGCAGTGATAGGTGAGAGTAGGGAAGGAGCGGTAGTAGGTTTATTTGGTTTAGGCACGAGAAACGACCGGAAAAATAGCTCACATAATTTTGTGACAAAAACACTTTAGCCAACACAAACACATTATTTCAACATCATGTTAGAAGACGATACATGGAATATGCCAGGAGGCAGGAAAATATCAAATAGATTGCATTCTTGTTAAATAGCGATTTAGGAATCAAGTAAAAGACTGTAGAAACTACTCAGAAGCAAATTTGGACACTGATCCCAACATCGTAATTATGAAGATCGCGCTTAAATTTAAAAGTTTGAAAAAAAGGAACGAAAAAAGCACTTTGATTTTGAGAAGGTAAAAGATAAAGATATCTACAAAAGATTTGAGAAAAAGTCAAATGAATTACTGAAAGACATTAGGAAAATTTCTGATACTAAGTAGAAAATGAAACAGAACAGAGTAACCTTAAATCCAGTTCAAACATGGTGACCAGAGTTATTCTGGGGTATATACAGAAAGAAAACAAGAAATCCTGGGTAATAAAGAATGTTTTGATTTTAATAGAAGAAAAACGAAAATACAAAACCAGACTAGACGAAGCAGGAAAACAGAGATACAAAGCCATAGAGTGGAAAATTATTCGCAAATGCAGGAAAGCTATAGAACAATGGATTGTAGAGTTACAAACTAAGATGGAAATAGGAAAAACAGACGAAGCACACAAACTAATTAGAATGAATTTAGGGATCTAAAATATAGCAAAAACATAAGAAATACGAAAGGAGGCAATATTATAGAAAATTGAGAGAAGGTGGTTAGATGGAAAAATATATAGGGAATTTATATGCAGACCAGGAACTAGAAGCACTAGAACCGCAACTAGAACCGCAAACATTGAAAAGAATGACTTTGGATATTCTATACTTAGGGATGAATTTGAATTAGCATTAAAGAGGTTGAAAAATAATAAGACACCGGGTGTAGATAAGGTGCATGCAGAAACTTTAAATTCTGCTGAATAAGCAGTAACAGAACGTTTCTTCCAACTTATAAGCTATTTGTATGAGACAGGTGAAATACCCAAAGATTTCAATGGTAACATCATAGTCAATATACCAAAAAAGAAATGTGCGGATAGATGTAAAAATTTTCAAGCAATAAGTTTGACAGCACACGTATTAAAAATATTAACTACAGTTGTACAAAGAGGGATGAAAAACGGACTGAAGAAATACTAGAAGATCATTTTGCGTTTAGTAGAAACAGGAGAACACGGGAGACTATTTCAGCTCTGATGGTGATAATCGAGAAAACAATAGAAAAAGGAGAAAGCGTGTATATAGGGTTTGTAGATCTGGATAAAACATTCGATAATATAAAATGGAAAAAGAATGTTCAAAATACTCAAAAGGATTGGAATGAGTTTTAAGGATGTACGGATAGTACACGGCTTATACAAAAAACAAACGGCTGTAACAGAATTAGAGCAGGAGCATAAAGAAGTAAATATTAGAAAAGGGATGAGACAAGGATGTACCTTATGCCTGTTAATTTTTAACTTGTACACCGAAGAGGCAATGAATACTGTCAAATACCGGAAGATATTTGGCATTGGTATGCAGGGACAAAAGACTGACATGCATAGAATTGCAGATGATATAACATTATTAGCATCTAGCAAAGAGGAATTAGCAACAGATCTTAATGAAATGGAAACAGTTCTAACTGAGAGATATGGCATGGAAATTAACAAAGATAAAACTAAAGTACTAGTACGCAAACGAGAAGAAAATAAATCAAAAACTAAAATACAAATAGGAAACGAGAACTTAGTAGCTGTTAAGGATTTTTGCTACCTAGGAAGCCAAATAACGCAAAGATAGGAAAAACGCAAAAGATATAAAACAAAGATTGGCTCAAGGTCGTTCTATATTTAACAAGAAAAAGCAACTACTGTGTTCTAAAACAACAAAGATAGAAACAAAGAAAAGATTGCTGAAAGCATATGTGTGAAACTCAGCACTGTACGGCTGGACAGTATGAGAAGCGGCAGGAAAAAGAAAAAAACCTTTGAAATGTGGTGCTACTAACGCATAATAAAGATATCATGGACAGACAAAGTTAAGAACAAAGAAGTTCTAGAAATGGTAGGAGAAGAAAAAATATATGGAAAACAGTAAAAAATAGGAGAGATAGGATAATAGATCACATTATTAAAAAATGTATTAGAATCAGACATAGAAAAAAAAAGGATGCAGAGGTAGAACTATATTTAGACTATTGCACACAGATAGTGAAAGATATAGACTATGGGAATTTCAGTGAAATGCTTAGGTTAACTAAAATAGAAATCAATAGAGGTACGTGTCCAATTAGTTCAATGAAGGAAAACCTAAAACCACATGTGGTTTTATTGAAGTTTCGCAAATAATTAATTTCTATTTTCCGTTGAATGTAATTATTGTCATTTAATTCCCTCTTTCATATGTTAAGTCGAGGGTTTTGTCATGGTACGCTCTTCCTATTAGGTTTATGCACTGAATCCCAAAAAAGTACTTGTGGTATCGTCTGATTTACTTAGGTTTATTTTTGTGCTTTCTTCAGTCTTCAGCAATGTAAAATAAATTCAATGTAACATTATGCATTGTATTGTATGAAATGATGTAACCACCTGCAACTTGATATTTGTAAGTTTTCCGTACTCAGTGTCTGGGCTTTTACGTTATATTGCAACTATCTAACTATAATTCTAATTTATCTTACTAAAATTTGTAGAAAATCTTTTATATTTAGAATAATTATGATATGCAACTTGTCTGTTAATAATTTCACGATTATTTGCTTTATAACTCTAAAGCTTTCTAAAAATGACATATTCTGTTATGAAAGTTTATTGAAATAAATATTTTGTTTACTCTTGTTGTTTAAAATAATCTATTAATTCGAGTTCCGTCCTAAAAAGTATTTTACCATAAATAAAACGATGCTTTTGTGGTATTAAAGTTTATGAGTTTAATAAAACCAACAATTTATTGAAATGTCTTGTTTACTGAACATTATTATTCATAAAATCAAAATATACAGAATACATCAATATTAAATTGTCCGTTTTTTATTAATTTTTCCTCGTTTCCATTCGGTTTTTATTTAACGTAATGCCAAAGCGTTACAGATGGTTAAGCCATTAGAGAAGATAATCTTTTTATTAAATAGTACTTTGTATGACTAATTTTTCAGAATTAAGCTTCCGCTGTAAATTTAAAAAGTCAATGTAGGGAAGGTCAAATTTACAAAGCAATGTTGAATTTCAAAAAGCAACGGTCATTGTTTTCCCGTGCAAACCCAAAGTTGTAGTCAGTGTTACGAAAGTTACTTCTACTGCTGTTTGCCAAAAACTTTCTTTTGTAAGCAGTAAAGCAGATGTTGTTCGCATAGTACCGGCAAAGGTTCAAATGTCGACAATAGGAGCTTAAATATCTAAACCTAGAAACTTCTGCAAAACGCCTACAGGAGGATAAAGCCAGTTTTAAGAGAGTTGGACTTTATTCTGAACTGTTACGCTTTTATTTTCCTCAAACACTAACTTTGAAACGTATTGTTCATACTGTTTAGTAATTACACTAAGGGTATGTACATGATGTTACATTATATTATATACGCATCTCACTGAAAACTAATCAAATTTAATGCGATATTGTAATTACCCTGTGTACACCTTTATCCATCCGCAATTAATTGTGCAACAAGTTTTGCAAGGGTTTAGCTTGTTCAGCTGAAGCATTTTACTCGTTTAAGGTCGTAGTCGCTAATTGATTCAGACACGCATCCAAATGGAAACTTTTTCAATTAACTCTATAAAGTAAAACCCTGAAAACTCCGTTGCATGTTAGCTTAGTCATTTACTGCTGCAGCGTATATAAAAATGTAAATTTAAATTTAAATTTTCACGGAAAATATTTTTCATGTTTAATTTTAACTCTAATTACCCGCAGGTATTGGAATCAAGAGATTTACCAGTCAAGGATGTATCTGGCAGCAGCGACCCGTATATAAAGCTTTATCTGCTCCCTGACAGAAAAAAGAAATATCAGACAAAAGTTCATCGGAAGAATTTAAACCCCGTTTTCAACGAAACATTCATATTTAGGTAAGTGAATACTGATAATTGAGTGTTTTGTTAGTAGTTTTTAGAGCGTAAGCTATTGCCATAAATCAGTTACAAGAGCTAGATTAAACCATGGGTTCTGATAAAAGTGACGATTGAGCTTTTAGCATTGTCTCAATATAGTGATCTTTATACTAGAGCAATCTTTCCACTCCATTTGACGCGAATTTTAATTTCACTGCGATAGCTGCCTGATACAACCGATTTTGAAGTTTCTTTCTGAACGTTTGTAGTATCGTAATGCTTTGGCCGCTTGGTTAAGAGGAAGCTAAACTTATCAAAATCGAGTAAAAAATAATAAATTTACATAAGCATGTGTCCGAAAATGATTCGTTTTCAAATTTCAGTCAGACATAAGTCAAACGTTATGAAAAATTATTAACATATTTGTAATCACATAACTTATATAGAAAATTTCTTGTTAGATATTACACTAAAAAGGTATTAAAGTTTTTTTTATATATTTTCTTAAAATAAGTAAATGTTTTGGAAATGCATTTTGATCATCTTCTAATAGTTCAAGAAGGGGTGGATATTTCTCATGCTCATACGCAGAATAAAATACTCGAAATTTTCCCCATACTTAATTGAATTTTATTCAAAAATCTTGGTTTAAGGTGTGAAAAATAAAATTGACTGAAGCCATCTTCAACTGAAACCATCTTCGGCTCTTAAACAATCAATCTTTAATTATAAGCTATGTTACGAGTAAAATGAACGTTATCTTACCAAATTTTATACCCTAAAAAAACGGATATCCCGTAATAAAATAAGGGTACGTCGGCCAACTACAGTGGTTCGGGATTGGGTTCTTGTGTAAAATTTAAAAAGAAAATAGAAAAATTCGAAATTAAGAATTAATAGAATAGCTGAAATACAACAACTGCGTTACGCTAATCACTTACCATAAAAGGCTTTTCTCTTGTCATTAATAAGCGCCAAACCGTATAGCCACAACAATCCGTTTTGATACTATCCCTACACGGAAGAAAGTTATTCCGTATAAGCCATAATTACTTTGGTTCGTTCACTTTTCCCACTATACTTTACCATTCTCTAAAATAACTTAAAACTCTTATTAAATTTTTGGTCAAATTTAATAAAATTAAAAATAGAATGCCTTTTCCAAATAAGACTCCATTAATAGAGTAGCTGGTTATCCTTCACAAATATCTATTTACCTAGTTTTTAAACAAATTCAGCCCAAATTTAAGCTCCATTAACATAAAATAATTTGCGACTTAATTTCTTAACCTCACTCTGGCCAGGCATTACTAAAAGAAAACCTAAACAGACATAAAATCTAATCCATCAATAATTCTATGATCATTCCAAATTTTCTTATTTCCGATATTAAATTATTTGATATTTGTAAATCTCAATTTCTTTAATAACCAATATAGAAAACGGTTAACATTAGCTTTTTGTTATATCATTACATTGTACATTCAAAAATACTAATTTTTTTATGTTTTAACTAAAACTAAATTCTACCAATAAAAGTTAAATTCCAATACGTACATATTTCTTAATATTTTAAAATGTTCCAAACTATTCTAACATCCTTACACAATAATATCCGGCTTAAATTAACCAACACTAATTCCGTGGCGAATTCATCGTTTAAGAAAATTTCCGCATTCGCTTCATTTCCTCCTACATAAATACTAACCACTATATATTTAAAATTTACATATACATTATAAAAAAATATAGACTTAAAAGCTCTCAATATTACTTACCGTTTTAAATGCCATAATTTTAAAACGCTTAGGGAGTCCAAAAACCATCAGTTGCCTTCGTCTTGGGTTCTTTCAACTGACACGGTTTCTTTGTAACACAACACCCCTAACACCATACAACACAGAATTCCAAATTAATGAAAATTTGAACTCTCCAGGTCATAACAACGATAGCTCCGCAAACATGTGAATTAAAAGTACCTTGCCCGTGCAAGCGTAGTTTAAACATTAGTCAGACGTCGTGTTTCTAATCCTTGCGCGACGTCTATTTTTACGTTTTTAAAGCTGTGTTTCGTTTACTTTCAACTTTCAATCCGTACTCCTACATTTATATGTTCTAAATTAACTTTTCTAAATTTTACTTTCCGAGCATTACTTTAAACAATTTAACATCCCCATGCCGACACCCTACCGGGCAGGTCAACCGTTATTTTACGCACTCGAATGATTACGTTTTTACCTGTTTCTATTACAAGCGCATGAATAATGAATTATAATTCTTTTTCGTTGGGTGTACTAATTGTCATTTTTTCCCTTTTTTCTTTCAGTCAAAGGTCTTGTCATTGGCACAGTTTGTCTATGGGTGTATGGAATGAATTCCGGGAAAGTACGTGTAGTACTATGTGATTTAATTAGCTTCACATTTGTGTTTCCTTCTGTTTTCAGCAATATAAAACGAATGCATTGCAACATTTTACATGGTATTATATAGTTAAACTACCTTCAACTTTATAGTTTTAAATTTTAACTACATAGGCCTGGAATTTTTTTAGTGTTGCAACTATTTAACTTTAATTATTATTTACCTTGTTAAAACTTGTAAAAAACTCATGTCAGAAGTAAGTATGATATGGAATATGCCCATTAAAATTTTTTTGTGATTAAGTTTGTTATTCTAAAGCTTTCTTAAAATGAAACGATTCCGCTTAGAAAATTTACTGGAGTAAATATTTGGTTTACCTTTTTTGTGGTTTAAAATAGTTTATGAACCTAAGTTTCGTTTCAACATGTATTTAACACAATGCTTTTATGGTTTTTAAGTTTATGATTTTAATAGAACTAGCAATTTATTAAAATGTATTGCTTAGCGTACATTATTATTAATGAAATCAGAATTATACAGGGTACATGAATATTAAATTTTCCGTTGTAGTTTAATTTTTCTCTTGACATCTGTTTTTTTAACGTAACGCCAAAGCGACACAGCTAAAATGGAATCATTTCTTAAAACTAACTACAACTTTTTATGAAATTACATTTGGGCTTCTAGAAAGTAAGACTACCAAACAAAATTATAACTTTTAGTTTGTTTTGGAACCTAAGTCATTCTGTCTTATTGTATAACAAAATTAAATCGCTTTAAATTGAAAAGATTATGTTTAAAAATGTGTAGCTAGTTTTAAGAAATAATCCTCTTTGCTTACAATTAAAAATTAATTATTGACGAATTGAAGATAGTACCAGCTTAAGATACTGAAACTAGTTCTTGTATTTTTCTTATTTTTTACAATTTAAAACAAAATTTACGAAAATGAAATGAAACACAAAAATCTCAAGATTCATATATGCTTTCAAAACATTTTTCTTTTAGAAAATCTCTTATATTCAATAGTGCAAATAAAACAAACAATAGACAGCTAATGCTTAGACAAAAAAGCTACTTAAATAAAATAATCCTTATATATATATATATATATATATATATATATATAATGTCAAAAATATATATATATATATACCCTTGTTAACAAAACAGAACCCAAACATCTTCTCTATAAGTTCAAAAATTCTTTCTGATTTTTATGTGGATAATTTACCTACTCGTTATTATCCCACTTGTCAGTGTAATTGGCCAACGACGCTGCACAAATAATTTAGTAAAGATCAAAATGCTTCAAACTCTGACTCAAAATTTGCTGGAAATTATCCCTTTAACAAATAATTTTTTTAATATTAAGTCCTTATTTTAACTTCTAACTTCTATTAGGTTATAAAACACAAAGTAAATTCTACTTGCTATTGGTTATGTCAAACAGCGTTTTATAAAAATTTTATTTCCCTTGTAATTAGTGGGATTGAATGAAATGGTATTTTTAACGAGGATGCATATTTTATTTATAGTTAAAATGATATATCTACATACGCAAATTAATTAAAGCTCGCAATTAATGATTGATTTGCATTCTAACAAACTACGGATTTTAGTTTCGTATATCTTAAAGAAGATAGGTTAAAATCTAAGTTATGTTTAGTATTTACAAAATAATTATTTATTAAATGAATGGCTCTTGTTTTTATGCTTTATAGATACAATAAGAGGTTTATTTTTTCTGGAAAATTTTTATTTACACAAGGTTTAAAGTTGGGTTTTATCTTAAATGGTATAATATTACTATATGTGTCCTTAAGAGTATTATCTTGCATGGAAATCTCATCTTATGACCTAATTAAATACGCTTATGTTTTATACAAAGTAGAAAAATTAAATATTGGGAAACTTTAAATTTTCCTGTTTTTTTTTCTTTTTCGGTAGTCTTTTTCATAGAATTTGCCGTTGAGTGATCTCTCGTCACCTCATTATCACTGTGACAACGCCTCACATTGGTGCGCCACTAAAAGGGTGATGTGATAAACCCCGCGATAGAATGTCACTAAAAGACTGATATGACAACGCCTCGCTTTAATGCGCCGCTAAATGAGAGCTGTGATACAGATACAGCAAATTGTAAAACTTGAAATTGTAGACTTACCTTCTTTTCTAACTTTGCCTGGCTAGTACAACGGAATTGACGGAGTTCTCAAAATGAAATAAAACATAGCAATATTAAAGCATTTATACAGTATGAAATATTTTCTCTCATACAAAAGCATATAGAACATTTACAACATCGTTTCTTTCAAACATAAAATAATTTCTAAGAAGTACTTATTTACTTAATAAAATGTTCCTTAATTTATTTTAAATTTATAGAACTAAATTTCTTCTGTTATGGATATTTTACCTGGCTTTTTTATTCCTTAACAGATAATCTATTAAAAGATGAAAGTGTTTCGAACTTTGAACACAAACCTTCCTGGTAGAGATCCTTTACAAAAATAAAATATTATATGATTAACACTTATTCTAGATTAGATTTAAATGACAAATACTCAACTATCAGTTACTAACAATTAATACTTGCGAAAATCCACAAAGCGCTTTTTTAATCCAACTCGTAATTAAATATCTTCTTATTTTAAATTGATGTCCAAATCAGCTTACCAACTTTTTATATTATTTACATCTCCATTTAGAAACTAATGTGCATTCTTGGTTTGATTAGTTAATAGAATTTTAAATAGCTTTTATATCGAAGCACTTTTCATCTTGATTGTATATTACAAGATCAAATAATTGCATTTATCCACTTTCAATATTCTGTAGGTTACGTTTAAAACATCACTTCTTTATTCACTGTAACATCGGAATTATTAAATTACAGTATGCTTACTGCATACTTCAAATATCATCTTCGCAAAGCAACTGCTCGCGACTTAAAATAACATTTCGCAATCAAATTTATGAATCGAATGAATTTATTTAATAACCGCTTCCTTATATATACAAAATTAGCTATTTCTCAAATATGCTACTACAGAATGGAACATTATAATGCAAGGGTTTCCAAAAAAATTTATTAGCATCTAAAATGGCGGTGTTTTATTATCTCGTAGTCTCTTCCACTTATTAGTGACGCGCGCTGCCCCGTCTTTCTTTAACACCTACGGTTATTGTGTCGCATCGCTTCTCTCCAACAGTGAATGCGAAAGGTCATAAATATTTCTTATCAATTTTTGGGTTTTTTAGTGCTCCAGTCGCTTCTTGGGATAAACGTTCTTTATTAATTAGTTCAGACGAATTTGACGTAATTTTCTCAACTCTTCTCGAAAATACGAAAACATGTTTTATTTAAAATCCAAGCGCTAATTAATTTAAACTTTAATGGATTTATAATGCAAAGAGGGCGCATTTTTATATAAATATTTGCTTTTACGACAAAAACGTGTTTTAATACCTAAAATTAAGATTAGAATTGCTGTTTTAAATACGTGGAATTATTTATTTTTATGCACGGAAAGTGCACACCAGAATACTTTTTGTATTTATCTTAAAATGATCGATTTGCATTCGATTTAATGCGTTTCAAGGTATCTTAACGATTAATAATTTTTGCTATGCTGCTTATATTATTTGCTATGTATTTACAATACGCCTATTTCATACAGGGTGATTAAATACACACGCGCAATTGAATTTTTACTTGGCACTTTAAAGAATAAATGTACGCTTGTATTATACAGGGAGTAACCATGAATTTACGGAAATTTTCATTTTGTCCCGATTCTTTAATATCTTGTTGGGATTTATTTGTAGAATTTGTGTTTCATTAACCACTCGTGACCCCTTATCACGTCAATATATATATACATATATTGCTATGATGATAGAGTTATGTAGGGGTATATTGAGTCATAAAGTTCGTACACTACATGTAAATAGCACTAAAGTACAGAAAACTAAACAATTTTATCATAAAAGGTACGCAATTTGTCAATCAAGCAAAAAGCTAATATCAAACACACTGTATATAAATTAAAACTAACTTCAATTAATGAAAGGAAGCTCTTTCTTCAAAAATCAAATCACATTTAGTAAGATAAATAACTTATACGCCACACAATTCATTTTAAAACAACAATGTAAGCTAAAACCGAAAATAAAAACGCACGAAATGAATAAACGCATTCAATTCACGTCACCATAAAAATTTGTCTACGCGATCCCTTTATTATAAACATCATAAAATTCGAATAAAATTAAGAATACAAAACAAGAAAACAGATGTTTGGCTACGTAATAAATTAAACGAAAAGTTTGAATAAATGCATATACAAATAAGCGGACGTGACTTGAGGAAAGTTCAAAAGTTTTATATTCAGAGGAATGCACTATACAAACTAGATGTATACGTGATCGACGTCTACAATTCAGCTATTATCAAGTTAATACCGCAGAAAGCCCAAAGATATAGACAATAACCACAGCACGCCTCAAACTTTTACCGAAGGACGCAGATAAACCAATAATACAGGTGAAGAGGAGGATCCTTTATATAGGACACGAACTTGATAAACAATGTGTTTCTTCAACCGAGGCACGCTGTATAGCAGTTCAAGTCAGAAAATCACGCGAAGTGAACATAGTAAAATTAAATAATCATACTTTGTGGAAGTCGTGATAGAAAAGTTTTAAAATAATAATCCTAGTGCAAGTATAAGATAGTAGTTTGCTGTTGACTTTGAAACGTAAGTTAAAATTTCTAATTAAATCTAATTTTAATATTTAATAACTTGGGTTCTAACCAAGCAATCTAAATAAGTATCTAACAAAGGGATGCAAAAGAGATCTAATTAAGCAGTATAAATATTTGTCTAAACAACCATCTAAACATTGGTCTGGAACTTTAAAATATAATTTTGAAGCAAAATTTGCATCGGAGCAGTAAACGGAGTATTATAATGAACATTGAATGGGTGTTTGGCCAAGCCGTCATACAAAATCATCAAGTGAACTCAACTGAAAACAATCCAGGGGTACTAGTCAACCACACAGCATTAGTTTGAAGGAAAAACTCAAGTCAGAAATAAGAACAATTTTTAATAGCATAAAGCATTAATTTTATTTTGAATACTTAGATTTTCCATATATTGAAATATTTATATAAAGGGTTATCAAAAATCTTTTAAAAATTACGTAGGGTGAAAGGGAATGGTCATTGAACGTTCAAAGATATTCCAGTAGTAAATAATGTTATTTTTGCTGGCTTTAAATTAATTTAAGGAAGTTACAATTTGGGGACAAACAAATTGATATTGTTACTTTGATTCATGGGTTTATTTTTGTATAGTGAATCACATTATCAAAGTTATTAAGCTATAAAGTGTATATATTCTTGGTCATTATACAAATTTTGATTAGCTTCGTTTATATTATTTAAATACGAAAGTGCTTGAGAAAAAAAGGGGGGGGATAGAAACTTATGTAATATCGTACCATCGTGCACTCTGTATAGATTGAACTGAGCTAGTCGAAGCATATAAAAAATTGTATTTAAAGTTTAAAGTTGAGGTTATTTAGAGACACAGAGCGGTGGCGGGCAGCCGGAAACTGAACGTTGAGTACATCGGCATGCGACGATATCATAGCAATATATATGAGTGCGTGCGCGCGCGCGTGCTCGTGCGCGTCCATACGTTCGTGGGCGTGCGTACGTGCATGCGTGTGTGTGTACAGTGCGTTCGACACCGATAGGTAATGTATCGTATTTTTGGAAACTGCAAAAGATATATGTACTTCGGTGCTACTAGTTACATTTCTTTATGAGCAGCAACTCATTATTTAATTTTTGAATGCTATTTGTAATAAAGTTTTCCGTAATTAGCGATGCTTCAGCTCCGGTATCTATTAGTACTTTATATTTACACTTATATTTATAATAGGTAATAAATTTTTATTTAAATTTTCTTCGCCTTCAAAATCAAATTTTATAAACTCACGTTGATGTTCACATTGATTGATTTCGAGGGGTGTGCTTGGTCTGTCTCTTACTGAAAATCCGGCCTCGCAGTTAAAGGTCCTGTTTTGTTTACCGTTTCGGCGTAAGGCCTGCTGTTTTTTTGTAATTGGACTATCTCACTGTGAAATTTCTAGACCTCTTCAACGCAGGAAACTCTAAAAGTGTACAACATCGTGAGTACTGATAAATGTGGTATTTACTCATACGAGTCAGAAAATAAACGCCAGTCGTCTGTTTGGGTGTTCCCGGGTAAAGAAAAGCCAACAAAAGACATCTGTTTTCGAGGTGTCTCCAAAAAGTTGATCGCAAACATTTGTTTCGAAAGCAGGTGATGTAGTTAGAATTCCTCTACAAGATCAAAGAACTGTTACTGCCGATTGGTATAGAACCAGTTGTTTGCCGCAAGACATCGCGGCGCTTCGAAAAACTAACGCCAAACGACGAATCATCCTCTATCAAAGCAATGCAAGTTTGTACACAGCTCGCTAGACAATTGAATTTTTAACGCAACAAAACGTACAGTCACGACCTAAGTCCTAACAATTTCATTTCTGTACATTTCCGAAAATCGAGGACGGGTTGCGTGGTCACAGGTTTCATTCCTGAGAAAAAGCAGGTAATGCCTTCAAAAATGCAATTTGACTGTACCAATAAGAGAATAGAATAACTGGTTCCAGAATTGCTTCGAGTGCATGCAAAAGTGGAATAATCTTTGTGGAAAATACTTCGAAAAAGAATTAAGTCTTTAAAAGGTATCTACTGTTTTATTCGAACCCTATATACAATACTTAAAGGACAACCTCGTACGATAGGAATAATATTCTTATACCAATATGAGGGTTATTCTATGGAGAAGTCATTTAAGTCACAGTTGAAAAACATTATAACTGCAAATTATAAAGTTTTTCACATCGGTTGTGAATATTTTTATTATTTATTATTATTATTATTATTATTATTTCTTTTGCTCAAAAACGTTTATTTCGTTTTGGTAACTAAAATTAGCAGAGGAGCTATTTAACTCTACCCGCTAATTTAAAAACTTCCTCACAATATGGCATGATTGGAGTAAGGTTGTTTTTGACATATTGAGTGTAGTTTTACAGGTAATTGCAGTTTTTCCAAATTTTTTTGAAATGAACCGAAGTTATACCATCAACTGAAATAACAAATGGTATGATGTATAGATTTTTTAGTTTCCACAATTTTATAACTTCGTAAATCAGTGTATTTTTGAATTTTATGAGATTCTGTCTTTTCCAAATTATGTGCAAGGGGTACTGCTATGTCAATGAGAAATCCTGTTTTATTTATTTTATCGATAAACAGAATATCTGGTTTGTTGTATGCTATCGTATGATCAGTTAAAATAGGTCTATCCCAATAAATGAGCGCATCTGTTGATTCTAAAACTGGACTGGGTTTGTATTTGTAGTAAGGCTCCGGATTCACTAGTAGTTTGGATTTCACACCTAATTGTATATGAATAATTTTAGCAATCTGATTATGTCTTCCTAAATATGCTGTTTCGGCTAATTGGGAACAGCCTGCTAAAATGTGTTCAATGGCTTTCCCTACTTTTGAACACTTGCGGCATTTGTCAACTACGTTGTCTTCTTTTAAAACATGTTTTGCGTAATTTTTTGTTCTTATTACGCCATCTTGAATTGCTATTAAGAAGTCTTCTGTTTCAGGATATAAATAACCTAAATTTGCCCAATTTACAGACATTTTTTTTATCAATTTGATTGTTTTCTAGAGCATTTGGGTATTTTCCATGGAGATACTTTTCTTTCCAATTTTGTATATTTTCACTTGAACTTGATATTCGATGATAGTTGATAGAGTTTAGATCCAAAGAAGTGTAATTTTGGTCATAAGTACTAATTAATTTTATTAATTTATTATTGGAGTTTTGAAAATGAGACATTAAATTGTTTTCTTGCTTTCTGCAAAGATCGTGGATATTATTTAAACCCCTTCCTCCGTCTTTACGAGGTAGGTAGAGTCTTTGCACTGCTGAATTAGGATGTAAGTATCTAAATTTAATTAAAGTTCTTCGGGTTAGACGATCTAGTTCATTTAAATCGCTCTCACTACATTTTAATATTCCAAATGTGTAATTTAAATATGAAACTGCCCACGTATTAATTGCAATAGAAAGATTCTTGGAATTTAGTTTTGAATTTAATAACTTGGTTAGTCTCGTTTGGTAATTCTCTTTATATATGAGTTTTAAATTAGTATGATTTAGGTTTTCGTTTTGCATAAAGCCTAAATACTTATAATAGTCGGTATTAGACATTGGTTTTAGATTTTCTATGGGCGAATTTTGATTTTTTACAATTCCTTTGACTAAGCTCATGGTTGCTGATTTTTCTAAACTAAAAGACATATTAATTGCTTTACTGTATAATTTAGTGGTAGCAATCAGAGAATGTAGTTGTGTATGTGTTTCAGCGTATAGCTTTAGATCGTCAATGAAAAGTAAGTGTGCAATTTTTTGAAAGTTGTGTTTGTAATTTAGTCTGTATCCAGCGCCACTTGAATTTAATAGTGAAGAAAGTGGATTTAAGGCTAAACAAAACCAAAGAAGACTCAAAATATCGCCTTGAAAAATTCCTCTTTTTATGTTAACTGTTCCAATTGTTTGGGTTTCTACTGATAGCGTAGTTTTTCAGAACTGCATAGCGTATTTTAACAGATTGATTATTTTTGGATCGATTTTGTAGATGGTGAGTATTTCTAATAACCATTCATGGGGGATTGAATCATATGCTTTGTTGTAGTCTATGTATCCAACATGTAGATTTCGTTTTTTAATTCTTGCGTTGTTCATGATTACAGCATCAATGGTTAGCTGTTCTTTGCATCCCATGCTTTTCTTCATACAACCTTTTTGCTCGTCAGCTATAATTCTGTTGTTTGTGCAATGATGTTTAATTTTCTCTTTTATGATTGACGTCAGAAATTTATACAACACAGATAAACATGTTATAGGTCTATAGTTTCGGGGGTCATTTCTTTCACCTTGTTTATGTATAAGTATAGTTTTCCCATTCATTAAGAAGCTTGATTAATCTGAAGGGGTTTCAATTATAAGATTAAAAGAATTTGCTAAATTCTTGTGGATTGAAGAGAATGATTTAAGCCAAAAGTTACTTATTTTATCTGGTCCTGGAGCTTTCCAGTTTGAAAAATGTCGAACTGTGGTGATAATATTTTCACTCGATATTTTAATATCGGGCATATCGGCTATAGTTTTAGCATTCTCTTGAATTGGTTTGAAAATAGGAAAGTTCTTATTTATTGGCTTTGTTTGTTGCCACATATTATTGTAAAATTCCAAAAAAGTTTTTTATTCGATTCTGTCCAAGATATTGGGTTATTATCTTTATCCTTGTTTTCTAAATTCTGGTAGAAGCGTTTTTGGGATAACTTAAATGTAAGATTTTGTTGCTTCCGTTTAGTAGTTTTATTATATCTACGCAGTCTTGAAGCTTTTACTAGAAGTTTTTGTCTTAAAGAATCTCGGTGTATGATTAATACTTCATCTTTGGCTTTAGTACGTATGTCCAAATTATCATCATTTAAAATTTTGTTTACTTTATTTATAACCTTTTGAGTTCTAATGCCTTTTAAAAATTCCGTTATAAGATCTATTTTTTCTCGAAGTTTGTCTATCTGTTGTATTAATCTTGTATTCCATCTTGGTTTTCTTGAATTTGGCTTACTGTTCATTGTTATTAGATTTATAACTTTTTGTCTGTTTAGATTAATGCATGTTACTATTGCAGAGTATATTGCGGTTTGAATATGTGTCAAATCGGTTGAATTTGCTATAAACTGGCCTAGTGATGTGTTGATTTGTTGGATTATTTTGTGTGATTCCTTATTAAATTTGAAAATAGGAATATTTGGGCGGTCAAAGGGATGTGAGTTTTCATAGAATTTAAAATTACTAATTAAGGTTTCTAAAACATTATCATTTACCACATTTTCGGAAGCAGTATGTTCTGGGATATTGCTTTCAGCCTCGGTTTCTTGAATTTCTTCCATGAGTTTGTTAGTATATAGCAATTTACCCATGTCTTCACGAATTTTGCTAATTTCGGTATCGCTTAAGTATTTTCTTTTAATTATTACATTTTTGCGATCCACAATGTTTTGTTCTGTTAGAGATAGGTTTGGGAACTTTCTGGTGACATCTGCATGTAATAAGAATCTGTAACCTGGAAATGGGGTGTTTTGGCACTTGTTTATATAGTAAAAAGAACGCATAATTTCAATATTCATGTCACGAGTCCATTTTATTCGTTTCCGATTAATTCTGGTGGCAGCTTCTATATTAGGTATAGGTAGCGAACCATCAGTAATTGTACAGTTAGTGGATTTGTAAGATTTATTAACATTAACCACATTTTTTGTATGTACATTATTTGTAGGTGACGAATTTAAATTGTTAATTGGACTTTGACTTATGGTTGCATTAACTGCAATGGAAGTTTTATAGTTAAAATGAACGCAAGCACCTACCTCTTTAATATCTTGGGATGCAATATGCCAGTCATTCTCGTGTAAATAATTTGCCAGTTGATTATCTTGAGGATACTTCGGTGGAAGGTGTTGATGGTGGGTATCACTTTGATTAACATTTATGTCATTATTACTGTCAATCAAATTGTCTATAGAAATGTCATCATTTATACACTCCGCCATTTTGAATCTGGTAAATGTTTCTATTATGCTTTGAAAATATTATCACAAGTAACACATAGTACATATATCCCTATTCACGAAATATTTTTCACTTTAATAGCTTGTAACTGTAAAAAACTTTTAAATTATTATATCAGTTACTAGAGCACGTGTGTTATTATTATTATTATTATTATTATTATTATTATTATTATTATTATTATTATTATTATTATTATTATTATTATTATTATTATTATTATTTATTAACGACTATAACGGTTTCTATTTGGTTTTCGTATAGAATCAAATAGATGGTGTTGTCTTCTCTTCTGTTCAATTTATGTTATTTATATTCAAGTATGACACAACTACGAAAATTTTATAGTTTTTAGGTAATTTTTATATAGTCGGTATTTCTATTTTTTATTTTAGAGGCACCAGTATTTTCCAGCAGAAAAGTGGTACTTTTTTTTATTTACGGTTTGCTACCCATAAACTTGCCGTTTTCAGTTTCAATACTTATACCGACCAACTTTCTTTTTTAATTAACCTGAAATAAATAAACATGAGGAGAATAAACGGCATCGTTTTTGTAACTTAATTCCAATTGCTATAAAAATGTAGTTTTACCACTCTAGGAGTGTTTTAAATCAGTATAATTTAAATTTTCTTTAATTTACTCTAAAATATCAATGTTTTTTAAGTCCAAGGTAATAAACTTTCCACAGAAAGCAAAGTATGTAAACTATTATTACCATTCTTAAGCTAATTTGAATGTAATGACGACAAATGACTTTTGTTAAAGTTTTATCAAATGGTAAAGTATTCTCGTTTACGTAAGCTGGTGTAACACTTGTCTCCACTATTATCTATTAATAGCGGTTTTCTGTTCGTGTCTATACGCTAAAGTTAATTTCAGCAAGAATGTCATTACATGAAGTTCGTTTAAATGAACTTACAAGCGAGAAATTTTATTGTATTATCAATATACCCTGAATTCAAAGACCATACAACTATATAGAAAATTCTAAGTTAGCGGACGTTTTAATTAGAACTATTAAGCTTAGTTTGGCTTAAGAAGCGGCATTACACAAATTATATTCTAAGAAGATGGAAATAGCAATTAGCAACTTAACTAAGAGTTTTCTTTACTGCAACTTGCTGAAAACTTTAATATTCCTTCATTATGATTATGATATTAATGCACAAGTAAATTTACATTTCTGAAGTTATAACTAAATTCGTAGATTAACAAAACCATAGTTCTGAAAAAAGAATTACTTAACTTTATGCAAAATTTTCCTGAAGATTATTCCGGAATATAACATTTTTCAATTTAGAACAGCAAAAAATTTATAACTAACTATGCTTACTTTAAGATGTTAACAGCCACTGTTGAAAAAGGTTTTAGATATGTTGGGCTTATTTTCACAGTTTTATAATTCTTGCTTACTGGAGTATACGGAAGATAAAGGAGGTTATTCAAGCTTTAATCTAAAAGTATTATTGGAATTATATTTATTTATAGAAAAGTAAATTGAACCGTCAGTTATCAATTTACTAGTTTTCTTGCATAGGCGACAATTACTCCCACATGTCAAGTGCATTACACTGAACAAATATGAATATTGAAAACTGAAAAATTAAATTAGAAATTTCGCACATTTTAGAAATTGGAAAAAATTGTTTGTTGATCAGGAATGACTCCATATCAATACTATATAATATACAAGAATTAGAACTTCATCTTTTGAAAAACAAAGGTGCGTAAGACTTGTATTAAAAGAAAAAAATATTTTCAAAATAAATTTGGGTATACTTATCCTGGTTTATTATGAAAATCCTAAATATCTATACATCCTTTCTTAATACATTAATCAATTGAAACAATAATCAATAGTTGAGAGCCTTGTATTTACCAATAAAAAAGTTAGCCAAGATCGAGTCGAGCTCGCACGATTAAGGTTCCGTACCAATACTACAGTGAGCAATCAATAAACCAAATTAAGCTGTTTTTATTTTTTCAGCATCATTAGGTCTTCAGTCGTGGAACTGATTAGACGCGTACCATCATTGTTTTCTATTCTAAACTAACCTACACATTTCTCTGAAATTTGCATAGTCTGCATCTATCACTATCTGATCTATCTCTGCTTGTAATATATCTCATACTATTCCCCAAAAATGCCTTAGAACGTATTCTGCCCTTCTAAGTCTCCTATTTTTTTTCTACATATATCCTTCTTCCCCTACTATTTCTATAACCTATTTGTTATTAACTTTGTCTGTCCATGCTATCATCCTCATACATCTGACGTACAGCATTCCAAAAGACTACTACCATTTTTCTGCCTGCTTTTTCCTACTGCCCGTATTTCATAGGCGTACTGTGCTGTACTCCACACATGTGCTTCCAACAATTTTCTTCTTGTTTCTATGTTTGATGTCTTTTATCATAGACGCTGTTCTTTCTTGTTAGATGCATTGTTTTACAATTATATACCCCATTTCTCCGACATTCAGTGGTTGTGAAGGGGGTAAGCAGCCTGAGGCTGCCAAGTTCCCCAGCACTTCAACATTTACCGATTTAATATTTTTTCCAATATATCTTTTCGCACAGTCAGCATTAGTTGCAAATATTTCACAACCGACACCTGTAGTTGTTTATAATAATCATCAGATTTATCTGCACTTATTTTTCATCATTAGGTTTTCCGTCTCAAAACTGGTTGGACTCATTTTTTATGTATATTTAAATCTTATCCAAATTTGATTGTGATAACTGAAAAATGAATACATTGTCCCACATTGTACTGGTACTTTAGTAAATACGTTGTCTATTACTGTGTTTAAAAAAAATTTTTCCAGCACCTATTACATTGTCAAAAAAATCTGCAGTTTTCCGATAATCTATGACTCAATAGCTACTATCCCTATTAAAATCAGAATTTTAACTTTGGAAATGTAGGGAATGGGAGAGGGCGGTCATTTTTGGTACATTTTGAGCTATATCATAAAGAATACTGGACCGAAAATTATAAAAAAAATATTTTTAAGAGCCTTTTAGAATCCTCTTTCAAATGATAACTCACATGATATATATTGCCGTGAAACCTCAGAAAAATTCTTGGACGAAGCTGGGACAAAACTTTAAAATCAGTCCTTTACCTAACTCATTCGAGCCCCACGAATTGGGCGTCATAAGATTGCCGTGGAACCTCAAAAAAATTTGAAGCTTCACCAAGGTCAAATTATAATTTTCAAAATTGCAAAATTTTTCAAAACAAAAATTTCCTTACCCTTTTATTTCTGCTTCATAAGTCCTTCAGCTTCCCTAGCTAGCTCAGCTGTGCCTCTTCTCGAATACCTAAATTTACAACCATTCCTCCTTCACACTCGCACACCATTCAATAAAATCACCAAATAATACAACAATCATACAACCTTTTATTTACAGCTATTAACAGATAAATTATTCAGTTTGATACACTAATTACAAACTCAAAATATGGTATGTTTTTAAAGTCCTTGATTTTTCTAATTATTTTCAAACAAATTCAATAAGATATGAGTAGATGGGCCCCACATATTACTCTAAATTGACTGTACACTGGAGTATGGTAAGCTCATAATAACCTAGTTTAGTTTATATATGCCTTTTTACACCTTGCATAAATTAAAACAAAATTTATAGACCCGTTTACCCTTTACAATCCAATTTATATCCTGATTCATATTTTTGCATGTGTAAAATACACCCCTTTTCAATATCTAACGTCAATAATTTGTCCAGTACATGTATCTTTTCCAATAAGTTTATATAACCATGAATAAACCCCAAAAAGTCAAGCACACAGCACAAAATTTCACAAATGTTTATCAAACAACAGAAATTTCAAATAAATTACCTGGAGAACTTATCAGGCTTCCATTCCTTTGAAGATGATCGCTAAAACACCTCGGCTTCGTTACCATTCGCTGTGATACTCAGCGGATCCACAGACGATAACACCATTTGCGAACCAAGCGCTTTGTCTCACAGTACCATTCCATATATCAGCGTACAATCTTGGTTATTTGTAATGCTTACCCCACATATATCATTCTTCCATTTATTGATTTTCGTGCTTTGTATTGTAGTAGCCGGACCTCTATTTATTTAATATACATTACACGTACTTCGCGTTAATAAATAGATGCCCTCTGCTACTGAGTTACACTTGTAACCACTATTTACGGTAATATCAACACATACAATACTCACAATAAAAGCTCTACTATTATGGTGGTCAGCAGTCAGTACTTTATTGAAGTAAAGTAATCTAGAAACAAAGAGAAGACAAGAGGACGTTAATAATTTTGATTGAGTATTAATATCGTTTCAAAACCCCACCCGGGACACACTTCAAGTGAAAAGCTTATTTTCAAATCTAAATTCTAAAAATTTTAAATACAACCGTAATACAACCTGTAATTTACTCCGGTCTACGTGCCGTATCCGAATGCGCTCTCAACCTTCGCGTGTGTCTACGTTTAGAAAATTGTGTGTTTTTAGCCAATGATAAAATTCTCTGTCATCACAAACCCCGCCTAAACTATATTCACCTCTGTCTTATGCATGTCTGCTGTCGCGTTCAAAACCCCACTTGAGTTACAGAAAATCGATATTGATGACAGTTTATCTCCACTCCACGTGTATAGGTACTTGCATTTTCAACCTCAACGCTTCTCTACCTATCTCTATCTGTTGTATATAATCGATCGTGCATTTCCCTCGCTCTTTAAGAAGTTTGTTAGCCTTGTGGTTTATACCAACTGACGGTTGAAAATGTTTCTGTGAAATCCTATCTTAACACATGCTCGACTTCTTCGAATGTATTCTTTTAAACCGCAGGTGTTTGTTAATTATCGAACGTTTAGCATAACAATTCCTAGACTTTATGTTTCGTCGTATTTGTATAAAACGAACTACATTCGCCTTGGAATTATTGATTTTGTTACGCAAGCACGTTCTCTTATGCTTATACGTGTTGGATTAAAATAAATTAAAATTAATTATGAATTTCTATTTGCTTTAAAACTGTTTTTTCTTTATGTAATTTCTAACATACCATTATTAATTATAAAAATACGTCAATACATGTCCGTTTTCCTTAAATGACTCAAATTAATTTTGCGCATAAATAAATCGTTCTTTTCTATATACAGGGTGGTTGAAATTTTATTGTTTACCACTGATTTAACCCTTTGAATCCACAACAATATATTAAAACTTTTTTCTTTTGACCAAATTAACTCCCACCATTTTAATCTAAAAATTTTTTTTCTATTTTCTAACTGTCGATATATGTGCGCGCCATAAAGACCTAGCATTGTGCCAAATTTCAAATTCCTACGTTTAATAGTTTTCGAGAAAAACCTTTGTGAAAGACGGACGGACGGACACGAGAGAGATCTTATAAAGGTTCCATTATACCTTATAAGGTACGGAACCCTAAAAATGACACATGAACGTAAAAAGGCAATTCCAGTATATCCATGTTGAAAAATATATTTGATTCATAATGGGAGTAGAAGATGTTTAAAATATTCCTAACAGAATCGACTGTAACAATACTGACTGAAAGCATTATCGATAGTTGAATGTGGCAAGGTGTGGTTAGGATAGCAGTTGGAAGAGTATATAAAAACGGGAAAACAGTATAAACCTTTTCACTTTAAACAGTTATGCTAATGAGACAAGAATAGATTACATTAAGTTTGACATGTTCAACAAAAATTACAAAATACTTTCACTAGAAACATAAGTTTAAACAGTAGCTAGGCGAAGTTAAGTTATAGTGAAAAGAACCATGTTTAGACATTTGTACAACGAGGTTATGTTGCAATTAAGGATGTTTGTGCACAACAAAAATAGCAACCACTTTCTTCGTTGTGTAGCAATAAATAATAGTGGAAACATGCTTTTTTGAAGCGACAAGCATTCTGTTTAGGCGTAATCTAAGTGTGTAACAAGAAAATATAAGAAAAATACTTTTTCAACAAAATTGAATGCCAATATGTCTAGATTTAGTTACAGTATAGCAAAATAATTGACTTGGCATTAGTGAAACAGGGTGCTGGCAGTTAATCACACTTCTAACCAAAATAAAAATTGCTTAAAACATTTTTAACTATAAAGAGATCCGTTGTGCATTTAAAAATTAGTGGACAGTATGCAGATTCATTTAAATTTTCAAATTAAATTAAGAATTTGCGGGATTTTCAGTAGTTGTCAATTAATTAAATTCCAGAAGCCATGACTATTTACAGTTTTGACATCACAAGATCGCAAATGACTATGCAACAATAAGCTTTTATATTCTTATACTATGATTAGAAAATATATCTCATCTCTTGGCGCAAAGTAGACAGTTGGAACAGCTTTTACTATTATTAAAACTATAACAATAACCTGACGCCTATCACAGAAATTGTTTAAAAAAGAATGTGCGTGCACTCTAGGCTCATAATAAAGTCTCGGTTTAAATTTGTGGTTTATAGATAAAAAGCACTTCATGTAACAGTAACTCCTGCTTTCTTTAATACTGTCACAAACCATTCTGTTGTATGCAATAGACAGCACAGCGGTTGCATGAAGAACACAATTTTTGCACATGTACACAATCGATTATTTTATCTTAGTAGTAAATAATTTTGATGACTAATCCAAGTTGAAACCTCACCACTATTTTCGGCTCAATACAATTTTTACCTCAACACGCCTTTCGCACATGCACCCAATCGATTTTGACAACTAACCTAAGTTGAAACTTCAACACTATTTTCCCTTCAATACTGTTTTGCGTCAACACTATTTTTGCTTCAACACAATTTTCGTCTTAAAATAATTCTCGCACATGCACCCAATTGATTATTTTGTCTTAGTAGTAAAACATTTTGGCTTAACCTAAGTTTAAACCTCAACAATCTTTCCGCCTCAACAATGTTTTCGCCTTAATAATATTTTTGCCTCAATACAATTTTCGCACATGTATCCGTTTGATTATTTTTTCTTAGCAGTAGAATATTTCCACAACCAAGTTAAAAATTCAACAAATGGAAAAAATATTCCCATATGCAGGAAAGCTAAAGAACAATAGACTGGTGAAGAGTGCAAAAAGGTACAAACTAAGAGGGATACAGGAAAGACAGGCAAAGCATACAAACTAATTAAAATGAATTTTAGGGATATAAAACCATATAACAAAAATATAAGGAGAGCGAAAGAGAGACGTCATTATAGAAAATGCAGAGAGTGTGCTTAGTTGGCAAGCATATATAGGAATTTATATGCAAGACCGGACCTAGAAGCACTAGAAAAGAAATCAGACATTGAAAAAGATAACCTATACTTAGAGATGAGTTTAAATTATCATTAAAGAGTCTAAAAATCAATAAAGCACCGGTATAGATAAGGTACACGCAGAAACTCTAAAAGCCGATGGACAAGCAGAAACAGAACGTCTCTTCCAACTTGTAACTTACATGCATGAGACAGACAAGACACCAAAAGATTGTAAGCGTAAAACCATTGTTACTATACGCAAAAAGGAGGTACGGATAAATGTAAAAAATTTTGAATTTTGTTGGCAAACGTGTCAAAAATATTAACTAAAATTGTACGGATGGAAAAACGAGCTAAAGAAATACTATGAGAAGATCGATTTGGGCTTAGGCGAAATAGGGCAACACGGGAGGTCATTTTACCTTTAAGTGTAATAATGGAGAAAACAATAGAAAAGGAAGAAAGTGTGTATATAGGGTTTGTAGATCTGAAAAAGGCGTTAGACAGTGTAAAATGGGAAAAGTTTCGAAATACTCAAAAACATTTGAATAAAGTATAGGGATAGACAGATAGTACATAGCTTATACAAGTAGCAAACAGCTGTAATAAATTTCGAACAGGAACTTAGAGAAATAAATATTAGGAAAAGGGTGAGACAAGAATGTGCCCTATACCCATTAATTTTTAACTTGTATATCGAAGAAGCAATGATTACTGTCAAATGCAGAAAGACAAGAATTACTCTGCAGAAACAAACGATCGATATGCTTATATTTGCAGGTGATATATCGGTGTTAGAAGCAGCTCTTAATAAAATGGAAACAATATAAAAATTAACCAAAATAAAACTAAGGTACTAGTATGTAAAGGAGGGTTAAATAAGTCAAAAACCAGAATACAAATAGGAAACGAGAACTTACAAGCGGTTAAGATTTCTGCTACCTAGAAAGCCAAATAACGCAAGATGGGAAATGCGTAAAAGATATAAAACAAAGATTAGCGTAAGACCGTGCTGCATTTAACAAGAAAAGGCGACTGCTGTGTTCAAAGACAATAAACATAAAAACAAGGACAAGTTTGATGAAAGCATATGTGTGGAGCACAGCACTGTACGGCTGTGAAACTTGGACAGTAGGAAAAGCTTTTGAAATGTAGTACTACAGACGTATGACGAAGATATCATGGACAAAGAGGTTCTAGAAATAGTATGAGAAGAAAGAAATATGTGGAAAGCAATAAAAAATAGGAAAGATAGAATAATAGAACACATACTAGGTCATGAGGGAAAAACGTCAAATATATTACACGCAGAGAAAGGGAAAAAGGGGGCTAGAGACCTAAATGAAGCTATTTCACACAGATAGTGAAAGAAGTAGGTTTTAGGAGTTTCAGAAAAATGTGTAAGTTAGCTCAGAATGGAAATCAGTAGAGGCACGCGACCAGCTAGTTCCGAAACGAAAAATCTAATGATGAAAAAAGTAATTGTACCTAAACCTTATGATTATTGTAAACAATTACAGGTGTTGGTTTTGCAATGTTCTCAACAAATGTTGATGATGTAAAAGGATTATATAGAAAACTATTAATGAATAATAGTAATAATAATAATACGTATTGTTACAACAAAGATAAATAGCTACAAAGTGCTATGGAAGTGGGTAAAAACAAACGTTTCAAATTCACTTCCAACCATTGTCGAATGAAATATTCGGGGACGTTTGGATCTAGATTCAGCGTTTAAAAATAAAAAAACAACGTTTCAATTTAACTTCCAATCATTCTCCAATGAAATATTCATGGAGGTTAGATCCAGATTCAAAACCTAATAATTATTAATAAAGGTGTAAAAATTAATAACAATAATATTAGCAATATTCGTCAAATGTCTAAGTGTTGGGGATCTTGGTAGCCGTCAGGTTACTTAACTCCATTCGCGTACCACTGAATATCGGTGTAATAAAGTATATATTTAGAAAACAATAGGAGGGAAACCGTGATGTATCTAACAAAAAAATGAAGTGGTTTTATTCAAAGACAATAAACATAGAAACAAAGAAAAACTTGTTCAAAGCCTATGTGTGGAGCACAGCACGTACGGCTATGTAATGTAGACAGTAGAAAAAGCAGACAGGAAATGATTTTAGCATGCGTTTTGCGATTACCTCTTTAAGAAATGACTTAAAGGTTTTGCGCGTTGTCTACACTGCTTTATGCGTGGATGGCGCAGGGATGTTTGTGTTGGCATTTCGCTTTAAGTTAAAAAATTTATAGTGTGCTGTATGGTGCAAATTGATTGCACATTTGGCGGTGAAGTTAGATTGTCAGAATCTGACTTCCTATTTTTGCGACTGGCCTATTTAAGAAATGAGTTATAGGTTTTGTGTGTGGTCTTTGTGCGTGGATGACGCAGTGATAAACTAGGTACGTGAATGGTAAAGATTTGTTTCCTGCTAGCTGCCGTGTTTGTTCCTCTCTGCTGGGTACTATAAATTAAAAGTATATTCAAGTGTAAAATTTGCGGCAGGAATACCTCCCTAAAGTATTGGTGAAATTATTATCACCAGAGAGTCTGTTCAGATTCCTTAGGTGTACAGATGTAGATATTTCTGAGATTTAATTTGCAGAGGTATTGTACATAATTTTCGTTAGCTTGGGTGTTGATAATTAAGGTTGAAGATATATGCATGCCTGTGGTTGTGATTCCTTTAGATTTTCGCCGAGTTTAAAGAGTGTTGCAATTACCGATTTAGACATTATCGATTTTAACCTTTTAGCTACTGTGACTTTCCGGATGTGTCACCTTTATATACGTTTTGTACACGCAGTCACAGATGCACCCCTTATTATAGAGCTGATTTTAGTATATCTAGAATGCTTGCGTTTATGGAATCACAGGTCTACATTTAGAATTAGGTTATTTCGTGTCATAAATTGATGAAGAAGAATCTTATAGTTTCTCTATACAAGGATTTTTGTAGTAAATAATTTTTCTTTTCTGGAGAAAAGCTATGTAACGTAATATAAATTAACATAATTTAGCATAATTTAGTATTATCCTGTGTTTGATCTAGAATAGCAGGTTTTATCATTAAAAATTGTAGAATTTACGTCTTTGTACTTTTAATAAGAGTACGCTTTACAAATATCAAATCTAGCGTGATATTTTTCATATTTTCAAACGAAATTTGTTGGGTTTATCCAAATAACTAGTAAAAACAGCGCGTTTAGAGTTGTGTTAGTGGCACTTACGACCCGTTTTTTTTTTGAATGATCGCTCTTATGTGAACCGTCTAATCATGTCACATTCACGCGATTTGTTAATGTAAGATGGTTTGGGACCAAAATTTGTGTGGAGACGCCGAAAAGTGAAATCCTTTTTTTAAGTGATGGCCAGATGATAAATACTCCGTTCTTGGGTAACAATGGTTAGTATAAATTAAATACTTATTAGACAATTTTTTTGTAACAATTTAGGGTAACCTAATACCAATTATTTCATTCGCTAAATTTCTTTCGTTAGAATTAAATCCAAATAAGGAACCAATTTTTGCTAATTAAGTTATCGAAACAAGGAAGTTTTATGATTGGATTCAATGGAAAATAACTTTGCGTTATCCTAAGATAGCGTTACAAAATAAGCACCTGTTTGAAGATTAGCATTGCATATAAAGTCAATTTTAACAGTGACAGGTGTTGCCGACCAACCCTCTTTAAGTGGTCTGGTTTCGTTCTACTTCGAATGTATGGAAAGGGTCGCGATTTACTTGCAATATGCTATATCCCTGTTAATTTGTAACTTGTACATCGAAGAGGCAATGAATACTGTCAAATGCAGGAAAACATTTGAAATTATTATGCAGGGACAAAAAATTGATTTGCTTAGATTTACAGATTGATATAGCGGTATTAGCATCTAGCAAGGAAGAATTAGAAGCTGCTCTTAATGAAATGGAAACAGTTCGAACAAAGGGATTCGGCATGAAAATTAACAAAAATAAAACTAAAGTAATAGTATGCAAAAGAAGGTAAAATGAATCAAAAATTTGAATACAAATAGGAAATTATTACTTACAGGAGGTTAAGGATATCTGCTACCTAGACAGCCAAATAACGCAAGATAGGAAGAGCGTAAAAGATATAAAACAAAGATTAGCACAAAGTCGTGCTACATTTAACAAGAACAAGCAATTACTGTGTTCGAAGACAACAAACATAGAAACAAGGGAAAAAGTGCTTAAAACATATGTGTGGAGCACAGCACTGTACGGCTGTAAAGCCTGGAGAGTAGGGGAAGCGTACAAGAAAAAGGTAGAAGCCTTTGAAATGTGGTGCTACAGACGTATGATGTAGATATCACGTACAGACAAAATTAAGAACAAAGAGGTACTAGAAGTGGTAAAGGAAGAAAGAAATGAGTGGAAAACAGTAAAAATAGGAGAGATAGGCTGATAGGTCACATACTAAGGCATGAGGGAATAGTGCGGAATATATTAGACACAGAAATAGGAAAAAAGGGAGATAGATGTAGACCTAGGTTAAACTATTGCACCCAGATAGTAAATGATGAAGGGTCTGGGGATTTCAAGCAAATCTGCAGGCTAGCTCATAATAGAAATCAATAGAGGTACTCGCTCAACCAATTCCAGGATGAAAACACTAATGACGAAAAAAGTAACTGCACTTAAACCTGATGATTGTTATAAACAACTACAGGTGTCGGTTTTCAAATATTTTCAAGTAATGTTGATTGTACGAAAGGATATATTGAAAAACTATTAACTCGTCGAATGTTCAAGTTGTGGGGGATCTTGGTAGCCGAAGGCTGCTTAACCCCCTTCACATAGCATTAAATATTGGGGAAATAGGATACAGATTTGTAAACAATAGAAGGGGAACCGAACCACAAGTAACAGGTAAGAACAGCGGCTATGTTAGAAGACAACAAACATATAAACAAGGAGAAAATTGTTGAAAGCATATGTGTGGAGTACAGCACAGCACGTCTATACAATAGGGGCAGTAGAAGAAGCAGACAGAAAAATGGTAGAAGCCTTTGGGAATGTTGTGCTTCAGATGTATGAGGATGATAGCATAAACAGACAAAGCTAATAACAAAGAGGTTATAGAAATAGTAGGGGGATAAAGATACCTCTAGGAAACAAAAAATAGGAGAAATAGAAGAGCAGGCATTTTTAGGGAATAGTGCGGAATATACTACAAGTAGAGATAGGGAAAAAATGGTAGAGGTAGACCTAGATCAGACCATTGCACGCAGATGGTGAAAGATGCAGACTGTGGAAATTTCGGGGAAATGTGTAGGTTAGCTCAGAATAAGAAACAATGAGGATACACGTCTAACGAGTTACAGGACTAAAGACCTGATGATGATGATGATAATTCATAGTAATTGAAAACTAATGTAATAGATACATATAATACATTCAATATAATAGGGAATGCATAAAATTTTCATAGTATATTTTTATAATAATTTAGAGCTTTGGTTTCTTTTTCAATTATAAATTTTTTAGTTTTAACTCTTTAATTATATTTAAAGTCTTGTTTTGTATACTCATTGTAGGATCTTTATTTATTTCTATACATGTGTTTGAATCATTTAATAGTGTATTCATTTTATTTATATAATCAAATCTAGACATAGTTACAGTAATGCTACCTTTGAAAGATATATACATATATATATATATATATATATATAATATATATAAAAAATTTTGGGGCAAGAATGGGTGTCGCCACGAGAAAATTTGTTATGTTTGCAAATAAACTTTGACATAACATTCTGCAAATCTTAAAAGCAAAATATACTTGAAAAGCCATCTATAAAACTGCGATGTAGTTTTGGATCAATTTTTGTACTTCCACTCTTAGTAGTGCTGGTATTTTACCACCTGATGACGATATGATTTACTTTTGCCATAGTACAAAGATTCCTTCAAATTATATCAGTATAATAGCTTCGATTACTTTATAGGGTTGTTAGAAACCACTTCGCTCTAACGAAGCTTAAGGAAGCTGAAATCGATTAGTGGATGTTTCCTCCCCCTGTAAAATAATAAAGCTATTGTTTTGTTAATGACTATACAACTATTTGCTCGATTTGTATAAATGAATAAGCTTTTACGATTTTCATAAGAGTTTATTTACAGATACATCTTATGTTTTATTTTGTTGTACGCAAATTTCTCATTGCGGACTGCAAATAACTTGACCTTTTATTATTGTGAATTGCCTTTGGGGAAAGAAACGGGTGTCGCCACAAGAAGGTTTGTTATCTTTGGAAATAAATTTTACTATAACATTCCGCAAATCTTAAAGGCAAAACATACTTGTATAGCCATCTATAGAACTACGATGTAGTTTTAAATCAATTTTTGTACTTCCACGCTGAGTAGTGTTCGTTTTTTATCACCTGATGGCGATATTATTTACTTTTGCCATAGTACAAATATTCTTTCGAACGTATCAGTATAATAGCTTCGACTACTTAATAGGATTGTTGGAAACTAATTGGTTCTGACGAAGCTTAAGGAAGCTGAAACCACTCAGTGGAGGTTTACTCCCCTTGTGGAATAATAAAGCTATTGTTTTGTTAATGGCTATATAACTATTAGCTCAATTTGTATAGGTGAACAAGTTTTTATGGTTTTTATTAGAATTTGTTTACAGATACATCTTATGTTATATTTTGTTATACACAAATTCCTTATTGCGGACAAAAGTAGTTACTGTAACTATGTCTAAATTCCATTATATAAATAAAATTAATACACTATTAAATGATTCAAATACATACATAGAAATAAATAAAGATTCAACAATGAGTATTCAAAATTTGATGCTTCACCCAAAATTTATAAAAATGATTATTCAATGTGTCCATTAATAGCTTGTAATAATTGTTCTACATAATCATTATCAAAATTTATGTCAGAAATTCTTAAAATTCAATCAATAATAAATATAATATTAAAGATTCTTTTGAGTTTGCAAAGTTTATTAATAATTTTCATTTACCGGATAACTACATACTAATAAGTTTAAAGATTATTTCCTTATTTACAAACATACCAAAAGAACCAGCTTTACATAATATTAACGCTATTTGGAATAAAGTTAAATAGTAAGATTAACCAAAATATGTTCTTAAAAATCATTGAACATATATTTGAATCAAGCTATTTTACGTTTAAAATAAATATTTCAAACAAATATTTCACTGTCCGATGGGCTCAATCTTAAGTAAAATAATTGCAGATATAGTAATGAATAAATTACTTGATCGTCATACCTAAATTGCTCTTTCAACTACCTTTTCTTAAAAAGGTTGTACATGATATAATCACAGCTATTCCTACACAAAAAATTTTCAACAATTACAATCAACATCTATAATTTACAGTTGAAATAGAACTTAACAATACACTGCCATTTTTAGACACCTTATTGATTAGAACAACTGAAAATAAAATCATCCTAGAGTGGTATCAAAAAACAATAAATTCCAATAGATATATCAACTTTTATTCAATCAACTATTTAATTAAAAATTAATTTTATTTTAGAAATGAGAGACCTCATCGAGCAAATTACGCATCCATCTTTACACGAAAAAAATTATTCATTTATTTTGTAAAATATTAAAACAAAATGGTTATCCAGCAATTTTAATAAAAAGAACTTTGAATAACACAACATATTCAAATAAAAATAACAAGAAAAATACTTTTTACAAATCACTACCATACATAGAACACTTAGCACCGAAATTAATTCACATATTTAATAAAGAAAATATAAAATTTTCAAAACACATATAATTTTGATAGAAAACCTATTTACTAAAATAAAGGAAAACACCGATTTCAATTCAACGAAATACTATTTATAAACTTAGCTGCTTAAACAGTAATACATCCTCCTATATAGGTCAAAAATCTCAAGACCTAAAACAACGTGTCACTCAACATGAAAGTGACATTAAAGTCAAACCTTCTCGACACATGTTTTACGAAAAACCATAATATAGATTTCAATAATGCTAAAATATTGGAAATTGAATACATAGCTACAAAACGTGTTTTTAAAGAAAGGTATTACACATTTTAAATGTTCAAATAGCATAAAAAAGACTAATATAAACAATCTTAGTTCAATATGCGCCTATTTACTAAACTTTAAGCCTCCCAATAATGAAAACTACAGAACTTAGCTCTTAGTGTCAATATCATTACAGTAGCACAAACACGTGTACAAAATTTAAAAACACGCATACACATATACACGCGCGCGCGTACGCACACACACGCATACGTGCGCGCGCATATCGATCCACATACAATAACACACACTACGTAATCCAATAGCCTTGATATAAATTAATAATTTAAATGCCTTTTCTATTTAAATCTTAGGTTATATGCGTATACCAAGTTTTAATTTATATTTTATTTGCCATTTAGTTATTATTATTTAAAAATTTCTAAAACCTTTATACCAGTTCCTGTTACTTATATTCCAATTTGCAAAGTCTCAATTATTGTAAGTGGACATTTAGTTAAAAGAAATGTTTGTACAGCTAATACTTCTAGAAATCGGTAAATGAAAGAGTACATCTTACACAACTATAGCTATAATTATTATAGGAATTCCATTAGATAATGATGCATAGCTCCTTATGACATCGTCTGTATTAATATTGATTTCTCTATGCACATGTAATAATGCTAATCAATTAAATCGCTCTTGTTTCATTCGTGACCTAAAGCATGTTTTTAACCTTCGCAACATGGAAAATTTCTTTCTGCACTTGCTCCGCTACTAGGCAGAGTGCATAATATTTGCAATATTATTTTTATTGCAGGAAATGCAGTTTCACTGCACATATTCTGAATCTGTTAATTTACTACAATTTTTAAATTGAAATTTCCATAATTCTATTTCCGATCTAGAACATGCTCAGTTGAAACAAACCTATTTATATATTCTACCAATAACTCTGCTATGCATTTAATTTCCTCCCTTGATTGATTTTCCAAATTTTAAGGAATAATTGCATATAAACCAAATAAATTTAATTAAATCTAGAATCCAAATCTTGAATTATACTATCTAATATATCGCACATGGAAAAGTATGTTATGATAAAAGAAGGGGGCTTGAGTGTGTTTATAAATGTCATCGCTTTACTAGATGATACCTTTTTCTGCCACTGGGATATTAATTCAATGATGTCTATAATTTTTGTGAAATAACGCTGCAGCCATCTGTAACCGACGCAATCTAGTGGATTTAAATCAAACGTCCCTAATTTCTAGAACTTTTTCCGCTGATACTTTTCCAGATAAAACAGGTTCCTTGGTTGAATAATCGTAATTTAATTCATGACAATCAACGAAACCTAAAAAATCTTCATGAACTTCTTTTCATAAATATATCTAATAATAATCAACGAACGTTGTGAGATATGACTTATGTCAGTGGTCTCATCAAAAATTATAGTATAATATTTGGCGGTTTTTGTTCTTGTAATTATTATATTTATAATTTCATCCCCGCAACACTTGATTACTTTGTTTTGTGTAATTTTAGTAATATATGTCGGTTTGGAATTTATGTTACTTAAATGCGATTCTAAAATTTCTTCCCCTGCCGCTACACGAAATCTCAGAAGTTCTCGGAAATTTCTTTCATTATCTGTAAAATTTGTATCGAGTAAATAAAGGGCCATCATCCCTATGTCCTCTAAAGGGAATATTTTGTCTCCCTAAAAATATTATCGTTCCTATAATTGGTTTCAAGCAGTTTCTATTGTCATTACTTTGTTTTAATCTGTAGTCATTCGTTATATTTCTTATGTTTTTACAGGATTTACAATTGTATCTATAAATTTAGTTGCTGCTAAAACTGCTTCCTTGTGATATAATGTATTATTAGGAATTAATTGTAAACGAATCATCTTTGCCTAAAAATTTTTGAGAATTTTTTAAAGATTTCGAAACTAAAGTATTTAATTTCACACATTTGTTTTATCCTCCAAAATTTGAAGCGAAATTAAAGCAATATTTACAAAAAACCCCTTGAAACTTTTTTGAAATAACTAACCATTTAAATTGATCTAAATGTTTTTGCGATAAATAACATTTAATAAACTTTCCTTTTTTTGTGCACTGAATGTGGATATCGATACCCTTCTGTGGGCAACCACATTTTTTAATAAATTATATTTATCTATATCTTTTAAAATCATATTAATGTAATCTCTGAAGTCCACATATAAATTTATATCTTCACTGAGGCTAATATTGCACAATGATGACGTGACGCTGATTGAAAATCAAGTTCCTGATTCGCTGATTCTAATTCAATGGGTTGTGGAACTGTTACCGATTTCAATTCAATTTTCGATTGTGTTGCGATTTCGGTTTCTTGAATTGTTGGGTTGTAATCTGTTCGTTCCACTTTTATTGATAAAAAGGTATCCAGTGTTGAATTTTTCGTTTTCTATCCATTATTATATGGGTTTCTGTTTAATAAAAATGAAGCAATTGTCAGTGTATAAACATATTGTGTAAACATTTTTGAATTGGTAGTAGGCAGTATAGTATAACTATCCACATTTATACGATTATTTAAAAAAGTACTATTATTAGATCAAATAGACGAGATCGCCTGTCGAATCTTGTAGAAATTAGATACATATTATTCTAATATACAATATATCTAATTAGTAAATCTATTAATAGTCGGTTTTACTTACGATTCAAAAAATTTGAAGTTTGTATTTTAATTCTTCCTGGTATCAGTTCGTGTGGTATTCTCAAACTTGTAACTCGGAGTCAAAAACACAAGCACTTACTTGGAAGACACACGTCAAAGTTTTAAAAATGTATAGTGTCCAGTTTGGAAGGGTTTTTATCGTTTCAACATCTGCATAATACAACACGTAAAATTTTGTACTCGAATTCTGATTATGTGTATCCAGACTACCTGTCGTCACCCCATCCTATTCGTCGCAAAGTTTTAACCGTAATCTTTACTTATTTTACCTTCCTGCCACAACAAACATAAAAGATAACCCTGAACACCTAACAATCCTGACAATGAATGTCTGCTGCTTCTATGGAAGGTTGTTTCACCAACGCTGTAACTTATAAATGCTGTTATGTGTTACTATAGATATATTATTTATAACAAATCATTATTAAATATTTAACAGTAAAAATGCGCCTGCATTATTAAATTATACTAAGGACTTAACGAAACTTACATATTTTCCTGTTTAGTTGTATGAGCTTCGTTGTCAAGAAGTCAGTTCAGTTCATTTTTAACACCTTTATACAAGGTGCATTGTGAATGAATGCATTTTACAGCATTTTAAATTTTTAAACCAGAGTATTTTATACTTTTGTGCCGCATTAGTGCTATTTTGTGCCGGTAACGACGAGTTTTGTGCGGCTTTCTAAGCAGAGGTATTGTGGGAGGGGATGAGGAAACGGTAGCCCTGACCTCTTACAATACTGAACAAAAACCTTGTTAGAATTTTGTGTCACGTTAGTGCTGTTTTGTGCCGGTAACCCCGACTTTTGTGCTGCTTCCCAAGCAAAGATATTGTGGGAGGGGTTGAAGAAACGGTTCCGCCGGCTTACACTTCTGAACAAAAACTTTGTCAGAATTTTGTGCTACGTTAGTGCTATTTTGTGCCGGTAACCCCGAGTTTTGTGCTGCTTCCTAAGCAGAGATGTTGGAGGAACTGAGCAAATGGGGGGCCTCGCCCACTTACAATTCTGGGCAGAAACTTTGTCAGAATTTTGTGCTACTTTAGTGCTATTTTGTGCCGCTAACCTCGAGTTCTGTGCTGCTTCCCAGGAATATTGTGGGAGGGGCTGAGGAAATGCGAGACCCACCGGTTATATTTTGAACTAAAACTTTGCCAGTATTTTGTGGTACGTTAGTACTGTTTTGTGCCGGTTACGTTGAGTTTTGTGCTGCTTTCCAGGCAGAAATATTGTGGGAGGGGCTGAGAAAACTGGAGCCCCGCCCACTTACAATTTTGGACAGAAACTTTGTCAGAATGTTGTGCTACGTTAATGCTGTTTTGTGCAGGTTACGTCGGGTTTTGAGCTGCATTCCAAACAGAGATATTGTTGGAGGAGCCTAGGCAAGGGAGGATATTGGAAAGCAGGCTTAATTTATCATTTATTATTGTTATTATTTTGAATAGCAACCTTTGAGGAAAGGTTTTAGTTAAGTTTAAAAATTGAGCACAAGACAAGCACAGTAACTACCATACCTTATGATAGACTCAACGCACTAAAAAATTGTTTGTTCGTATTTTTTCCCTAAACGTTGTTGTATTTTTAATATGATATAAACACGTATATAAATAAAGCGATTCTAGAAACACTTTAATATCAAACAATATAATACGCAACTTTCAGAATTCCCATAACACTACACAAATGCACAGCGATATTACCTAGAAATTAAGAAATGCAGCATTGTTGGCAAAAGAAGTATAACGGTGCTGATGTTTTATTATTATTATTATTTTACTTAAATTGATTAATAAAATCAACTATACATCAACAAAATTGGTTCAAATAACTTTTGCTGAAGATGTTGATTCGATTTTTTCATAATACTTAAGAAAATAATATGCTTGTTGTTATTTTTATTTAATTAGCGTCGATTATTGTATGTGATTTTTAGATACAGGTTAAAGTTAGTGTCTTTATAGTTTTTATACCGGTAAAACAACTAGTGGTAATAGCCAAAGTACGAGAATATATTTGAAACACAAAAAATAAAGTCAATTTCATTATCAAAATAGAGTAATCAAACCATTGAATTTAAATAGTAAGATAACATTATTAACTAATGATTAAAAATGTCAGATAAATTACAGGGTACACAATAACAATTGATAATTTTCTGTTACTATTGTGTCTCCTACATTTCTTGCTTTTGTAAGTAAATCATCCTTGCAGTTTGTTTCAGACAACTGTAAATGTGGTTTCAGACTTTTACTATTAAATAAAACTTTTCGTTGTCCCAAAAGTACCTGGCCAAGCTGCAGGTATGTATTACTATTTACTATATATATATATATATATATATATATATATATTGCTGTGACAAGCCCCTCGTTGGAGCGTCACTAAAAGAATGTTGTTACAATCGCCGGCGTTAAGCGCCGCTAAAAGAGTGCTACGATACAGATACAACAAATTGTAAAATTTGAAATTGTTGATTTACCGTCTTTTCCAATTTTTCTTTGCCTGGCTTGCTCAACGAATTAATGTAGTTTTCAAAATGAAATCAAATACAGCAATATCATAAAGCATTTATACGGTTTAAAACATTTTCTCTTATACAAAATCATATAGAACATTTACAGCATAGTTCTTTCAAACATCAAATTATTTCTAACAAGCACTTATTTACTTAATTATCAAAATGTCTCTTACCTTATTTAGGTTTAAATTTACAGAAGTAAATCTTTTCTTTTATGAATAGTTTACCTGGCTCTGATTCCCACGCTTGTAAAGTTTATTTAGCCAACAAAATTCTTGATAGATAATCTATTAAAACGGTCAGAGTATTTCAAACTCTGAACACCAACTTTCCATGGTATATACCCTTACAAAAAAAAATTATGGTTTCATTTCTCTGTTTTGATAACGAATTTGACTTTATCTGTTGTATTTCAAATATATTCTCGTACATTGGCTATTACAACTATTTGTTTTTGTACATGAAACAATTTACCGGTACAAAAACTATGAAGACACTAACTTTAGTCTGTATCTAAAAATCGCATACAATGATCGACGCTAATTATAGAAAAAATAACAAGCATATTATTTTCTTAAGTGTTGTGCAAAAATGGAATCAATATTTTCAGCAAACGTTATTTGAACTATTTTATTGATGTACAGTTGATTTTATTAATCAATTTAAGTAAAATAATGACAATAATAAAAGGTCAGCACTGTTATATTTCTTTTGCCAACATTGCTGCATTTCTCAATTTCTAGGTAGAATCACTGTGCATCTGTGTAGCGTTATGGGAATTCTTAAAGTTGCATATTATATTGTTTGATATTAAACTGTTTTTAGAATCGCTTTATTTACATACGTGTTTCTAAAAATACAACAACAAGAAAAAATACGAACAAACAATTTTCAAGTACGTTGGGTCTATGATAAGGTATGGTGCTTACTGTGCTTTAACCTTGTTGTACTCAATTTTTGAACTAAACTAAACCTTTCCTCAAAAATTGCTATTCAAAATAATATCCATAGTAAATAATAAATTAAATCTTCTTTGCAATATCTTCCATAGCCTGGGGTTCTCCCACAATATCTCTGTTTGGAAAGCAGCACAAAACCCGAGGTAACCGGCACAAAATAACACTAACGTACCACAAAATTCTGGCAAAGTTTTAGTTCAAAATTTAACCGGTGGGTCTCGCATTTCCTCAGCCCCTTCCACAATATTTCTGCCTGGGAAGAAGCACAAAACTCGGAGTTATCAGCACAAAATAGCACTAACGTAGCACAAAATTCTGACAAAGTTTCTGTCCAGAATTGTATGTGGGCGGGGCTCACGTTTCTTCAGCCCCTCTCACAATATCTCTGCTTGGGAAGCAGCACAAAACTCGGGATTACCGGCACAAAAAAAAAGCATTAACGTGACACAAAAAACACTAACGTGGCACAATATCCCGGCTTAGGAAGCAGCACAAAGCTCGGCGTTACCAGCACTAATGCGGCACAAAACTATAAAATACTCCGGATGGAGCTTATATCAACGGCGAAAATGATATATTTTAAAAATTATGAAATCCGTAATGATAGAAGATTTTATATACAGCGTTAGTTAAAAGTACGGAAACGACGATTTATTGTCGTTAATATTCATTGTATATGTTCAATACAAAAGTTTTTTATGAAATTTTTATCTACATTTGAGAATACTTGAATTTTTTTCTTCAGTTGTTTTTGAGTTATGCCTGTCCGCTTAATTTTTTTAAATGGGAACCTGTTAATTTACTCTGCTATTTGATAGAACATTTTCTTCTCTTAATAACAGTTTTTTTAAATCTATTTTATTAAGATTTTTACAAGAAAACGCCGGCTCACGTATTTACGAATAGTAGGTACATCTAAGATAGGCAAATATAATAAAGTTATCGGTCACAATTTTATCATTAAAAACAACTTAATAACTAAGTAAATTAAATTAAGTAATCAAATTGTCCTTCATTTGTAATTTGAGTGACCTAATCGATTTACCAAACACAGAAGAGAATTCTCTAAAAATTCACGGGGAATTTCTTGTATAATTCAGGTCGTTCGGATTTTTAAATCTTCATGTCCTCGGGCCTGTCTTTGAAAACTTTGATTTTTACGTATCCCCAAAGAAAAAAGATCTAAAGGACTTAAATCAGGTGAACGGGCTGGCCACCTAATGTTCGCTCGTCTCCCAATCCATCTGTTTGAAAAAACGTTATGCAGATATTGACGAACATTTAAACTATAATGTGGTGGGGCACCAACTTGCTGGAACCAGATTCTGTTATTGAGAGTTGTTCGTTGTTTTCATGTGAATAGAGCGTAGCACAAGCAGATATAATTTCATTTTGCAATAACTGCAAATACAGAGCCGAAGTTAAATTGCCATTGATTAAAAAGGGACCGATAATATGATCAAATATGGCCAAACCAAACATTCACCTTTTGGGGGTACTGCGTATGGTGCTCCAAAAACCAAAACGGATTTTCAGATGACCAGTATCTGCAGTTATGTCTGTTTACTTCACCGGTAAAGCAAAAAGTAGCTTCGTCAGAGAAAAGAATATTGTTGACAAAATTTTCATTATTTTTGCAAATATTTGACATTTCTTCACAAAATTGTAGCCTTCTAATTCTTTTAACTTTTTAACATTAAAACGACCGGCGACTGTGAAATATTGATATTGGCCGCTAATTGATTGGTTGATAAATGTAGATCTTCAAATACAGCCAATAAAACATCCAGTTTCTTGTCATCGGTTTTTGCTGTTCTAGGTCTACCATCCTTGGCAAATTTTTAACGCTACCCGTTTGTTCAAAGCGTTTTAAAGTTTTACCAACAACAGATTTAGAAATTGGATCTCTGTTTCGATGCGTATTATTAAATAAATTACAAATGTTTTGTAAATTTCGGCGTATATCTCTATAACCCAGCATCATAAGTATTTCAATTCTTTCAGGTTCTGAGTTAAGTACTCATTTCCCTGAAATTTATACAGTCTGCTTCTTTCATCTGCGTGCATTAGTCTGATCTATGTCTACCTCTGTTTTTTTCCTGTCTCTGCTTGTAGTATATCCCGCATTATTCCCCACAAATACTTTAGAACGTATCCTGCCCTTCTATTTCACTTTTTTTTTTGTTTTCCACATATGCTTTCAACAATTTTCTCCTTGTTTCTATGTTTGTTGTCTTCGAACATAGCCGCTGATCTTTCTTGTCAGATGCAGTTCGGTTCTCCTTCTATTGTTTTACAAATAAATACCCTATTTTCTTGATATTCAGTGGTATGTGAAGGGGGTTAAGCAGCTTCTGGCTGCAAAGATCCCCCAACATTTAGACATTTGCCAAATTAAGAGTTTCCCAGTAAATGCTTTCGCACAATTAACATTAGTTGAGAATATTGCAAAAGCAATACTTGTAGTTGCTTAAATAATAATTATCAGGTTTAAGTACAATAATTTTTCCTCATTAGGTTTTCCTTCTTGAAACTGGTTGGACACCTACCTCCATTGTTTTCTATTCTTAGCTAGTCTACGCATTTGCTTGAAATTCTTACAGTCTACATCTTTCACTATCTGTGTACAATAGTCCAACCTAGGTCTACCTCTACCTCTTTTTTTTTCCTATCTTTGCTTCTAATATGATATATATTTACCAAATTCTTAATACTTTCTAATTTAATTGAAATCAGAAATGTCTGTATATTGTTCCCTAATTTTTATAAATCTATGTAAATAGATGCATGCAACTAAAATAAAAAATATATACATATTGTTTTCGGGAAGGCTAATTACCCAGAATAAACCCCCATGCCCTTCTGTATCCGCGCCTGGTATGTAGTTTTAGAAGCTGGAACATGAATAGTGAAAAACTGACATGTTACAACTTATCTATTTATAGTGATAAAGTTATTACAAGAAGTTAAAATGTAGATAATTATAGATCATTTCAACCCGTTTTAAAAAAGAAAACTTTATCAGAACAGCACTTTAATTAGACCCGTTTAAGTTTGGTATTAATCTATTATTAGGATGGGGCGACAAAAGCCCCAATCTCAAGCTTTTATGTTTGCTAAACGACTTGACGTCTGCAGTAATATAACATTCAACTAAAACTTCCGTAACTCTTTTGATTAAGAGAATGTCATTTATTAATAATCAAGTTTTATTTGTCTATTAAATTTAGCGCCTGAAATGTGCATTGTAGAAAATACAATATCTGGATCTTACGGGGATTGTTCCAATTTTGTGAAACATGTTATTGAATCCGAAAACTAATTTAACAGAAGAAAAGCTTGAACGCATTTATTACTACACCGACATTGTTCTTTTACGTGAACGCAATTTCTTTATAAGGAATATTGTAATCAAACTCTAATCCCTTTTCCATTGTTATCAGCAGTTTAATAAGCTAGAAATAAACAGATCGCAAGCTGGGTGAAAGGATTCTCGTTCAAAATAGCTTTGTCTAAAGATTTAAGATTTTGGACGTAAGATTATACTAATATATGCAAAAAATAATTGCGCGCATAGCCTGAGTTATAGACTTAACTTATGTTTGTGTAATTTTGTAATATATCAAGAAAATGTGTGTAGCGTTTTAAGCGTACGGTGACGCTAGGTTGCACCAACAGTGCTCTGCTCAAGACTCCGCAAATTTGTCGTGGTTTGCCCTTTGTTTTTCAGTACTCATTATTGTCATGAAGACTTGTTTAATGAGTTTGTTTCCTATGGCGACTTTCAAAGCGTTAGGCTTTGTCCGCTTGTGATCAGTGTGTTAGTGTCTTGATCTTGGGGTTCTTGGCTGCGTAATCCCGTAGGTTTTTTCCGCTTGATGGTAGTTGTTTTTCATGTTATTTTGTATTGTTTACTGAGTCTGGCTGCTTGGTAAAATTTAGACCTTTGATATAGTCATCTAGAACTCTTCGTGGTTTTTTCTTTCTTAGGCAATTGCTTCAAAAATGATGATTTTGAATCATCTAGTTTTGATAGGTGTTGATGGCCAGTTTTTCGAAATACCCTTTGAGTATGTTCTTTTCAGGTCCTGCCTAATAGTGTCGTTCGAATAAATCATGGGGTTCTGGTGATAAAATGGAATTCTGGATGGCTTCTCTAAGGTGTTGGTTAAGTGAACTTCGTTATTAACGCTTCCGAGGCATAAATGATGATTGGTCCTTCTCTAGGTTTGGTCATTCCACTTCTGGTGTTTATTGGAATTATACGTCAGAGGGTTAGAACTAGGTAAATAAGTCTTTGATTTCCCTTGCTTTTGTGATTGTTCCCTCGCGGTGTTAGTTGGAGGTTAAACTGTCGATCAAAGTGTACCCCAAAGTATTTAATATCATATTCCCTATCGAGATAGTAATGTTCAAGTCTTAATGTTTTGCAGTGTTTGGTCTCGTGTTTTGCGTAAAGAATGGTTTCGAAATTTTTTTTTAACGAGTGCTCTCCTCCACTTGTCGAACCATACGGTAGGTTGTTTAATGCAGTCTTTTAATAGCGAGATGGCTGCCTTTTGCCATGAACAGTGTGTCGTCTGCGTAGAGATGGAATTCTTCTCTGCTAGAGATGTCATCTGTATAGACATTGAAGGGTATTGGTGATAAGGAGCCTTCATGCGGAATTCCAGCTGTTATTTTGATTTGGTTCAAGAAATCTTCTTCTACCCTTACCTGCAATCTTCAATTTTCCAGGTAGCTATTTGTAAGTATAGATAGTGGATCGGCATTTGGTGGTCTAGGGCTAATTTGTGCACAGTCCTGCATACTATACCCTATCGAACGTTACTGCTATTGTTACTTTTACTGGGTTGTAGATTTCTAATATTTAATTTACCACTTTTATGGTTTTCTAAGTTGTCGAATGTGCTTCTCTGGCGCCAAATTATTGCTCTCTGTAAATAGATGATGTTATAGGCGTTGTAGTAGCAGTTTGTCAAGGATCGAACCATGATGTTAAATAGATCGACTGATCAGTGATTTTTGGGTTTAACCTTGGTTTGCCAGGTTAAGGAATCATCACGACTGCAGTTAATTTCTAGACCTTTAAATTGTAACGATCTTTTGATGACATTGTAAGTATCATTGAGATGTCTCGGCTTAGGTGTGCTGATGTTTTAAGGTCGTTGTGTGAAGAGTGATAGTAGGTGATATTCTTTGATCATTTGTTGTTTAGTATGTCGTCGATTGTTTGAGATATATTTTGTTGTAATTTTGATCGATAGACGGAGTTGGTGTGAAGTTTCTTAAAGCATTTTTGCAAATTCCTCTGCTTTCTCTTCCAGCGGCGTCTTTAAGTGTTATTGTGTAGAGTCGTTCCCTCATCTTGGAGGTTTTATTTAGTTTTTAAAGGTTACTTTGTGTATATAGCAAATGTTTGCTGTATGAGGTCTATTCTTCGAGATGTTGTTTAACCGATTTTTGCTGTGTTGTTGTTTTGTAGCGTTTGACTAATTTTCTATTTTATTTAATCCCATCTTTAGATATTTTAGAATTTACGTTTGTTTTCGTTCGTCGTTTTCTTGATTTGTGTGCTGTATTCGCTTGCCTCCTGAGACTTTTGTTACTGCAGCTTCTAGATCTGTTGTGTTCCGAATATTTTGTCGGTTTTTGGTAATTTTTCTTTGTAGATATTTTTTTAATGTTTTCTTGTCTTTGTATTTTTTGATTTTGAAGTTGTTCGTCTGCTGTGGGCTGAATTATAGTGTGATATGATTATGGGTAGGTGATCTGAGTGGAAATTGAATATGGTATATCTGTGAGTATAGTGATGTCTAAAACTTCTGGTTTGTGGTTTGAATTTGGCAAAATCCTTGTGGATTCTTCTGATTCTATTATGTCTAAGTTCCGGCTAGTGGCGTGTGTGCAGAGCGTAGGCCCAGTTATATTTTCCGCGACCACCATCAACTGTGCTTGGCATTGAGATCGCATGTGATTAGAGTAGCTGAGTTTTCAAACAGTAGGGAGTTTGTCTTTTGGGGAAAGTAGTTCTCTCTTTGGACTTTTGTAAGCTGAGGAAATTGTTAGCAGATTGTAGTTGCTTCTCGTTTGAATGCTTGTTGTGTCCATTTTTGTTTGTAGTAGATTGATATGTTTACAGATGATTCGTTTGTGTCTGAGTACTGCAACTCATCCGTGCGATGGTTTTTTGAGTTCTTGGCGTCTGTATTTTTTATATCCGCTTATCTTGAGGTGTTTGTTTGTAATTAGTTTAGGTTTTCCGATGAAGACAATGTCCACGTCCTGTTCCTTTAGAAAGTGTCCGAGCTCAGTCATCTTAGAAGCGATGCCGTTCGTATTCCAGAAAAGCATTATAATGCTTCTTTTCGCTGATGTGTTAGGTATTGGAGTGGCTTAGTGTGTTTGTTATAGTCTTCAGGCAGATGCTGATAATGGATTCTCCTTTAGCGTAAGCGTTGATGGTTCGCTCAGATGATTCCATTACTTTATTTGTGGTTTCTATCACTTTGTTTGTGAATGTTAATTGCTCGGAAAGTGATTCGTTTCCCGTTTTCATTGTTTCTTTCTTAGATTGTGTTTAAGGAGTCTTGTTTATTTGGTTTGATTAGTTTCTTGGACCTTTTTTTTCTTTGTTTTGCTTGGCGTTTGTTCTTCTTTGTAATTGATGTTTTCGGATTGATCCAATTTTGAAGGTTCGTATAATAGGTTATTTTTCTGGAGTCAGTGTTTTTTTTTATTCGTTCTGTTTGGGTGTGGTTATTCTGTGATTGTGGTGGCAGGCGCTGCTGCCGCTGAGTATCTTTCGTTTTTAGATTTAGTTCACCCTTCCTCGTTGTCGCTATCTGTGTCAGCTTGAATTTGGAGTTGGTGGTGTTTTGGTTTTATCTTTAAGTAGTTCCCGATATTATTTACTGTTACAGTAATTATCTTAGTGAGGTCTTAGACAGTTGGCGAATTTCGGCGTTTCTTCGGGCTTTTCCTAACATTCTACATCAAATGGTTTCTTGTGTATTTAAAAATAAATTTCAAACACAAAGAGTATTTTCGAGTAAAAATACTATAATAGTTAAAATATATAAATTATAACAGAGCGCCTTTGGCGTTAGCCATCTTTGGTGCTATGTCAAGTTATTTGAAAAATGTATTCCATCAAACTAATTTATTAACTATTTAACATTTAAACTATTAAACTAATATCATATATAAGGAGACTAGTTTATAAGTTGATTTTGCCAATAAATATAGATTACATCTTGCCTTTATCGTTGATGAAGTCGAAAAGTCAAAAATCCATGTGTGTCTCTGGAGGGTAGAGGGAGATGATGTATTCGTCTGTGCACCAAGATTGTAGGCCCCCCGTGAGCTTGCTGTTCAGGTTGAAGCGCTCTCACCTTTCTGTGGGCCATATAGTTGGCTATTTATAGTTGTCTGGTTGCAGTCAGTCGTGTTTTTCTTATTAGCGCTAAGTCTACGTCGTGCTCCTGCAGGAAGAGCTTAAGTTCTGGGAGTTTGTTCTAGATTCCGTTCTTGTCTTCTTTTGGGTTGTGTTAGACATTGCAGAAGGAGCGAATGTCGATGAGGGCTAGCCAGATAATGGTCACGACGGGTTCTCCTGTCATATGAGCGCTCAAACCTCTCTATATTGTTTGCATCAGCTTATGCAGTATTTTCTTAAAGACCAATGTGTCGTCGTTGTATGTAGGAGGTGTTGGTTTGGTCATCGTGTATGGTATTTGGTAACTAGTATGTTGTGTTGGTGGTTCCGGTTCCGACTCGATGACTGACAGTTGTCTTGCGGCGGCGTCTTCGCATACTCTTGGCCATCTTGGTCTGTGTAGTTTCTTAAGTCGGTTACGTGCTCGTGTCGGTTTCGCCCGATTCTTCAGCTGGTTTTGCTTCGGTGGTGTGTCGATTCCTTGTACAGACGTAAGACGATGCTTGAGGTTCGGTTGGCTTTGTGACCCTACCACTGATAGTCTACTGTTGAGTCGGAAGTAATTTTGTTGTAGTATCGTACCGAGAATGTTAATCATTTGTTTGTAGAAAAATAAGACGCAGCACACTAACCAAATGATCAATATCCTCAACATCAAGCTGCAAGAAAATTACTTTAGATTCAACAATAAATTTTTAACTAAAACGATAGACTAGCAGCTTGCCGACGTTGTTTGTCATTACGCGATCGTAGTGTTGCGCAATCTTGAGCCCCACCGTGAACAAACTACTTGCGTTGAAATGACTGAAAATTTAATTTGAATTTAGGATGTAAAAACTTCTATATTCGTAAACTCGCGTCATTCGTCAATACATATTCATCGCCGCCGCTCGTTACCTTGCTCATTTGCCACATTATAACACGTAATTTTTGGTTTCGAAATGTAAAATTTATTATTAGTTCAATGAACGGTTTAAAACAGACAACAAGCCGGATTTGACCTGCAAACCTTAGTTTGTTGATCCCTTGCCTATAGCATATTATTTTACGACTCAATATCATTTTTCTTTGGTTTTTTCCTGCATCTGCTTCTAAATTCCCCTTTTAATTTCTTATAGTTATCGGCAAGCATATTCCGTCTCTATTTCCTTTAGTAGCGTGTTTCCCTTGTTGATATAGCTTGATGAAAGCGTTTAGTGTATTCATTACTCACATTACTAAAGTTTGGTGGAAAAGAAGATCAAATTCGAATGCAACACGTATATTTTTAGAGATATATTGCGGCCCAGATTTTCAAGAAGTTCACTCACTAATTGTACATAATTTTCAGCCTTGGTTTTGCCCAAGAATGATTTTATAATATTTTAAAATGATACTCATGCTACTTTCCCAGGTTCGATGAAGTTCCTCTTAAAGGAAGTAGATTTATTACCTGATATATCTGGGGCCAACCAAATATTCCTTCTTTGATTTTTGTGTAGCTGATTGTGTGAAACTTGCTCTTAAGATATGAAAAACCTTGGTCATCGCGATCCATTGCTTTTGCGAACTCTTTATTCAACCCAAGTTTTATGTGTAATGGTGAGAGAAATGCATACCATATGGAATTACAAATTATAAAGATTGACAAGTAACAGTTTTCTGTCCAGGTACGAGTGCTTCTCATTTCGGCCAGTTTTTTCTAATGTAGTAGTTTTTATGTTTCCACTGTCCCACTCGCCTAAGAAACAGCAATGCTTAGTATACTCGAATTGTACCCAAGTGAAATAACTGGCCCTTTGAGTGCTGCACACATGTACCAATTGTACGTTTTATACTGTACCACTGTAATTAAAAATTTCATATTCTTGTAGGTCTCCTTCATTTATGCTACATCATCAAAAGGGATTGATGGTTTCACATATTCATTGTGAAGGAGGATAGATTTTGTGATGCTCTCCTAGTAAACTTGAATAACAAATCTACATCATTACAGTAAATTAAGTTATTTTGTAACGACAAGAGGCTTGAAAATTTTGCTGTCTAAAGCGGAAAAACCCGAATTTAGCGACACTTTCGAGGTGCCTCTTAACCTTGGAGCTAGTAACTCTGACTACAGTTTATACAAATTACGATCTCGACCGGATCATTCAGTTTCCTGTAGCAAATTTGTGAGGTTCGGTGTTCTCCTCAAGGAAATTCTTCCTCACTTTCTAAATAATCATAATCTTTGTCAACGTGTCAACATCCTCTTGAAAACTCTATTACTCTAGTGGAACTGGAACTAGTAACTTTTTACTCTGTAGAATAGTATCGTTGCTGAAGAATGTCTAGGATATGCAACGGATTTTGTTACAGGTAAAACGAACATTAGGTGAATTAATTTGGATTTGCCCTGAAGGAGCAGGGACCCCGTAGCAATATAAAGATGCGTCGGCTAACTGCAGTAGTGCGTGAGTAGGTTCCTATAAATAAAATTATAAAAGAAAACATACATTCGAAATAAAAAAAATAAATAAATTAACTGAAATACAAAAATTCTAGGTTACATAATTACTTATGCTAGAAGGTTTAGCTTTTTGTCACAATTGAGACAACTTATTCGTCATCCTGTAGGATCTTATTTAAATATTTAGATGTAATTTTAAAATGCTTCAATCTATTTTAGTTTGGGCATAGCGTTTAAATGTGGTATTTGATTATAGGAGCATCTGTTTTGGGAAATATTGTTGCGAGTTATGTACGTGTTTTACACAAGGTTATTTCTGGCTCACTTATCGTTATTTCGTATCTAACATAAATCATGCATTGGTTATGCTACAATTTCTATAATTTTATGATGAAAGTTGGACAACTCATTCTACAGGTATTGAATATCTCCTTGATTTGAAATATATGCTTTGTCGCGTATTTTAGACACGTGATGTTTTGAAATACTACGACCGGTTGTTGTACAGAATCAGACGTTAACCGGGTTTTTTCGTTTATCGATCTATCGGAGTTCGCTTGTGAAAATGAAAGATAAGTTGGTTGTACGATGGATATTTTATCAATTCCTTTTAAGAAACAATTAGTTTCGTTTGTGTAAAATTAAAAATACGTTGTCTCCATGAGCAAGCGCTCTTGGAGGTACTGTATAAACTACACAAGATGAAGTCAAGAACATAAATGATATATTTGAATGGAATGATGTCGTACGTCTGATGTTTGTTATTTTTAGAGATGTGATGGTGAAATTTTCATATCTTAGTAATTGGAGCAGTATGGTGAATTTTTAGCCAAGATTTCTGTTTCCAGATGATGGTTGATTTTATTCATTGAAGTATTTGAACTGCTTGGTAATGGAACAGCATATCACATACCTTTATCCTTAATACTTTGATGTCCACTACAAGAACTTGTTGTTCCATAACCGTGATTTATCAGAACCTCTAAGATCACGCTCCGATAAGCTAAAAAACAAGAGCGTAATGCCAAGCTGTAAGGCTTGCGGTTTCTTCTCTACATCGATTTGATGATTTCCCTTATGAAAAATTGAGTATGGATTTTCTTTGTTAAATTTCTTTAGGTAATTCATCGATTGGAGATATTCCGGTGTAGAAATTGAACTTACGTCGCTTAAATTGTTGGAATATGCTAGTGCGACAACTATTATTAATTGAGTATGAATTTTTAAATAATATAAGAATTGACTGTCCATAAAATTTTCTATTGTTAACGTGTGACGTCATTGTTCAATATTTTCTTTTGTTTTATTACAGCTGCGGTAACATGTATTTCGGCTAGTAGATAATTCTTTTTTTTATTGCTGGTATCTACCATTACGTTGTTTACTGCATTTATTTAGGGTGTGTGGACACTAAGTAAGTATTTAGATATACTTTTTAATTATTGTTTTATGTGAATAAAGTGAATTTAAAAATTAGGTGACAAAACAATCTACTATATATTGTTTTGGTTGTTTTGTTTAATTTTATTTTTAGGTAAATGTTAGGATTGAGGTTAAAAATTAGTTTAAGGTAATTAAATTAAGGCGTTTATTAATCATTTTTGTAGAGATTTTTGTAATATGTAATCCCCCGGGATATGTTGTATAAACATTGTCTTCTTCGCAGGTTGGTTTTCCTTTTTTTGTAACTTTTCTTTTTATTAATTAGAGGTGTGTAAATAAAATTCCTTTCTTGGTGTTATCTTTTTCTTTCTATGTGATACACCCCACTTTGCGACTTCTAGCTAGAACTTTTTGGATTCCTTTTTTGTTGCCTATTTTACTTTTCTTTCTTGACCGCTTGAAATACTGCAACATATGTGACATTACAAATCCCAATTTCTTGAAAATGATTTTAAAACACATCGAAAACCACTTTTTCATTCTATTTTTTCATTGTCCATTCCAAAAATACTAAATTTTTATGCTTCAGCTAATCTAAATTTCACCAATGAATTTGGTATTTAAAAGCAATATATACCTTTTCGTCGCTAATTTCCAGCCGAAATTTTTTTTCATTTTACTTAACTGCTTGTTATCGAAATGCATACCACTGACGTTTAAAGATTCACATAGCGTTGTTTTTAAAAAGTTACCCAAAAACTCATAATATTGCTCGGTTTTTAAGTTCAGGATTCCAACAACCGTCAGTATTTTTGCTTTCAACTAGTTCTCGATATCCAATCACAGCAACTTCTAAACTAATAGGCCATCCAATCGCAATTATTGTTGGGGTTAACTATCCAAGTTCTTAACCCTTAGATTTGCAAACGAACAGTTCCACATTTTAGTTACTCCCCAGGTGTGCGCAAATCTTACCCCACAACTTGCTGGCACATTTCACTACTAAGTCTCTTACCGCATTATTTTCTGCGAGAAAAGCCACTCACAGCTTAAAATTCCGTATCCTTCACCTTAACTTAACTTAACTTGTATATCTACACTTTGGTGTTTTCTAATTAGCGGTTTGTGGATAACTGATTAACTTTATTATCCGTCTGATGTAGCTATTACGATTTTTTCCACTTAATTATATCACGTAAAAACTACATGATTCTTTATGGTTTTATGCATTGTTTTGTTTCGTAGCTGGGTTAGTACATTGTATCACATTGTATGAACTGATTAACTCATCTGCAACCTAAAATTTGTGCATCGCCTACTCCGCGTCCGGTTTGTTCTTGGTATAGCAACGATTTATATTAAAACTAAGTAATATTGCGTTTAATATATTTAACTAAAATTTCTAAATCCCATATTTAAAATTCATATTAATAACTTTCTCTGTTATTTACTTAATTCTAAGTCTTTCTTACAAAAATGATATAACTAAACTATAAAAATTTGACGAAATAAATATTTTGTTTACACTTTCGTGATTTAAAATAATTTATTACTCTAAAGTGGAGTTCCAATATGTATTTAACAAGATAAAACGATTATTTTGTAGTTTCTAAAATTGCGATTTAAATTTTTGACTTTGCTTGACATTCTTACGAGCAGCGTGTTAAGTAGTCTTTTGATTCATTCGAGCCAATGGAACTGCAAACGTCATATGTCATGTCTTTCCATTCTGCCACCTACTTAGTAAAGTTAGACAAAGTGTGCAGCAGGTATGAAGACCCCATGATTTATCCAGATCTGGTATTTTACTTTCTAAATCAAAGGAGTAATATTTCTTCTTTACGATTTTGAAGTTGATTTACCACACATAGAAAAAATTGCTATGATTTATACAACTGGTATTTATATATAAATTACCAACTGTACACGCAATACATAGGAATAAGTAAAAATGAAAAGACCGATATGACACGATCGTTTTACAACAAAGTGGCTCCAACACCCCCTCCACACACACGCGCGCGCGCACACACACGCACGCACACACGCACACACGCACACACACGCGCGCAAGCGCGCGCACGTGCACGCGCGCGTACGCGCGCGCGCGTACGCACACGCACACACGCACACGCACACCTCCCGGCGATTAAACTAGTCATATCAACAATGACCTCATTAACGCATGTTACATTATATTATAGCGTTGCCCATCAGCCAACGATTATAGAAAAAAAATTTCGTTTTCGCACAAAGAGTGAGACAGTAATATTATAACCAAATAACAATTTAAATGGTAGTTTGGAAAGTTAATTATTAATTCTACAGTAATTACTTATTAAGCTAAAATTATGACTTAGATTTTTATACAAAACTTAAATCGAAATTTCAATTGAACAAAGCTAGATCACATAATTGAAGTTCCGTTAATGTAAATTTGTGCACGCGATTTAAATTTATTAATATTTCCTATCAAGGAAACCTAATTGGTTAGCGCGTCCAAGTACAAGTTGATCAGTTCCAGGGTCGAATCCTGACAGAGACTTTATATTTTCCGTTTTTCAATTACTAGCTTGATTTGAAATTATCGTTTAGTTTTGCATAAACGCATAAGTTACAATTTCATCTAATTAACTAATACATATTAATCTACACAGATAATGGCAGAAACAATAATTTCCTCTGTATAGGTTGTCTAGACAATTACTACAAGGTTATGCTTACATCATATCTATATTTACTTAAACTACATTTAAAATTAATGACTAACACTATAGGTTTATAATATTACTAAATATTACTAAAGCAATATCGACGTACCTTAGAATCCTTGGACAAAATATTCTTAGTATTTAAATGCTCATGTTTATAATGTTAGAAATCTTTTACATCTAAAATACGATTACGTTAGCGAGGTCGTCATATTGGAAACGCCATTTTCTTATTTTCCTTACGTACAGATCCGTCTGTTTAATACAGCTTTATTTATATCAATACAGCTTATTGATGGAGATCTACTTTGCATACAACACAGTAGAAAGGATATAGAATTTCTATTTGAAGGTACTAAGCAACCTTGGCTAAATTTAGCTCTTGAAACAATGTAACTAATGCACTGCGCCCTTTTTAATCCATTACTATTCTAAGTTTAATATTGGAGAATACATACATTAATCTTGTTTTTCTTTAGCGTGCCATACGACGAGTTAAAGCAGAGATATCTACAATTTTCAGTGTACGATTTCGACAGATTTTCAAGGCATGACCTCATCGGGCACGTAGTTTTGAAAGGGCTTCTGGAAACCACAGACCTTCATCAGGAAATTGAGTATACAATGAATATTCTGTGTCCTCCACAAGTAAGTAGTTTTAATAGGGTGATGAATTTCCAGGCTTATTTATCCACACGGATTTGTCAGTTGAGCTTAAAGCAATTCAATATTTCGTAGCAGTCACGGAACTTAGAAAAACATCATAGTAGTTTTCAATATTTATGTTTGTACTGCAACAGGTTTTTAAAAAGCTTAGTGTAAATGCCTGCGGAAAGCTGTTTTATTATAGAAAATGCAAACCAGGCAACATAACATTTTTAGATCAAAGCAGGAGTGCTTAAGATCATTCACAAAACCTAGATCTGATACGTATGATTATCGCGTTTATTAAAGACTGTATAATACATAGCTCAGGATTTTTAGTTCAAAATTAAGCAAAGTTACAGAATGCGTGGCACCCAGCTGAATTTTTGTACACGTTCTAGAGTATGTATTGAATTATTACCAGAAACTCCCCACTCCTCCTCTTGCGTTGCCCCTTCCTTCTTCAAATATCTCACAAACCACATTTTTTATAATTCCTACAAAAACTATTAAAATTAGGATAAACTTGTCGATAGCAAAAAACATCTTCATTAAATTCTCTGCAAAATGGTACATATTTGGTTAATTTTGAAAAGACTGACAGTTTTCGAAATATACTTACCCAAGTTGGATAAAAAAAATTTTTACAAAAGGTTTGGTTCTTATACTAAATTTATAGAAAAACGGTTGAGGCTATAATAAAATGGTCAAAAGGCGAATTGATCCTGATGCATTTATCTACACAAAAATACCTAATTCACTATCGTATGAGTATCAGTTCTCGATTTACAGCTTACTCATAATTAAACAGTCATATTCATCCCATAATACCTACTTTATGTTTTAGTTTTACATAATAGGCAACATAATACAACTCCACTCCGCCTATTGTTCTATAGTTTCAGACATTAATCCTGAGAATTCTTCGATAAACTGACACATTTTTACGCAGCGTGGCAAAGCAGCTATCCATGTGCTAAGTGTGATATCAGTTATTTCTCAGCTTGTTAGAAAATAATATTAGAGAGTTTAAATAACAAGGATCGTATAACTTTTAAAGACTTAGAAAATAAACTTAATATTATTATTATGTAGGTACCTGTAATAAGTCCACCTTACCATACCAAAACTTCCTCGGATTATAAAGTAGCCTGTTCATGCTAACTTGCTATACCCGTCAGTTGGAATAGTTTCTTTAAGATATTCCATTTGTTGCGAATGAAATCCTGCCCATTTTAAGTAAATCAGATGCCCTAAAGACAAATAGCAATTTTTGTTGCAAAGACAAGAAATTCATATGTGGTGATAGTTATATTGTGTATAATAATATTTAAACACCATAGCTGCTTACCAGATGCGTGAAAGAAAAAAATCATCTCTCGTATGTTTCGCAAATGAAGTTCAAAGTATCTCGTCCTCTCAGCTCGTAGATCATCATCATCATTAGGTCTTCAGTCCTAGAACTGGTTAGACGCGTACCCTCATTGTTTCCTATTCTGAACTAACCAACGCATTTCCCTAAAATTTGCACAGTCTGCATTTATCACTATCCGATCTAGCTCTACATCTACCTCTTTTTTCCTATCTCTGCTTGTAATATATCCCATACTATTTCCCAAAAATGCCTTAGTACGTATTTTTCCCTCTATTTCTCCTATTTTTTTCCCACATACATCTCTATTACCCTACTATTTCTATAACTTATTTGTTATTAACTTTGTCTGTCCATGCTATCGTCCTCATACATCTGAAACACAACATTTCAAAAGGCTGCTACCGTTTTTATGTCTGTTTTTCGTACTGCCCTTATTTCATAGGCATACTGTGATGTACTCCACCCATATGCTTTCAACACATTTCTTCTTGTTTCTATGTTTGTTGTCTAATCATGGGCGCTGTTCTCTGTTGTTAGATGCAGTTCGGTCCCCTTCTATTGTTTTACAATTATATGCCCTATTTCTCGGACATTTAGTGGTTGTGAAGGGGAGTAAGCAGCTTGTGGCTGCCAAGTTCCCCCAGCACTTGAACATTCGCCGATTTGAAATTTTTTCCAATATACCTTATCGCAGAGTCAACATTAGTTGTAGATATTTCACAACCAACCCTTGTAGCTGTTTATAATAATCATCATATTTATCTGCGTATATTTTTTCGTCAATAGGTTTTCCGTCTCAAAACTGGTAGGACATGTACCTCCACTTATTTATATTCTGAGCTAGCCTACACATTTTTCTTAAATTCCCACACAGCCTAGATACAACTCAGATCCCCTTCTATTGTAGTGGTATGCGCACGTAAATTTCAAGAGCATATACTGCTGACACCTGTTCAAAACCAGGTCACCGGGTCACCGGGTCAATAACGGGTCAGCGGGTTAATATCGAGTCACCGGGTCGATACCGGATCACCAGGTCAAAACCAGGCCACATGCCTGACCCGGCAACCCGGTAAAAAGTGATCCGAAGAGGCCCGGTGACCCGGTGACCCAATCCAACACTGCTTGTAAACATTTACAGAAATTTCTATTATTTATTTCATTGTGATAATCCCCAGTTTTAAGTCCTGATTTAAAAATTAGCAACCTGTTAGGAACAAAACCTTTCTTGCTGCCATCATGCACAGTAATTAACCGTTTTCCTTTAACTAAAGGTGCATGTAAACTATTGATTTGAACCATCGTCCACGCTTTCGATGAAGCATGTGAACTATGTATGTTTCATCATAATGCATAATATTTTTGCCTTTGCTTAAAATTGCTGTTCTTTTCGTAAATAATCGATTCGTTTTGTTTGGACTTCTGGCTTCTCAATTAAGACTTTACGATTGTCTTGGCACTTTTTCTATCAAACCCCCATTTTATAAAATTTAAAAAGGTTTACTTACAGTTTCAAAATAAATAACGATACGTAGTCTTGAAAAAGACTGGTTTATAATTATTATTTGCAAAGACAAATTAAACAAAATACATGAAACATACAAAGGAGCAGGATTCGCAAATTTCAAAATCAAAGTGTGTAAAGAAGCAATACACAGCAGCTATAGCGATTATTTAAATTAATTATTTAGTCATATGTTTGCTTTATACTTAGTAGCAGTTGCGAAATAAATAAGTTTGTAAAAGTTATAAAACAGCCACCAGTCTTTGTCCGTATGAAAAATGTAAAGAAAATATTCATAAGGTATCAATTTCTAATTATGAAGGCCGCACTTAAATTTAAAAATCTGAAAAAAAGAAACGGAAAAAGGTACTTGCACTTAGACAAACTAAAAGATGAAGATATTCAAGAAAGATTCGAAAAAGTCAAATGAATTGCTGAATAATATCGGGAAAATATCTGATACTAAGGAAGTAGAAACAGAATGGAATAACATTAAATCCAGCCTAGACATGGCGGCCAGAGATATTCTGGGGTATACACAAAAGGAAAATAAGAAACCATGGATAACAAAGGATATCCTGAATTTAATAGAAGAAAGACGAAAATACAAAAATAAATCAGACGAAACAGGAAAACAGAGATACAAAGCCATAAAATGGGAAATTATTCGAAAATACAGGAAATCTAAAGAACAATGGATTGATGAAAAGTGCAAAGAGGTACAAACGAAGATGGAAATAGGCAAGACAGGCGAAGCATACAAATTAATTAGAATGAATTTTAGGGATATAAAACAGTATAGCAGAAATATAAGGGATGCACAAGGAAACGTCATCATAGAAAACGTAGAGAAAGTGGGTAGATGGCAAGAATATATAGAGAATTTATACGCAGGAAAGGAACTAACTGCATTAGAACAGGAATCAGACATTGAAAATGATGACTTGGGATATCCTATAGTTAGAGATGAGTTTGAATTAGTATTAAAGAGTCTGAAAAATGGTAAGGCGCCGGGTACAGATAAGGTGCAAGCAGAAACTCTAAAAGTCGTTGGACAAGCAGTAACAGAACGTCTCTTCCAACGTGTAAGCTATATCTATGAGACAGGCGAAACACCCAAAGATTTCAAACGTAGCATCATAGTAACTATACCAAAAAAGAAAGGCGCAAATAGATGTGAAAATTTTCGAACAATAAGTTCGACAGCACACGTGTCAAAAATATTAATAGAATCGTGCAAAGACGAATGGAAAAACGGACGGAAGAAATACTAGGAGATGACCAATTTGGGTTTAGGCGAAACAGGGGAACACGGAAAGCTATTTTAGCTCTGAGAGTTTTCTGGAGAAAACAATAGAAAAAAGGGAAAGCGTGTATATAGGATTTGTAGATCTGGAAAAAATATTCGGCAATGGAAAATGGAAAAAAATGTTTGAAATACTCAAAAAGATTGGAATGAGTTATAGGGATAGACGAATAGTACATAGCTTATACAAAGAGCAAACAGCAGTAATAAAATTAGAGCAGGAACGTAGAGAAGTAAAAATTAGGAAAGGGGTGAGACAGGGATGTGCCCTATCCCCATTGATTTTTAACTTGTACATAGAAGAGGCAACGAATACTGTCAAATGCAGGAAGACATCTGGAATTACTATGCAGGGACAAAAAATTGATATGCTTAGATTTTCAGATGATATAGCGGTATTAGCGTCTAGCAAGGAAGAGTTAGAAGCAGCTCTTAATGAAATGGAAACGGTTCTAACAGAGAGATACGGTATGAAAATTAACAAAACTAAAACTAAAGTTTTAGTTTGCAAAGGTGGGGAAAATAAATCAAAAACAAGAATACAAGTATTTAACACGAACTTACAAGAGGTTAAGGATTTCTGCTACCTAGGAAGCCAAATAACGCAAGATGGGAAAAGCACAAAAGATATAAAACAAAGATTAGCACAAGGTCGTGCTACATTTAACAAGAAAAAGCAACTACTGTGCTCAAAGACCACAAACACAGAAACAAGGAAAAGATTGCTTAAAACATATGTGTGGAGCACAGCACTGAACGGCTGTGAAGCCTGGACAGTAGGAGAAGCAAACAAGAAAAAGGTAGAAGCCTTTGAAATGTGGTGCTACAGACGTATGATGAAGATATCATGGACAGACAAAGTTAGGAACGAAGAGGTACTAAAAATGGTAGGGGAAGAAAGAAATATGTGGAAAACGGTAAAAAATAGGAGAGATAGGATGATAAACCACATACTACGACATGAGGGAATAGTGCGGAATATATTAGAAGCAGAGATAGGAAAAAAGAGAAGAAGAGGCAGACTTAGGTTAGACTACGGCACACAGATAGTAAAAGATGTAGGCTGCAGGAATTTTTAGGGAGATGTGTAGGCTAGGCCAGAATAGGTACGCATCCAACCAATCCCAAGATGGATAAACTAATGACGAAAAAATAACTGTGCTTAAACATGATGATTATTATAAGTAATTACAAGAATTGGTTGGGCAATATTCTCGAATAATGTTAAGTGTGTGAAAGGATTTACTAGAAAACTATTATTTCGGCAAGGTGTAAGTGTTGGGGGATCTTGATAGCGACAGGTTGCTTAACCCCCTTCACTGAATCTCGGTAAAATAGAGCATAAAATTAGAAAACAATAGAAGGGGAACGAGCTGTATACACATATTGTGTGAGAATTTCAGGGAACTATGTAGGCTAGCTCAGAATATAAATAAGTGGAGGTACGTATCCAACCAGTTTTGAGACGGAAAACTTAATGACGAAAAAATAAGCGCAGATATTTCTGATGATTAGTATAAACAACTAGTTGTTGGTTGCGAAATATCTGCAACTAATGTTGACTGTGTGCAAAAGATATATTGAAAAATATATTAAATCGGTAAATGGTTAAGTGTTGAGGAAATTTGGCAGCCACAGGCTGCGTACGTCCCTTCATAACCACTGACGGTCGGAGAAATAGGGTATATAATTGTAAAACAATAGAAGGTGGCCAAACGACATCTAACAAGAAAGAACAGCGCCTATGAGGAAAGACAACAAACATAGAACAAGAAGAAAATTTGTGAAAGCATATGTGTGGAGCACATCACAGTATGCCTATGTCTGAAACGCAGACAGAAAAACGGTAGCATCCTTTTGAAATGCTGTGCTTCATATGTTTGAGGACGATAGCATGGACAGACAAAGATAATAACAAATAGGTTATAGTAGTAGTAGGAGAACAAGAATATCTGGGGAAAAAGATAAGAGAAATAGAAGGGCAAAATTCGTTCTAAGGGATTTTTAGAGAATAGTATGGGATATACTACAAGCAGAGATATGAAAAAAAAGGTAGATGTTGACCCAGATCAGATAGTGATAGATGCAGACTGTGCAAATTTCAGGGAAGTCTGTAGGTTAGTTCAGAATAGGAAACAATGATGGTACGCATCTAACCAGTTCCAGGACCGAAGACCTAATGATGATGATGATCAATTTCTAAATTATTACGTCACCGCTGTTGTAGCCATTAATATCATTTTACAACTATATTTTCAGTTTGGTCTATAGTATTTGCTGTAATATTTGGGGTATATTCGCAGGTTCCTGAGATTTTAAAACACCTACAAAATAAATAAAATGTGTATAACTAAATAGATTTTTTATAATTCTATTGGGTTTGTATTAGCTACCTTGTTTGGATGTCATGACTTGAGTGCAGTTATGTAACATTAACCGCACTGAGGGCTATAAAATCTGTCATTAACTAACTAAAATGTGTTAGATAAGTTATTCTTATCCGGTGATTTTCGATAAAATTTTATTAATACATATTTTATAATATAGGGAGTTTATAAAAGAACTCCTTGATTGCAAAAACCGAAATTATAAAACGAAACCGGTAATAAACTTTCGGGTTTTGAAGTTGAGTTCAATATATTGTCAAGATTGTTTTGCTAATATTCAATTGCAGTGCGTGGCCATATGGAGTGAGCGTGGTGGGGGAAGAATGCTACTGCTTCCTCCGACCGGCAGTCGCCACTCACCAGTCATGGCTACGCCACAACAGAAAGCTCAGTGTGTGATTTAGTTTATTCAATCGAGTTCAGCGTAATTATCGAGGTGAATATGGCGGTGATGCACCTACTATCAAAACTATTCTGCAGTGTTATAATTACTTTCGAGAAACAGGTAGTGTCTTAAAAATTAAGCCACCGGGTAGTCTTTCAGTCTCTGAACAGGGGCGGCTCCGTGGTGTAGTGGTATGTGTGTGACTACTACGCCCCAGGTCCCGGGTTCGAATCCCGACACGGTCCACTTGAAAAATGTTAGGCGAGCATTTTTCGCAAAAATACACCCTCGTTCGGATGAGAGGTAAAATGGAGGTCCCGTGTGTGAGTGTTGTCACGCACGTTAAAAATCCCTACCTTGCTTGAAACAGCAAGGGTTCGGAAAAATTCCAAATTTTTCAGGTAAAAAAAAAACTTGCTTCCTGGCCAATGTAGTACCTTCGGGTGGAGCATTGGAAATCACATGTAAAGTCTCTGAACAGAATGTGGAACGGATCCGTACATCTTGTATTTGTAGTCCTAAAAAGTCATTGGCGAGGCGAAGTTTGGAATTGGGAATATCTAAATCTACCGTGTACAAAGTGATGCGAAAAAGGCTTAAATTACGTGGGCATAAGATTCAACTTCTGCATGAAATCATGCCCAAAGCGAAAAGATTCGATTTAGCAGTCTACATTTTGAACAGGATTGAAGAAAATCAGAACTTCCTAGAAAATGTTATGTTTTCAGATGAGGCGACTTTTCACGTAAGTGGATCTGTCAACCGACACAACTGTAGGATTTGGGGCTTTCAGTCACCGTATGAATTAATAGAACATCAGCGAGACTCTCCCAAAGTCAATGTTTGGTGTGCATTGATGCATGATCGTATCGTAGGAGCTTTCATCTTCGCAGAGAAGACAGTTGATGGTGTTAATTATTGTGAAATGCTTGAACTATACGTTTACCCACAGATAGATGATATCGAACTAGAAAAGGAACCGATTATCTGATTATCGTTTAGACGTGGCCAGGGCAACACGTGCACATAGAGAACTTTATTAGATATCAAAAAAAACTTGATAAAATTCTCTTTAATACTATATAGGTTTAATAACTATTATTTTAACTTTACTGTGTATAAATAGAACTTTAACTCAAGGGGTTCTTTTATAAACTCCCTGTACATTCACGCCATCAAAAAGCGGTCGCGTCCTTTTAAAACGCCCATTATAAATAATCTTTAGAAACTTATTCAAACTCACTTTACATTCCTTAAAGGCTCGAAAAGAAGCTGTGTAAATTAAAGCCTTGATTGCTACTAAAGCTTAATAGAGTTTGTCACACATGGGTGCCTTTGACCGTGCAAGATTAGAATGTGTAATTATTACTAATGGATGTTTTCCACTTATGTAGAAAAAGTAATTAATTTACGCAAACACAAGTAATGCCTACGTAAGTTGAAAACTTGTCCCACGCCCTATTTTATTTTATTTTAACATCGTACGCTTCTCTTTTTCACAGCACGCGCTGCTTAATTTAGAGTAACCCTGAATACAAAATCACCGATTTTGCGTCTTTTAATACCTACCATTATTTGATCGACGTTTCCGCGTAATACTTGCATCCCTGTTTCTACCTTGACCCATTTTCACGTATTTGAAGCCTTAGATTTACGTGAAACATGCTACTTTGTAAGAACTTTCACAAGAGAGTTCTATTTCTTAATATTTTCAACAACTTCTTTATTTTCAGGATAAAGTTGACTTAGGCGAAATAATGTTGTCATTATGCTATCTTCCTACTGCTGGACGTCTTACACTCACTATCATTAAAGGAAGAAATTTGAAAGCGATGGATATAACTGGAAAATCAGGTATGTTCTATTTAATAATCCGGAAAAAGTTGTCTACGGGTTTTATAATAAAGTGCAGCGTTATAAACTCAAACTTTCTAGACTCCGCCAGCTTTCAAGTTTTAAAATTTAAATATGCTGACGGGTCTTGAAATTCCAGTTATTTTACAGACTGACTAATAAAGTGATTTTCATATTTTAGATCCGTACGTTAAAGTCTACCTACTATGTCAGGGTAAAAGAATTAAGAAGAAGAAAACGAGCGTTAAAAAGGCCACGTTGTGCCCCGTTTATAATGAAGCTCTTGTTTTCGATGTACCATCAGAGAATATTGAGGATGTTAGTTTAATCGTAAAGGTGATCGACTATGATAGGTAAGAATTTGCTATGCATTTAGAATTTTATGAACTGGTTTTATATTTAAAATACTGAAATAGTTATTGGATGTGGCTATTTATGCATACAATCTTCTTGTAGCATTCAAGCGATACGGACGTGTTAATCGTGCTCTCCTTGTAGATTAATTTATAGTATAGATTATATTTCACTTATTTCTGAACCCCAATAAAAGTAATTAAATAAGTGAATTGATAGACACTGAAAGACTAATACTCAAAACAATGTCAAATTGTATTAAATGTAGTGTGAAAATGGGATCTGTTCGTTAGACTGCTCAATGTGGACAATGTCACAGACTTTGTCACGTAAAATGTGCTGGATTATCTGTCGCAGATGATGAATTAATAAATGCTGGTAAACAATCCTTTAAATGTGAAAGATGAATATCGACTGTATTAACGTTTGATGAGGATGGAATTACGTTCTTTAATAAATAAGAATAATAATTTGTGGGATTCAATAGATGCATGCCATAGACGTATAGAAGAGACGAATGCCCATATGAAAACGCAAGATAGTCGAATCAATTGCCTAAAAAAAATTGATCAATTGAGTCTAGAAAATTGTACGTTACAGAAAGAAATAACAGAACTGAAAGCTCAATTAAACAGTCAGGAGCAATATTCTCGTTTGAATTCCGTTGAAATTTTTGGTGTACCCGAAGTAAAAGGATGAAGTAATTATAAATACTAATCAATTTGTCGGAAAAGCTTTAAATTTTAATATTAATAAGAGTATGATCGACACAGTTCATAGATTAAAGGTGCTACGTTCTGCGACGTAGTCAAAAAAAAAATAATAAAAACGAGGAAGAAAAAGAAGAAATTGACCGGGCTCAATCGGCGAGTAGGCGGATTATTACACCTACAAACAAAATTAAGGGAAGCCTGAAAGAAAAAAATACTTACTCACGCACAATCAAACACTTACAAACTAAAAACCTCTAATTTAAAAAACAAAATTATATACAAAACATAATGGTACCAAAAATGAACAATTCGTAGGTACACAATATACATATTTACGAATAAAATAAAATCATTATTTAACATGGCGAGCTGCAGTTTTTAGGTCACCCCCTATATTAATCTTCAAACAAGAATAAGAGACAAAATTATTCCACTAAAAGTCACAGCTCGAAATCAGCATTGTAAGTACGGAATCATATACATAAAATTATCCTAATAAAGAAATCAGTAAACATTATAATATCCTCGCACATACAAACAACCAGTCATTCTACCTCCAACAAGGTGATACATCCGTAGACCCGTGTACATATGTTGTTTCCAACAACTACCGGGTACCCATATAAGGAAATTAGTGTATAAACACTCACCCTCGAGTCACCAGCGTCGGGTTGGCTCCTACTGTCTGTAAAAACGGTGCGAAACAGAGGTGCGCGTGATCCCACCTTGAGGTAGTCATCCCATCTCAACAAGGGGCGACCATTCATTGTGACTTTAAGGACTACCGGAAGGAGCTATAGTAATTATAAATAAAATTAATTTATTGTCGTGGAGAGGTACAGTTGTATAAATCCATAAATACCACTATGCTGTAAGGCGTGCTCCAACTTTTCATACAGAAAAACGGAGACAACCAACCAATCTACACGTGTTTTCGCTGTGTAGATTGAAAAGCAAGTAAATATTAATTTCGTTTCACTAATGACCAGAGCTCAAAGTAATATTGTTGTTAAGGAAATAAAACTGGAAAAAGACGGTTTATTGGGATAATACACGGCTTTAGTTCGACGAAGCTTTTAATTGAAAACACATAAGAATCAATTGTCAGATACCTAGAACCAGTTATCGCCTGTTTAATTTTAGCATAAACTTTACGTGGAGGAATTTGTAGAAGGAGTATTTATTATTAATTAGGCTCTAGGATGTAACAATAGGAATCGAATTTATACAAATAGATAAATGAATTAACACGTGAAAGGGTTATTTTAATTTACTGACTTAGTTTTTGTTTTTAACGCCAAAGGGATTTGAGTTGAAAATTATTAGACCGCGTATTCATTATTAACGGAAAAAAATGTACGAGATGTTCAAAATAAACGTAACAATCCCCCCCAACAAAATTAACAGGTTGGGGTAGGAAAGCCAAAGTAAAGAAGCGGGCAGTACCAAACTACAAAAAAAAGAAACCCAAACAAACAAAAAGAAAATTCGCTTCCAAAAAAAAACTAAAAGAAAACTCGTTACGAAAACAACAATCAAACAAAAAAAACAAGAAGAAAAAAGAGGAATACCCAAAAAAAATAACTAACTTTCGTCCGGCTCGACGGATCAATAATAGAAGAGGGAAAGAGAAAGAAAAAACAAAAACGGAAGGAAGGACGGGTAATGCACAATCAAGGAGGACTAAGGTGGAACGGCCTCAGCACTGAAGAAAAATCGTCAAAGGACGGATATTTCTTGTAAAGAAACAGTAAAGTCTTCAACTTAAAAAAAACCGGAACGAGGAAGAAAACCCAACAGTGTAGGCCAAAACAGGACCAAGAGGTCAAGCCTTAAGTATGTAAGGGAACAACAAGGAAGAACGAGAGGAAGAGAGGAGTGCTGATAAAAGAAACGATGTACTATCAACTGTGGTAGTCGAAGCCGAAGAACCGAAGAAAAGAAATGCTAACTAGTCCTGCAGTCGACTGAGTCATGGCTTCCGAAGAAAGAAACACGAACTAGAAAGCACCTACCACAGAAGCGGATGGACGAAACATAATCGGACTAGAGACCGACAGCAAGGAAGACCACCAAAAGGATAGGGAAAAGAAAGTGGAACGAAAAAAACGAGAGAAAAAAAGAAAAACCAAAAAGAATAACACCAACACCAAGTACAAAACAAAAAACCTCAGAATCGTATAAATGAAAATAAAACATAATCCCAGTGTAGTTATGTATGAGTAGCTGGGTGCGTGTGCGTTCGTGTGTGTGTGTGGGTGTGTAAGAAGTGCGTGTGTATGTGTTATGCCTGTATAAAGTGTGCGTGTGTGTATGTGTTGGACCGCTGTAGTCGCCTCTTACGACAGGCAGGTCGTACTATAGGGCTATTCTATTCCCGGACCCACACGGGTGAAAGAAAATCAAAGAAAAGAACAAAAGAAAAGAGAACCAAACAGAAATGTGTGGATGTATGAAGTTCGTTTATGGAGTGTGCGTATGTGTGTATGAAGTGTGTATGTGTATGTGTTGGACCGCTGTAGTTGCCTCTTACGACAGGCAGGTCGTACCGTGCGACTATTCTATTCCCGGATCCACACGGGCTGAAAGAAAAAGACAGCAAACGAAAGAAAACCCAGCAAAACCGAGAAGTAAACCGAAATCGTAATGTCCTAACATCATGTCCGAAGGAGAGCAAAGTCGTCATAGTCTGGGGCGCAAGAACTAGGTATTGGGCTTACAGCGTTTACGCCAGAAGAAGAACAACAAGAGATCAAGGACATTAGGATTTTGCCGGTATATGTTCTCAGGTTCGGAACGATCTGTAGTACGGTCAGATAAAGGTGCGTTCCAACTTTCTGGAGGTGTGCAGAGTTGTGGGGAGCGGGGGTTTGATGCGTACGCACGAACACTAAAAAACGAGGATTCACGTGGCGTCATGGTACGTGAATGTATCGCAAAATATAGCCTGTGAAATATTAATTAATAAATTAGATGGTTTTTGAAAATATAATGTACTTTTTAATGTTTAACTCAAAGTGCCCACTGGAACCCCAGAGATATTTTTAAATTGGAAAGTGCAAGTGATGCAGATAATTACAGGTTAATTATTCAACGAAATTCACCGCACTTCAGAGCATAGAATAATGTCTGCCTTTTGTGGTCAGCTTTCTGCCAACCAGGAACAGCAGGGGGTGTAGGAGTTGTAACACGAGGTTGAGAAAGAAGTGACGAAGGTGGAGATAGTAGTGGTTGTCGTAATTTATGGAACTCAGAACACGTTATAGAAGAAGGTTGTTTGTTTTTAGAATTGGTGATAAGAAAGTCAATAGTAGAAAAGAAAACATCATGGTTTGTCCGAACATCCACGGTAGATAGGGAACAGGTACTGGCTGTACGAGAATCAACCTTACAAAGAGAAGGATAAGCAGAGCACGCGACAGTTCGGTTAGATAGAGGGAAAAAAACAGATAAAATTTCATCGACGTTAGATAAAGGACTAGAAGTGTCACAGTTAGGACTGGAAACAGCATTGGCTGTAGGAATATCAACCTTAGGAAAAAGAGCAGAATCCGCTAACACTTCAGTAACATTACATAAAGGAACAGAATCAGGTAGAACTTTGACGACGACAGCAGCAGGCATCATAGCGACGAGTTCTCTGACTTCAACAGGACCTTCTCTATCCGTATTAGGAGTAATCGTCAGTTCAGCTACAGCTGTTATTGTAGACACGACAGGAATTTCTTGAGTAGAACAATTTAAGAAAGCAGGAACATGTAAAATTTTGACAGCAACAGCAACAGACATTAAAAATACAGGTTCGTAAACTTTAACAGGACCTTCGCCGAGTAAATTAGGAGTTATCGTCACTTCAGCGACATTTGTGCTTGCAGACACGACTGGAAAATCTTGGGTAGAATCGTTTAAGAAAGCGGGAAGAAACTCTTGAGAAGCTTCCTGCAAGTCACTAATCCGAAGTATGGGTTACAATGGTGGTAGAGGCACAGTTTGAGATGAGAGTGAATAAGTAGGGCGAGCAGAAGGAGGAGTAGAATAGGATGTAGAACTAGAGACAGAAGAAATTTTGTTCGAAGCTGTATTTGCCAAAGAAAGGTATGTTTTAATAGTAGGTGCCAGATGACTTGGATAAGGGACAGAAGAAAACGTAGAGTGAGAAGCAGAAGAAGTTTGGCTCTTAGAGCTGAAAATAGTATTGGAAGTATTATTTGAAGGCCTATTAGGATTAGATTGACAATTTGGACAGTTGCGGCGAGGAACTCCCTTATATCCGCAACCATAACAATGGAGTATTTGAGGACGAGTACAATGTGTCAAAACATGACCAGGTTTGTAGCAATTAAAGCAGATTAGCTGACAAGTAGAAACAGAACTAGGAAGAAGAATAGTATAACGTACGGAAGAAGTATCGAATCTACTCGTAGGCGTCGGAGAAATCTTAACAACTCGGTAATGTGAAGCAAAAGTATTTTCCTCAGTAGTAGCAAACTTATACGTAAAATTCGGGGGTTCAAAATGTTGAATCAGCAAATTAGACAACGACTTCCAGTTAGACAACCTATGCCAGTAACCACGATACCAAAGTAACGCTTTAGCCTCAAACAAGACCACTGCAGACTCAAATAACTTCAATTCGGACACGTGGTGAGTTCGTCCACTCCCACACTGGATGACCTTGGTAGGAAGCCGAAAAAGAAGTCATTTTGATACGAACAAAAAAGAAATTGGTAGAAAGTAACTAAACTAGCCGTAACTCGATAGAAGCCAAAAGAAAATTATTGCGAATACAGGGCAATCTAAAACATATCCGACGGATAAACTTCGCGAACACTAATAGGAGCGAAATAACAAAATATAATAAAGCTGTAGAATAAAAGAAAGAAATCGGAAGAAATAAACTAATTCTAGACGTGGCGGGGAGAACAAAATGTACAGAGAGGGACGGAAGAAAAAAGAAAAATCTTGGGCCAGCGTTTTCAATGGACTAGGATTATTGGCGAAAACACAAGTCCAATAATCTGAAATTCAAGAAGATCGAACCCACACAGTAAATAAAGAAAAGAAAAGTCCGAGCGTAGAGGACAAAAACATAAGTATTATAGGCCAAGAAAAGGAAACTTGGGCCGCAAACAAAAAAAATCAGGCCAAAAGCAAAACAGAAATTGGGCCAAAAATTAAGCGGAACTAAATCGGAACAGCAATTAACGAAAACCAAAATCGAAGCAACAGAAAAATTAACTACAACAAAATCGGGGCCAACGTTACACGAAACAAAATCGGAGCACACGAAAATTAACTAAACAATCTCGCAGCCCCAAAAAAAGAAAATAAAAACGAGGAAGAATAAGAAGAAATTGACCGGGCTTAATCGGGGAGTGGGCGGGATAGTGTACCTATAAAAAAAATTAAGGGAGACCTACAAACTAAAAACCTGTAATTTAAAAAACAAAATTATATACAAAACACAATAGTATCAAAAATGAACAATTCGTGGGTACACAATATACATATTTACGAATAAAAAACGAATCATTTTTTAACATAGCGAGCTGCAGTTTTTAGGTCACCCCCTATATTAATCTTCAAACAAGAAAAAAGAAACAAAATTACCCCACTAAAAATCAGCATTGTAAGTACGGAATTCTATACATAAAATTATCTTAATAAAAAAATCAGTAAACATTATAATATCCTCGCACATACCAACCAGCCATTTTACTACCAACAATGTGATGCATCCCTAGACCCGTGTACATATGTTGTTTCCAACAACTACCGGGTACCCATATAAGGAAATTAGTGTATAAACACTCACCCTCGAGTCACCAGCGTCGGGTTGGCTCCTACTGTCTGTAAAAACGGTGCGAAACAGAGGTCCGCGTGATTCCGCCCATCACAACAAGGGGCGACCATTCATTGTGACTTTAAGGACTACCGGAAAGAGCTATACTAATTATAAATAAAATTAATTTATTGTCGACAAAAGGTACAGTTTTATAAAACCCATAAATACGCATCACGCTGTAAGGCGTGCGCGAACTTTTCATACAGAAAAACGAAAACAACTAACCATTCTACACGTGTTTTCGCTGTGTAGATTGAAAAGCAAGTAAATATTAATTTCGTTTCACTAATAACCAAAGCTCAAAGTGATATTGTTGTTTAGGAAATAAAACTGGAAAAACGCGGTTTATTGGGATAGTACGCGGCTTTAATTCGACGAAGCTTTCAATGGAAAACACATAAGAATAAATTATCAGATACCTAGAACCAGTTATCGCCTCTTTAATTTTAGCATAAACTTTACGTTGAGGAATTCTTAGAAGGAGCATTTATCATTAATTAGGCTCTAGTATGTAACAATAGGAATCGAATTTATACAAACAGATAAATGAATTAACACGTGAAAGGGTTATTTAAATTTGCTGAATTAATTTTCGTTTTTAACGTCAAAGGGATTTGAGTTGAAAATTATTAGACCGCGTATTTCTTATTAACAGAAAAAAATGTACGGGATGATCTAAATAAATATAACAAAGGTTGAAACAAACCAGATAAGCCTAGGGGAATAGTTGTGAAGTTTCCAAGGCGGGTTGATAAACAGGAATTTATTAAATCCAGAAGGGTCAAGTGAGATTTTAATACTTCACATGTACGTGATATATTACCTAGTCTTAATATGCAACCCCCAAAACCAATTTACATTAATGAATCATTACGTCGGAAAATAAACAATTGTTTGCAAAATTTAGAGAACATAAAAACTACATAACATCAAGCATTTATGGGTACTTAATGGCAAATTGCTCATGCTTAAGAGTGACAACAGTAAAAAATTTTAAATTTTCACTGCGAATGGGTTACATGATGTGCACTAACTCTAAAGGCAACGGATTAAATATTAACTATCAAAATGTGCGTGGACAAAACACTAAACTGAATGAATTGTACCTAAACAGTTGTTCAGAAGATTATGACTTGATCATATTAACTAAAACATTTTTAAGTGAACAAGTTAATAGTTGTGAATTATTTCTAGATAATTATGTAGTGTATAGAAGGGACAGACCTAGTTATGCAGGGAAATATTAATAAGATTAAATCCACGTTTATAAGTCAAAGAGTAACTATTTGTGAAGATTTGTGGGTAAGATTTGCTATCAACAATGAATATATTTATTTTTTAGTGTTTATTTTCTCCCAAAGTCAAAAATTGTTTCATATCAAGAATTTTTTAATTGCTGTAAATAAAGCTTGTGGCGTAAATTGAACAAAATTTTAATTTATGGGGACTTTAATATACTTGGAATTCATAGTCTAGTACCTAGTAATATATTAGCGCGTAAGTTTATTAATTATATTGAGTTTATGAATTTCAAGCAATACAATTCGATACTTGTTATGAATAACACAATACTTGATCTTGTACTTAGTAATAATTTTTTAGTGATAGTAATTAGTAAATATTTGTATTCAAGAATCCATCATCCGACATTAGCATACGAAATTGAGTTAGTCTATCACGTAGTTGATCCTAAAGAAATGTTTGCAGAAATGTTCAATTTTAAAAAAGCAGATTTCTTACAACTTTACTTTAATCTTAAAAACACTGAATGGAATTTGGACAATGTAAATGAGGTCGAGAAGGTAGTTGACATTTTTGATGTACCACTGTATACTGCTATAAATGATACGGTTCCTAAAACCAAATATAAAAAGAAGCTGTACCCTACTTGGTTTACAAAATCTATAATTAGGGACATAAAAAAGAAAAACAAATTTAGAAAACAGTTCAAAAAACATAATAGAATTAACGATACAAATGAATTTCTGTATTTGTGCGCCAATATTAAATCTGACATAAAAGCTGCGTATATTGACTATGTTGCTTCTATAGAATCAGAAATATTGGACAATTCGGGTAATTTGTGGTCTTCTGTTAAACAGTACAGAAAAGACAACTCGTCGAATTTTGTTGAAATGACGCTCGGTAGCGCAATCTTAAAAGCAAACGAAGAAATCATGGCCAATTTGCGAATTACTTCCAAACAACTTTTCTGCAGTGAAGTTAATTATGAACCAGAATATGAATATTCCGATACGGACAACTTCAATCTAAATTATATTTCTAGAAAATACATATCTGGTATAATTCTTTTATTAAAATCTCAACGTTCAGTAGGACATAATGAAGTGCCATCATATATTTATAAAGCATGTGCCTTATTGAACCACTATTTTATATTTTCAATCTCATATTCACTAATCAAACGTTCCCATCAACTTAGAAAATTAGTAAAATACGCCCAATTTATAAAACTGGTCAAAAATCGTACATTACTAATTACAGACCTGTGGCATTACTACAGGTTCCATGTAAAATCTTTGAGATAATAATACATAAATATTTATTTCACATGTTAAAGTTAAAATCTCAATATTTCCACATGGCTTTTTTCCTAATAGATCAACTTCTACAAATTTAGTTTCATTAACACAAATCATTTCAGAGGGTATGTATGAAAATTCCCAATTTGATGTAGTATTTATAGATTTCAGTAAAGTGTTTGATAGAGTCCATCACTAATTATTGTTACAGATATTAAATTAAATTGGGTGTTCCAGAAATACGCTTGAATTTTTCTGGTCTTACTTTTAAACGGAAGACATTTTATAGTATTCAATAATGCTAAATCCGATGAGTATAATGTGCTATCAGGAATACCTCAGGGATCTAATTTAGGTCCAATTTTCTTCATTATTTTCATTAATGGTTTGCCAGATGTTCTTAGATATTTAGAATATTGGCTGTTTGCGGATGATTTTAAATTAGATAGAGAAATATCATCAATTTGCGACTGCGACTATCTATTTGAAGATTGTAGCCCCAAACCCAAGAATAGTGCAAGTGCCAACCCTGGCTCTATCAGACGCTCCGCTCGCATTCAAATCGAAAACAGGTCTAAGCGGGATAAGGCAGTGAAATGCAGACCGTTGCGAGAGTAAGAGGTGCCAACGCGTCGAGAATCTTTATCGATTTAAGATGACTTTTATTTCGTTTATGTGTTGCAATAATGTTCGAAGTTGCATTTTAAGTAGTTCTGATTTACCTATATTTTAAGGAAATAAAATCGTTTTAATTTCACGTAACATTATAATATTCGTAGAGCTAAAAGCGGTGATTCCATAAAAACACTAGCTAGCCGGGAGTTAAACAAGTGGCTTTCCCAACGTGATACCTGAATTAATAATGTTTACGCACGAAATACAAATAAAACAAAAGTTTAAGTAACAAACAATATAGAGAAAAGTGAAAATGTTCGTTGCACGTGTAAATTTAAATTTCAACAAGTGCCTAGTTGTGGTTAACCTTGAAACGGATACACCAGTTTACCGCAGAGTTGCAGTCTGGATGCAACGGACAAACCGTCACAGCAGGAATAACTGGTTTATTGCATGTGAAATTGAACCATTTGAAATTGTATATGGTTGTAACTGCAAAGTTTATGCTTATACGTAACATTGACAGTGTTCTGATTAACCTTTTCGGTTCCAATCGCTATAATTATGGCACCGAAAAAGCAAACAGCTGTTGATGTCAACATGGAAAATGCAATTAACCGAAGCACTTCAAATTCAAACATTACAATGACGCAATTTTTAGACTTAACCAAAGAAATACGCGAATTAAATAAAATAATGAACGAAGAAACATTAAATTTGCTGCGTGTTAATAGAGAACAAACACCGTCCGACGGGGCGACGTCTTTCAGTTATTCTCAAACGATAACACGGTAACTTTACAAAATGCACAGCACGTCTTAATGGAAAACCGGATGCTGACGTAGACGCATTTTTAGATAACGTTTAAACTTTCAAAGGTTGTTCACAAGTATCAGATGCTAGCGCTTTACGTGAATTGTCTATCTTATTAGAAGGTGTGGCGGCAACCTGGTGGCAAGGCAAGAAACCCTCCACCAATACTTGGGAAGAAACAGTCAAAGCATTGAAAGATGCCTATTCAAAGAAACTTCCATTTTCAGAAAAATATTCACGAAAGAGCAAACTATTGATGAATCATGTAAATTTTTCATTTGTCGCATTCGAGCGCTAATTGCTCAATTACCATATATTTTACCAACAGAAGCTCAATTAGATATGATTTATGGGCTTCTGGGCCCTAGAGTTAGGAAACAACTCGTACGTCAAGATATTAAAGGATTTGATGATTTTCTCGAACGTGCTCGTGATATCGAACGATCTTTATGTGAGGTACTTTCCCCAAACGAGAAAAATTCTAAAGAAAACGGATCTATGATCGTTGAAACAAAAAGGTCAGGATAAAATGTGTGTATTGCAAAAACTTTGGTCACTCACGCAAAAATTGTGAGAAATTAATAAACAAAGAATCTACTATTTCTGACATGGGAGACAAATCTTTGCCGACGCAAAGTTATCCGACCGACAAGAAAATTTCTTGCTGTGGTACACCTGGGGTTATGAGGTCTAAATGCCCCAAATGTCAAGGTATCAATTCTTCAAATGTGAATATGTGTTCGACTACATTTTATCAAGTTTCGATACTTCTTCTCGACAAAAACGAAAACTTTCGACCTTTGTTAAATATTTCAATTGATGGTGTAAACGGAACTGGAATTGCTGACTAAGGAGCTCAAATTTCAATTGCAAGACACACTTTATATAAATTGCTTAAAGAAAAAGGCTACAAATTTTCTGACGTTTCTGCAAAACTTTCATTCGCCGATGGAAGGTGTTTTGTTGAAAAAGTTTTAAAAAGTGAAACTAATGTAGAAATTCAAGGCAAAACAACTCGGACCGAATTTTTTATTTTGCCAAAGGAAAAAAATTACCACACTTTTTTGGGTGTAGATTTTCTAGAAAAAGCTGGTATTGTACTAAACATTCCCAACAAGTGTTGGAATTTTGCCAAAAATAGTACGAAATACTTTAAATTTGCTGGATGTGAGGAAAACGGGTCTAATTTGTCAGTTTGTGAAATAACGGAATATGGGTTACGTACCGACGAAGATGATACGCTAACAACGGAGCAAAAAAGCAAATTTACAAAACTTCTTTTGGATAATTCCGAAATTTTCAAGTCGAGTCCCAAAAGGGAATTTTTAAAAAGGGAACTCAATAAATTAGCTTTCAGAGGGAATTATAGAAGAGTGCGATTCGCCGTGGTCTGGTCCTGTGGAGTTAGTGCCGAAACCTGACGGAAACTACCGTTTATATGTTGATTACCGACCCTGAACCAAATTACCGTTACTGATACATATCCAATGCCAAATATTGACGAACTGTTACACTCGACGAAAAGAACTCCATTTATGTAGACAATTAATTTACAATCGGGTTATTTTCAAGTTCCCATGGCACCCGAAGATAAGGATAAAAAACGTTTTGTTACGCCCTTTGGAACGTATCGCAGGAATCAAATGCCCTTCGGATTAAAATTCGCCTGCGACTTTTGTGTGGTTAATGAACAGATTTCGTTGCAGTCTTGGTGACAGACTAATTTATATATTTTTAGACAATATATTAATTTTTTCCAAAACCTTTGAAAAACACATGGAAGACATTTCTGCAGCGTTCCAAAGACTGAAAACATTTAAATTACGTGCCCGGCGCAATAAATGCTTTTTCGTGAGAAAGTCAGTGAAATATCTTGGATACTTAATTACCGCGGATGGTATTAAAGCGCACGATAACAAAATTTCTGCGATTAAAAATATAAAGCCGCCTTCGAGTATAAAACAAGTCAAGCCAATTGTACAAACGTGTTCTTGGTACCGGAAGTTTATACCGAACTTTTCCGAGATTGCTCATCTTCTGACTAATCGTTTAAAGAAAAACGCCAAATTTTTATTTAGATCAAGTGATCGCGATGCTTTCGATACATTAAAAATATAACGTACTACTAGTCCTATTCTAATTCGAACAGATCCCTCAAAGCCCTATATTCTACCTACCTATGCCAGTGGTCACGCATTAGGGGCATGTTTACTTCAGGAGGAGGACAAAGATGAACGTCCGATCGAATATGCCAGTAGGTTGTTAACGAATGCTGAAAAAAATTATTCCGCGGTAGAGCGAGAAGCGCTAGCCGTCGTTTGAGTGTGGAAAACTTCAGAACTTACCTGGAAGATGCAGAAGTTATTATTATTCCGACTGTCAACCTCTTCAGTGGCTGTTGACTCTGAAAACGCCGTCTGGTAGACTTGCTAGACGGGCTCTTCGAATTCAGGACTTGCAAATAGACATGCAAATAGTTTACACTCCTAGTAAATTGAATGTAATTGCTGATGGATTATCTAGGCTATTCTGTATGCATGACGATTCTACGAATTGCTCTATTTGTTCCGTGACTGTTGAGTTACCAAATGTTGGTGCCGGAAATTTCCGTGATAAAGAATTAGAGGATCTCGAAATTAAAAGAATTGTCGATGCTCTTGAAGATGAAAATTCATTGGAACTTATTAGATGGACGGAACGAGGTTTTATCTTATCTAATGGAATTTTATACCATTTTGAACCGGATTCAAATTCAGAAGATCCACAATTGGTCATACCTTGCGATTACCGTACAGAAATATTAAAACACAATCACGACGCAGCTACTGTTGGACATTACGGAGTTGACCGTACTTACCAAAAAATTATTACCAAATTTTATATTTCTGGAATGCGCAGATTTATTGAAACCTATGTGAGCACTTGTATACATTGCCAGAGATACAAAGGGTCAAACCTTAAACCAGCTGGTTTGTTACAAACTTCTGCCCCAGCTCAACATTTCAAAACATTATCAGTAGATTTGTTCGGACCATTACCGGAAACAAAAGGTGGTAACGGATGGATTTTAATTTGTGAAAGACGTAGCAACCAAATGGGCAGAAATGTTTACATTAATTACTGCACCTGCAGACTTTTGTGCAAAAATTTTGATAGAAAAAACATTCTTACGTTATGGAACTGCTCGGACATTAATTAGCGACAACGGGGTACAGTTCATAAGTGAAGTGTTTCAAAACTTATTGCTTTGGTGTACAGACTCCATTTATATCTATGTATCATGCAGAAAGTAACCCCATCGAACAAAGAATCGCGATCTGAAACCCAATTACCCATACTTGTACAAAATGAACATACTACATGGGATGAACATATTCCAAATATACGTTTTGCGTTAAATTCAACGTGCACAGAAGCTACTGGCTACAGTCCTGCTTATCTCACGTTTACAAGAGAATTGCGTGCACCCAAGGACGAAACCCATGATTTTAGAAAGGTAGTTCAAGCTGAAAGTTTTGTGCCACGCATAACGCTATATCTTAAAAAATTAAGCTGTGCTCTCATGGATGCTAAACATCTCATGCGACAGCAAGATCGTAGGAAAAAATTCAGTGATCAACATCGAAGATTGGAAAACTTTTCTTTAGACGATAAAGTCTTACTGTTGACTCTTGTCCTAAGTAATTTGGGAAGGGGTTTTTCGTCGAAGTTTGCCCCTCGAAGAGATGGTCCTTATATCATTTTAGAAATTGTAACTCCTACTACTTACTTTTATCATCTCCGGATGAGCCGACGAAATCGATCGGAAAATATCATGTTGGTGATTTAACACGTTTCAAATAGCCTGTAGGAAGTGACACGGTGCCAGTGCCGGTTGTGCCAAAACGCTAGCGGGGAAAACTGAAGAAGATTGTATCACACGTTAATTCTAAACTTCACCCGGAAACCTTAGTGCAGTTTAGAGGGGAGTGTGTAGCGCCAAACCCAAGAATAGTGCAAGTGGCAACCCTAGCTCTGTCAGACGTTCCGCTCGCATTCAAATCGAAGACAGGTCCAAGCGGATAAGGCAGTGAAATGCAGACCGTCGCGAGAGTAAGACGTGCCAACGCGTCGAGAATCGTTATAATCGATTTAAGATGACTTTTATTTCGTTTATGTGTTGCAATAATGTTCAAAGTTGCATTTTAAGTAGTTCTGATTTGCCTATATTATAAGAAAATAAAATCGTTTTAATTTCAGGTAACATTATATTATTCGTAGAGCTAAAGCGGTGATCCCATAAAAACCCTAGCTAGCCGGAGGTTACAAGATCTAAATAGACTGAAAACATGGTCACTTAAAAATTAAAATTCAATGTTGATAAGTTTGTAACCATATCATATACCAGAAAATCTAATATTAATATTATTTAAATATAAAATCGGGTCCGAGGTAATTTCAAAGCATTTGGGACTTATTTTTGATACAAAATTAACATTCAGTTTACATATAGACAATTGTATAGAAAAATGCATTAAGAAATCTGAGGTTTATAATAAGAAATTGTCGAGATTTTACTTCGCAAAATCCATTAACTACTTTTTATAATGTATATGTGCGATGTTATCTTGAGTTGGTTACAAATGTATGATCACCATATGATTTTACACTGCAAAAGAAATTCCTGCATTTCCTTTACTATAAAAAAAATCCGGTATATACCCAAACTTTCTTTCGTATGGCCATCTATTAAGTCAATTCCATTTCATTACACTCCAAAGCAGACGTAAATTATCAACATATCTATGTATCTTTAACGTATTGCATGAAAGCATTTACACTACAAAACATCAATTTTTCTATACCATTTCGTACCACTAGATCAAAATACACTTTTTGTCTTAATACATCTAACACAAATCATGCAAGAAATTCACCTATATACACAATGTGTTTAATTTCTAATGAAATGTTATTAATGTTGGGTGTAGATGTTTATAACCTCAAATATTTTAATTTCAAATCAATTTTGCATGGGTATCTGGAAAGTATTACTTGAAAAAAATCAAAAGAATCGTTTGGAAAATACTGGAGTTATTTATGAAGATGCGGACCTATTATTGTTAGGAATTAGCTATAATTATATGATTATTATTACTTTGATTTTTTGATTAGTTAATTATCTGGGTACTTTAGAATCTGTTTGTGTGCATTAATATTATTCATTTATGGCTTAGGCATTTGTTATACATTTTATTATTATTTATTTATAGTAACACTAGTTTGTTACACTTTTCCAATGCAATTGTTTATTTACAGGTTAAGTATTTGTTTTTGCTCTTTGAAAATATGTGTAATTTATCGTAAATGTATAAGGTTAGTTCTATAATATTGTAGCGGGCTTCTGTTAACACGTTCACCAATTTAGAACAAGTAATTACAAAAGTTTTTATTATTCACTATTCACAAGTGTAATTAACGTTATATGCCTTATTAATTAGATATTTTGTCCAATTAACAATGAATACTTAACGATTAGTCTTCTTAACAACACTAACACTACAATAATTTATTTATTACCCTTTTGTTTATTTATGTACAAGCTGGCGGTACAATATGCACGTTCACATAACATAAATTTATATTTATTTACTTAACGCGAACCGATTACAGCACGTGCTAGCGCACAAATTTATACAAATTATCAGATTAAAATAAAGGTCAACACTTACGTTCTAGAAAGCCTTGCAGGTGCAAGCGTATAAATACCTGTCGGTGCGCCGGGTGGTTCCACCACAAAAATCCTTCGCTTTACTTGTAGTTTACACTAACACAATCGTCAACACCTTAAATTGCGCTACAAAAGCATCTCCATTACCCGTAACGATTTATATAATACTTCGCTTAATCTCTAAAACACAACTAGCAAACATCTGCAATTGATATTTACAGAGTAAATATCAAAGCTTTTATCCTAGAAGTATGTGAACATCCGACTAAGTACCTTATAATTAATAAACTTGATACACCCTCGGCATAGACAGCTGGCATAGCCACCTGTGTCCATGCGCATCTAAACATCAACTAACTACCCGTCCCCTCGATTGACCTTCCTAGCTAAGCACCCTATATTTTATCAGCACGGCTGGAAATACCAGGCTCATGTATTTACCGCGCAGCGCCCATATTTTAAATAATCTTATGAAATACAAGATTAGTATACAGTACAGTAATGACCAACTAACTATACACGATATGATTTATATACGACTTGGATATAGACTAACCGGTGTACACTCATCACCGATCTTATATATACCCTAAAATTAACTAGATGATTCATAGTCTGGTGTTTCCTCGAATGTTCTAGATTTCTGTAGGTTATGCAACTTGCGTGTTTGACAGGTTGCCTAATGATTCGTAACAACATGTAATGATTTTAGAACTACAACGGGTAACAGAAATTTTTGTAAGCATTATGAAATTAAATTTTATAAATAATTAGTTAGTAGTTGGTATTGTGTGGTACTTTGTATTTCATATTTTACAATTTGGTTCTTTTTGTGACCTGTTCTTGGCTTAATAAATATGTATACACTATTAGCCACTTACACACACTGACTATATGCAATTGGCTATTTATACATACAGTATGTATATAAGTTAGCAACATTCAAAACCGCCCGTTTAGCTAAACCTGACACTTCTATCGTATTGTGTTAAAACAACTTTTCACTGGTCACAGTAAAGTAACTATGAGTGCAGTCTGCCGTGCAATAATACAGGGTTACTACAAAAGACTCATCGGGTTTGACCAAGCTATAATTTGAAAATATGACAGATAGAACAATAAGTGACATGTCTATAGGCAGCGACAACCTCTACGTTTAAAACTCGAGCCTACGGAGGCAGCTTGTCATGCGCACGGCCACGTCACGTACGCAGTAATCAAAATGGTGACTATGCAGCAGAAAGCATTTTGTGTGTTGGAATACGCGCGATGTTTATCGGTTGTTACAGTGCAACGTGCATTCCGACGGGAACACGAAATTGATCCTCCAGGTCATCAGAGCATTCTGCGATGGTATCGACAATTCAAGACCACTTGTGTACTTGATAAACGTTAAAGCACCGGAAAACCACGAGTGTTAGGTGCAACAGTGGCTGCGGTTAGACAATGTTTTCTGCGTTCGCTACAACAATCCATCAGTCAAGCAGACCGTGTACTTGGTAATCCGCAACAAACTGTAGAAAATTTTGCAAAACCGTTTGCGATTCAAACCATACCGTATAAAGATGGTGCAAAAGTTACGACAAGACGACTGTGTCAAGTGAACCCGGTTTTATAATAACATGCAGAAAACAATGGAGGATGACAGATTTGCTAACCGTTTGGTGTTCAGCGACTAAGCGACATTTCATTTAAGTTGCAAGGTAAACCGTCACAATATTCGGATATGGGGCACGGAAAATCCTCTGAAATTGTCCAACATGAAGGTATTCTCAAAAATTGAATGTTTTTTGTGCAGTATCCAGCACATAAGTGTATGGACCGTTTTTCTTTCATGAAAAAACTGTGACCGGTATGTCGTACCTCGAATATGTTGCAACTGTGGCTATTTCCGCAACTGACGGCTGATTCCAACAATTCTACCTCACTGGCATCATGAAGTGCGTCAGTGTCTAAACTCCCTCATCGTTAGATAGGCCGTTGTGCTGCAGAAGATTTGGCATTGTTTGCGTGACCTCCCAATTCTCCTGATATTACACCGTGCGATTTTTATTTTTGGAGGTACATTAAAGACGCGGTTTTGGTACCACCACTACCTACATCACTGGTTGATCTCAGAAGAGGCATTACCGATGCTATTAACAATATCGAACGAGATACATTGCAGCGTGTATGGGCTGAACTGGATTATCATTTGAACGTCTGTCGTGTGACTCAAGGAGCACATATTGAACATTTGTAGTGCGCTAAAACTTTAATGTTTTCTCTGTCTACCGACATATCATTTACTATTCTAGTTGTAATACTAACTGAAATATAGCTTTGTCAAACCCGATGATTCTTTTGTAGTAACCCTGTATTCATTCTGCAGGTGGAGTTGCGTGGAAAGAGTTAAGTTATGTTAATGAATCGTTTAGTATGCTGTAGTTGTTTGTTTGCATCAATTGAAAATATTAAAAATGTGTTAGTGAGTGAATTTTTATTTATATTTGTATTTTAAATATTCTAACCTTAATATCAGATGACAGAACAGATGTCCAATGATAATGAAAATAACATTAATGAACATAATCTAAATGTTGTCCAAAAATTCAATGACTATGAACAATTATCACCTTATGTCAATGCATTTTGCAGAGAACACTATCATTCATTTGTCATTTGAACTCGACATCAAAACAAGTTTTATACGATTTTTGACGTAATGTTAAATAAATTTCAAAATTTGTGAGAAAACGGTTGAATTAACAATACTATTACAAGAGTTGTCCAGCACAAATAAATTTTTATAGAGGTAATAATGAACAATATGAACATAAACAAAAATGTTACTTAATCATAATCATACAACCGGAAAAGAAAAATATGCTTATTACGGCAGAGTTAAAAGACGATTAAAAATCAATATGAATGATACAGCAACGGATTTGTTATTATCTAGTGTCAAAGATGGAATGATTGCAAGTGTTTTGAATAAGGAAAGTGAAGAACGTTTATATAAAAATTATTCAAAAATTTTCGAAAAAAAGCTTTTCTTCAAGTACAGAAACAGAAAGTATTTTAGTAGAACTTTTAGCAGAAATTGAAGAAAATGGTGGTGTATCCGCTATTAAAAAAAAGGATGCCGAAGAAGAAATGAAATCACTGTTTATAGCCTCCACAGAAATGGTTATAAATTATAATAATTTTCAGTGCTCACTTATACAAATAGATATTTCTTTCGGGTTTAATGTTGAAAATTAAAAACTTTTAGGATTTTATTATGACTCTAGTACCGAAAAATCGGTATTTGCAGCTATAGCATTTATTGCTAAAGAAACATATTCGACATTCATATATTATATAAATGAATTTTAAAAATACTTATGACCAATCCCCTATGTTTCTTTAACCGACAAAGATTTTACCAAAATAAAAGGAATAAAACACATTTTTTCCAGTGCAACCATTTTACTTTGCAAATTTCACGTTATTAAATATATTAAACAGTTACTTTCTACTGCATATAATTGCCAAATTCATGCGAAGCATAAGATATTGGATAAATTCAAGAGGTGCTTGTATTCGCAATCATATGAAAAATATGAAAAAAAATTTTTGAAAATTTGTAAATCCGTACAAGTTTTTGCAGGACGAAAGATAAATATTTAACTTAAGGAACATTTCATTAGAAATTGGGATATCTCTAAAGAAATGTGAGTAAATTCTTTTAAAGAACGTTTACCATTAATAAGAGGCACTACAATGAACAGAAATGAACGATCATTTTGGACCCTAAAACAATACAATCGAACTAAATATAATAGATTGTCAACAATTTATTTACGTATCAAGAAGATCATAAAGAAATTAATATCATATACAAAATATTAACAACTATAGGTAGATCTATTGCTTTGAGGAATGACCAAATGGTCCAAGCTGTAGTAAACACGAAAAAAATTGCACAGAAATGATTATGGGGAGAGGTTAGTAATTTTCCAGAGTAGCTTCATGTATATAAAGAGAAAAATGTTGTTGCAAAGGAAGTAGTAGAAATAAATAAGGAAGGTATGAATTGAAAGAAGCAGAGAGATTTTGATGGAACTTCTTTGGAAGAAGGTAAATAGAATAAGATTTGGAATACTATGGTGTGCAGGATTCAGAATAAAGAATATGTGGTGAAATGCAATGGTTTAAGAGAATAGTGAAGAACACAGTGAATCAGTGTGTCTAGAATTCTGAATATCGAAAAAATTGCTTAATCTTCAAATTTGACTACAATGTAGATATAAAGTGCTTTTCAAAATAATTCACTCCATTTAGCCCATTACAACCTTCTTATAGTCTTACAAAGCATCCGTATTTCGAGCTTAAACTAATTGAACTTGTTTAAAGATTAACCAAATTTGACATTTAGATTTTTGGTTGGATACGACTTTGTATTCAGAAGTAAGCATTACCATTTAGGTTTTTTTTTTTCGCTTAATATCGTATGTTTATATTCTAAACTAAGAATCAAGCTATGATATTTTTTAGAAAACGTAAAGAAAAACAATACCGGAATTTCATTAAAAGCAGAAATGTATACTGAAAAGAACAAAACGAACGCATTTGTTTTAAAAGTCCAGAAGAAATTATACGACTCGGAAAAGTTATTCCTCACCCTCTACGTAAGAACTCTGAAATACTTCACCGTTTCTTTATTGAGCACTACAGAAAGCTCATAAAAGTAGCAAAACTTTATAAGCACGTCAATATGTTCTGCACGTCGGATGCGTCCTATGTGATATGAAAGAAATTACAGTTTAATTTGTAAGTGTCGATCATAAAATAGCTGAAGCAAACTATTTATTGGGATATGAAATCTGCCTCGTAAGGGTTATGAGCTCTACATTTTCGAATTCGTAAGTTTATACTTACGAGATTAAATGGATTACTTTTAAGAAGTTTTAGGGTTTTAAGGCAGAGACATATTCGGATAATTAATTACCAGATAAAAGGATTACGCAATATTTACAAGAAAGAGTTAATTTGGACTTAATGAGAACTTTCTAACAAATACGCAAAAATATAGCTATTTGGTCAATTTTCTGCGTATACAGCGTACAAAGTACGTCTTCTCACTTGTACATTACTTAAATTTTAGTAAGCTAGAGCTGGATTATAAACAATTATAAATGAAACTGGAAAGTAAATCCCAAAATTAATTTCTTCACAATTACAGAAAAGCTGTTGATACTAATAGTTCTGCGCGTCCTGTTTTTCTCTTGGTTGGGCATGGAAGCGTGTTAGCTCTTCACTATCATATGGGAGAAAACATGATCTCAAAGCCTGGGTTGCTAACTTTAATCACACGCATACTTCTAGCATGCTTCAGCTTCGACACATCAGGCGTAAACACTTGCGCGACAGGCTATGATAGAATTTTGCAGCTGTCTCTGGTTGTCTAGTTAATGAATCCTATTTATGCATTGGCTGGTAATTTGAATGCCATACTACTCCCGATAATATAGGAATAAAAGTGTCATCAGCCGTGTTGTTAATTTTAACCATTCGCTCTCAAGATGATTTCAACTCATCGGCACAGGCACTTGCCCAACCGACCGCCATAAAATTTTGTAACTGATGTTTTAAGACTGGTTGATTAGCCATGTTTCTATCATAAGTGGTCATTGAAGTGTGACCTTATGAAAAGTTTTTTGAAAATTACAATGAGGATAGCATCTTTACCCTATTTTCATAGTATTTGTTTTGGGTTTTTCGATTAACGTTTAGTGAAAATTTAAAACGAATGCCACGTGATTTAGAGCCACTGTCTAAGTTTGGGTTTTTGACGCAGACCCACCTCATGTTATAACAGACTCTATCTAGAGAGTGTCTGAGGGTTGCATTGTAGCAAGCTCAGTCCTGGCGGATTAGTGACAACGTTTTAATGTAAAACATGAAGAAGAGGTCGAGCATGCGCGGTCTTCCGTCACGGATGTAGTTAGTCGAATCTTTGAATAACTAGATTAAAGGTATCTTAATGTGGTATTCCAAAGTGTTTGGTTATATGTTACGGTATGAATTTTTCTGTTTTTGATGCCTTTAAGTTGTGGAATTAATGATTTGTGCTTCTCAAACTACGATAACCCATTAAATGCTGAAACCCTAAACCTATTACTTTATTTATCAAACAGAGTGTACGTCACTTGATTTTTCAAATGCTCCACCCACAGATACTACATAGGCCAGGAAACGAGTTTTTACATGAAAATTTTGAATTTTGCCAAACCCTTACTGTTCCAAGCAAGGCAGAGATCTTTAATGTGTGTGACAACACCTACACACGGATCTACATTTTACCTTTCATCCGAACGAGGGCGCATTTTTGTGAAAAATACTTTCCTAACATTTTTCAAGCGGACTGTGTTGGGATTCGAACCCGGGATCTTGCGCAAATGGACTTCATACTATATAAACCGGTGGAGAATCAGAACGGAGTCAATGATGAACGGTTAATCGTCGATTATGAACTGTCAATTGTAAGAGGTTAATTGAATTGGACGAAGTTTGCTTCACGTTAGTGTTTTACTAGAGGTTTAAAAATATCTGTTAATAAAAATGTATTTTAACAGTCGACCTTAAGAGTTGATCTTAATTTGAGTACGAAGAACTAGGATTTAAAGTAAATAATGGAATTTAACCGATGACTGGTAATATATTCCTGCAAAATAAATTTTAATTTAAAGAGAAGAATGCGATATGTATTTTTAAATGTATGTCTAATGGTGGTTTAAAAATAATTGAACGACACTGATATGGATTTTGGGAAAGAAGATATAAAGTTTAATTGTACGTTTTGGATATAGATAACACACTCTTAAGACATACGAAGAGAAAAAGGGAAATCAGCATAATTAACGGTAAATCTTTTAAAAGACATTTGTGTTTGTTTTATTTACTTAAATGACTTAGATTACATAAAAATTTGGTACGTAGATTATTCTTCTCTGTAAGTGGATAATTAAATTTTTATTAGGTCGAATTTCGATTAAAGTTGACCATTATTAAGGGATTTATTAAATGTATCTGATCAGTTACACTTGACCACGAGGTGAAGAATCATTGAAATTATTCATGTTTATTTATAAAACAATTTGAACATACGTAATTTACATAAGCAAGGTTTGTTAACCAGAAGCTTTAGAGTAATTATAAAATATTTTTTAGAATTTTACTTGTTCATTTGATGCTTGTATGTAAGTAATATTTTTTTGATAGTGTATGTTAAAAAAAAGACGTATGTGGATGTAGCTATTATTATTTGTTAATGAATATTTGATGTCATTATAACCTTGATGTTGGATTCAAGTAGTGTCACTTAAACTGAGCTAGCAAGGTAATTCGGGTATCTTCAGTTTATAATTCAAAGCACTTTTATTGAAGCTCAACGTCTGGAACGCATTAGCTACAACACACAGCACTTTTATTCACGTCCAACATCCCTTATTTTTATTTCTGTTTTATTTTACACACTATCCACAGCAATATATATATATATATATATATATATATATATATATATATAAACAAACTCTTATGAAAATAATAAGAGCCATTGACAAATACAAATCGGGCTGGTAGTTATATAGCCATTAATAAATAACTTGTCTTTTTTTATATATATATATATATATATATATATATATTCTTTTGCTCGCCCCCGCCTTTTTATTTATTTATTTATTTAATTTTATATAATATGCAAATATTTACTTTATATCGTACTTTATCTACGTTTGGCTGGTTTATAAAACAAAACTGTATTAATATGCCTCGACTATTTGAAAACTCGTTCTTCCCAGGGTATCCACCTACTTACCGTGGGTTCAGTGGTAAGTAGATGTGCAATGCACCAACCAAACAGCACTACCTTTATTTTTGTACCTGTAATCTTTTACTAGTATATGCCAAATTTTTATATACAGATCCACGTAGCCTTGTGCCAAATTAATTAATATTACCAATTTATGACTTTGACGTTCAAAACACACAGTACTCACCTATTTTACACTTCGCCGTCGGCCTCTATGAAAACTGGCTCAAAAATCTCACTCGCCGTATGCGCCTTTACAATGCGTGGCACTATCGCTATGAAAGATCTGCTGTCCAGACTCCAGGTTTCTTTTAATGAATTTTGATATCCCCAAATCTAAAATAAATACGACCAAATGTAGAATTTTGACTATCTTTTAATGTTACTTCCCCTGCGCTAATTTTCCTGATGTTTCTTCTTTACTCGTGCTACTCCTGCTGCTCCAATGCTGTCTTTTAATCTTGATCCGCTCGTTCCAAATCACTGCTTTCTTCGTAATCCGCTCGTTCCAAATCAATACTTCCTTCTAATTACCACTCAATGCCCTTCTATCCATAATAACATATCCAAATCAATTCCAATAATATCTTCAATCTCATAAATCCTCTCCAATACCTTTCTGCCTTTTTCAATTCCGTTCCAATGTCCAACTATTTCTTCCGCCTTTTCCACTGTTACTCTAATCCACTCTTACACTTTTCACTTCGTCGTTATTATTAATTATTATTACTCTTGCTTATCCGTACTCTTCTTTATATATCAATCAAACTCTTAAACTTTCAAATTCATTTATTAATTCTTTAAAATGTTCAAAATTTAGCGCAGTTTACAAAAATACGTCTTACTACCAAAAGTATTTATAAATCGACTCCTTGTTTATCTTTTCCTAAGTGATTATTACAATTAAAATATGCCTACTCTTTAATACATTTTATACAAATTCCATCCAATAACATCGTCCCAACAAGTTCGTGTCACTAATACCTTATAATCTTTCTTTTACACTTTCCTTTTTCATATATAAATGTTCCATCATTGGTCCCTAATATCGCACAACCCTTCAATCATATTTGACAATACTTTTACTTATAATTTTGATATCACATGTTTGTCCAAAGGTTGATTCTACTAAAATAAATGCCGAAATGTTACACGTATAAACCTGGATCTGTGTGGTAAATAGTGTAATTTCTACAGACGCATCCGGTTTCTCGATTAGCAAATGTACATTCTATGGCTTATTAAACATACAACTCAGTATAAATCCTTGAATACTGTGCTTTATCACGTCATCAAGTCATTGTTTTACGTCTTGGCACTTATACTTTGACTAATATTTTTCAAATACTTTAACGTTTTTAAAGTACGGCAAACATAAAATTTTCAGTTACGGGATCTGATATTTGGCTTTCTTTGGCATACACTACCTTCATATAAATAACCTTTATAACCTTTTTCTCTTACTGACACTTCAATATATATATATATATATATATATATATATATATATATATATGTGATAAATCCACATGCCTGGTGTTTATAACGCACGTGTATAGAATGGTAGCAAAATAACCTCTTAATTATATAAACTTTTTGGTTTGTTTTTTAGACATTAATTGAGATAAGAACTTGAAAATGTAAGGTTGGATTTTTTTAGTATTTTTGAGATGCAGGTGTGTTTAGAATGGTAAGGATCCTGAACTTTTGTACGTGGATTTTATTTAATTGTAGTTAAAACCTGGCATTGGGAGAGGTCGCGGTTTATTGGCGTGATTGTGGTAGAAAATTGTTTCTGATGGAACATGGGACGTTGATTGGTTGCGTGACGTCAAGGTATTTTTAAGTATAAAAACGGGAGATATTTCAAAAGCGCCCTCATTTTACTTTCTCGTACTTTTCCTGATAATGAAAAAAAATAAATTTAGAAATTAAATTTACATAAATTAATGAAAAGTATTGTATATAAAATGATAGAAATATGCCAACTGAGTGGTTGTTGTTGAAAGAAATATTGAAATCAAACTATGGTTTGAAGAGAAGAAATTGGATTTTAATGTTGTGCAAGATTCTGTTGTAAGAAAAATTTATTATGGAAATTCTCGCGAAAAAAAATATGAACTATAGATCATTGTGAGTTATTCTCGAACTTTTGACGAAATTAACTGCTCCTACAGCTGAGTCGACATAGACTGTTAGGCTGGAGTACAAATATCCTGCACTGGACAAATAGAACTATCGGATCCAGTGAAATAAGCCAACTGCCTCGAAATAAAATTACGAGGCGCCACGAAAATGGGAGCATTTTAGTGCCACTGGAGGTTTACACATTCTGGGAAGTAGCCTACAACCACTTAATACTGTTATTAAAGACCTAGATAATTAATAAACAACTACAATTCTAAAAAACGCAGTTTTTGTAAAAGAAATCTCACAATAATTTCCCGATATGTAACGGAATTGAACTCCAGATTAATTTCACTGAGCACAAAGAACCAAAAAAAATACTCAAATCACCAAAGTCGTCTATAGTAGAACCCAGCTCCAGCAGCAACGGTAAAAAACTAAAGTAAATATGTTCTGAATAGGACCACAAAAATCTGCAGAAAAGTTTCAATACCAGGTAAAAACACACAAGTTTAGGGTTCACACACTGTAAACGTGCGAAATCTGTAACAAATCGCGTATCCTGGATTTAAGTTTCTCGCAGCGGTAGCAAATGTAGTTGTGAATAACGAAAAATCAAGTTGCTTATCTTGGATCTGGCAGTGCTCCCGATGTGAACGCGTGCTCAATGCTACAGGGCGGCACTTGCTGATGTTAGGTGATATTGAATGTAGAACATATAGCCGAAGTTTCTTATAAATTATTATAATAACGAGTAGAGCGAAAGTGTTATTTGTTAACCAACAAATTTTGGGCGGAGTACAAATCGACAATGAAATGGGGGGTAGATGGTTTCACTAAATACGTGCTAACATCCACCAAAGCAATAGTTACAAATTCAACTAAACACAATCGAAAGATAAATGTAGCAACTTTTAAAGTTGTCTGCAGAAGATCTACCTTGTTCCATTTTAGATATCAAAAAAAGCCTAGGGTTAAACTTCACGCTTCGAAATCACATATTGCTCTCCACTAAAAATTTAATAAAATTCGAGACAAATTGTTTGAATGGAGTAGAAATTTTCCAACCAATGCCTCGTGCAAGAAGCACATGTTGAATAATATGGTGCGATAACGGGGTACAGAACAATAACTTTTTCATTAATGTCGGTGCGTGCGAAGGCCAACTAGTACAATCCTCCAAATACCAAAATATCAAAAATAGAGTGGCTTGAATGCGGCAACCTATGCGGTGTGTCTTTACCAGCCGCATATTTCTAAAAATACCAGGAGAAATGTAGACCTGTTGTTAGTCAACAAAAAGAAATGAAAGAAATTATTAACGACACCGGTAGTTGGTGACAAGTAGATTGCTGAAAAAAAGATGAATGTTATGGAACTTAAAATTTTAGGCTTAAGTAGATGAAGAAACAAATTTAATTATGCCGGTATTTTAAATATTTATATGTTATATCGGTCATTCTAAACAATTTTATGGTGATTACAATATTCGGTTTTTCGAATTTTCACTTCTCTCAAGTTAGGTGTTATATCATACATTACTTAGTTTTCAGCATTTATTTTTAAATAATAGTTATATGATCTGTTTCCAATTTTTAATTTTGTTTCTACGTTTAATGGAATGGTACTGTATCGTCTGTCGATTTTAACTTTTTTATTCAGTTCAATACAAATCTAATTAGTTAGATATTTACATAGAATCCGTACGCTACAGAAATACTGCTACTAGTGTTTATTATTGTCAATAATTACCAACAAATTAACCACACTAAGGACTTTCTTAGCACAACGAGTACACTATATTATCACTAATATAACTGCTTGTTGTATTGGGTTAATACACAATTAATTTATTACTACAAGCACTAATCGATTATATATAATGAACTATTACGTCGTAAGTTACATATACGCTAAGCACATTTATCACAACTCTTGAGCTAATAATTTACTTCATATTGCTTGTACTTGGATTAAGAACTAACTGAACTCCAGTCTAGTTGCACAATTTATATATTGGGCTATGATACCTTGTTATATTCAGTTTCTGATTAAATCTCGCATTTCTTTTTGTATTCATGATCATACGAATTTTCATTAACAAGTATCGACTATTTTTCAAATTTAAACGATTACTTATTCAAGCATCCTATAAAATCTGATTAAGTATTTTGTTGCAACGTTAAATATTTGAAATATATTCTATATTAATTTGCTTTGATTAGTAAAGGTTAAAAATCCTTGCATTATCGGTTCTCTGAAATAAGCTTAAACATCTGCATCTCTTAAACAAATCCGTTTAATGAGTCAACATAAGATGCTATTAGTGCGTTCCGTTATCACACAAATGTTCACGCACACAGATTGCAAACAATCAAAATTGTCCACTTTCTTATATTTTTCCTGCAGTATTATTTGAACTAGTAAATCTCTATGGTTTTATATATGGGGTAGGCCACCCGTCAGACACTTGGCTAATATAATTCTGCCATGTGGTTGTAGATATACCTAACAGATCGAACAGACGTTGTGTTCAAGCGGCAACACTTCGTGGAAGTCGTCATGTTATATTGACGCCATTTGCTTTTTAATTGCGCTTGTTTGCAGGTGGTGTTATGAGAATACTTTGCAGTTGGGATATATGCGAGTTGACGTTTTCGTTTATATAATGTTTTAACAAGACGTTAGTAAATGTTCGTTTAGATTTTTGTAGATATTCCTTTTGGTACCATGTTTGCTAATTAACGGTTTGTAATCTGCTTCTGAGGTTTCAAATTTTTCTTTCTGTACGACCCCACTTTACGACGTTTTCAGCTAGTACGGCACTAATTCTTTGGATTTCCCATGTTTTGTAGGGGTATTCGGTGCTGGTAGCAAAAGCGACAATATTTATGCACAGGTTGTAGGGTTGTAGGTATAACGGTCAATGCTACTGTTAATTTTATTTGAGGGTGTTGGAAATCCTCAGGTAAACGTTATTTTTATCCTTTACGTTTGTAAGCAAAAAGTTAAGGCAGTTGTATCGCCGCGTTCATAAGAGACGGTTGTCTCGTGTTATAATTTCAACCATGTAATAATATTTCATTGCAATTTAGTTAATATACAGTCAATTTAATTTGCAGTCTACTTAATTATTTATCAATTCAAACTATTTCAGCTAATCTAAATGTTAATGAAGATGAACCTATAAAAAGGTTAGTTCGCTAATTATAAATATCAAATTTGTTAACATTTAAGTGGTTCTTCGATCGGGAAGTTTAAAAGTTAAAAGGTGTATTTAAAGCGGGAGTATCATTACGACTAATATTTTAAATTAAAAGTTTGAAAGAGTTTTGAATACCTCATATTGTTCCGAGTAATTCCGGTTCAGGTCATATCGGTTGAAGGAGGTTTCTACAGTACGAACATTCCATAAGGGTGTGTTTGAGGATGTGAATCAGGTGTCTACTACCTACAGCAAAGCAGGAAGTAGCAGTTATATTCGACTGAATTGTAAGTTTAAAAATTCGTCTATTTTAAAGTTGTTTGAATTTGAACCCTTTTGTGGAATCAATACAACAACTGTGATTATTAAAACAGTGTAATGTTATTGGTCTCGCGTAGAACGGTATATTGCATTAGTAAACATGACTCAAGGCAAGGAGGCTTTGTTAGCTGAGCGGGAATTATGGAAGGGTAGTATTACCAAAGCTAAGAATTACATTGTTGGGATCTTAGAACTGGCAGAGGATCAACTTCCGGTATTACCTGCTTTAGAAGTGTGAGCTTTTGAAATCCAGTTTTGTTGAGTTTATGCAGGTTTTGCGTCAATTGCAGGAAATAGATGAAACCTCATTAAACGATGTTGTAGAAGTGGAAAATTTATACACTTCTACATACGCTAAATTTAAACGACAATTAAATAATCTTAAACCTAATAGTGCCGTAGAGGGTCCGTCTACGAGTAATACAAACCAATTATTCAAAGATGATGTGAAGTTAGCATTACAGCTGCCCATATTTAATGGTCAAATTCAGCGTTTCAAATCTTTTTACAAGCTCTTTGTAACGCTTGTTAATAAGAATCCCCAGTTAGTGAATATTGAAAAATTATTGTATTTGCGCAAGCATTTAAGGGATGAACCATTGCGATTAATTTCAGGTTTACCAGTAGAGAGTAATTTATATGAAACGGCCCTCACAATTTTAAGAAAGAGATACGATGATAGTTATTTTATTATAGATTGTCACATTAAGGACTTGATGGGATTATCCATTTCAAATTGTAACGATGCAGGATTGTTAAGGGAATTTATTTCAAAGGTTAGGCAAACTATTTCTTATTTTAAAAATTTAGGTGAACCAATTTGGGATGCTATGGTTGTACATATGGTGTTGGGAAAGTTAGATATTTATTCCAGTAGAGCATTTCAAAGTGAAAAGAAGCCAAATACAAAAGCGAATTTAGATGACCTATTAGAATTTTTGGATAGGCGTGCAGTGAAAACAGAACTTAGTAATTCAGTATCTTTAAGGCCTTCCAAAGGTAAATATTCAAGTCAATCAAATTATAAACCAGTGTCGCAGCTGCAACATCATCCATACCTTTAAAATCTACTAACAAATTTGCAAGTAACGATGGGTTTACAAACAGAAGTCAGCAACAACCACGAAAATTCGACAATTGTAAATTTTGCTTAGATAGTGTACACGCGATTTTTCGATGCGCTCAATTTAAAGAGGTGCGGATTATTGAAAGGGAAAAATTGGTTTCTGACAAAAGGAGTTGTGGAGCGTGTTTAAATATTCATGATGGTGGTCAGTGTGCTAATATTAGCAAATGTTTTATTTGTCCGTCAAAAGAGCACTACACGCTGCTACATAAAGATATTCAGCCAAACGAATCTAATAGTATAGTTTCTGCCCAAAAGATTAACTTGAATAGCTCCAATGCCACAGGTTTTGGTTTTCTACCCACGGCAATAGTGATGGTTAAAGATGCTCGAGGTAATTCAGTTATGGCACGGGCATTATTAGACTCGGGATCGCAAACGAATTTCGTTACTTCAGGGCTAATAAATAAATTAAGATTGAGTTCCCATTGCGCTGATACGGTAGTCCAAATATCGGGAATTTCCAATGACGCGACCGAATACACGCAGTGGTTAAATTTACAAATTACATGTAATTGGGGAAATTATAACCTATCAAAGAATTTTGATGTCATACCCAAAATCACAGTTAAATTACCTCAATTAACCTTTGAGTTTAAGCATTTTAAAATATCACAAGAGTTGTCATTATCAGATGATAGTTTTATGAATCGGCAGATATAAATTTACTTTTCGGAGCGGATATATTTTTTCTAGTTTCACTTCCACAAAAATTAAAATTATCGGCGGATCAACCCAAGTTTCAAAATTCACGTTCAGAGTACTTTGTAAGTGGAGGCGCAAATAGTAGCATGGGAGTTAGGACTTACCGGCATTCTTCCACAGTAGCTTTCCATAGCATAACCATCGAAAATGAACAAAGTTTACAACAGCTTATGGAAGAATTTTGGGAGACTGAAAACATTGGTATTAAAAATAATGCTGAGATGATTTCTGAAAACCCTATATAGCAGAAAATTGTTTTACGTCTAATTTTAAACGAATTCAAGAATGTTTTCGAGTTCAACTGCCCTTAAAGGTTGATCTTGCAGATTTTCAACTAGGTGACTCGTCAAAAATGGCTTTAAAGCGCTTTCAGAGTTTTCGTTTTCGTACGAATGAATTATTCTTTAACCAATATTCAAAATTTATTAATGAATTCTTACAAAATAAGTGGGCCGAAGTAGTTTATGCCGATCCTTTTGAAACCTATAAAGACAACTGGTATTTTTTGTCCCATCACGCAGTGGTGCCCGAAGACAAAGTCGCGACTAGACTACGAGTTGTCATGGATGGTAGTGCGCTTACAAAAAATGGCGTTTCATTAAAGAATATTTTGTGTAATGGACAAATATATCAACTTGAATTGTTTGATATACTTTTATTGTTTCGAACATATCGGTATGTCTATGTGGCGGACATACGTCAAATGTTTTTACAATGTGTTTTGGAAAGATAAAATAGGCGGTTCCTCTCGGGTCATTCAGTTAAATATATTACCATTTGGACTCAAATCTAGTCCCCATTTGGCAAGTAGGCGTTTACAAGAGTTAGCAATTGAACAAAAATTTTGAAAAGCAATACATACATTGATGATTGCCTTTTTGGAGCCAACGAGTTGGACGAAATTCTAAAGACTCAGGCTGAATTGATTCGATTACTAGGATCAGGAAAATTTAAGTTACACAAGTGGTGCGCAAATAATAAAGAAATACTAAAAAATATCCCGCAAAAACACTAACATTTTGACCTCATAAATATTAATTCTGAAGAAGGGATAATTCTTAAAACACTGAGATTATATTTTGATATAAAGAGTGACAACTTTAATTTAAGATGCATCTCAAAAGTATCAGTAATACGATTTTCCAAATTCAAATAAAGAGGTACTAAAAATGGTAGGGGAAGAAAGAAATATGTGGAAAACGGTAAAAAATAGGAGAGATAGGATGATAGGCCACATACTACGGCATGAGGGAATAGTGCGGAATATACTAGAAGCAGAGATAGGAAAAAAGAGAAGAAGAGGTAGACCTAGGTTAGACTACTGCACACAGATAGTAAAAGATGTAGGCTGTAGGAGTTTTAGGAAAATGTGTAGGCTAACTTAGAATAGAAATCAATGGAGGTACGCATCCAACCAGTCCCAAGATGGATAAATTAATGACGAAGAAAGTAACTGCACTTAAACATGATATTTATTATAAGCAACTACAAGCATTGGATGGGCAATATTCTCGAATTATGGTAATTGCGTGAAAGCATTTACTGGAAAACCATTGTTTCGGCAAATGTCTAAGTGTTTGGGGATTTTGGCAGCCACAGGTTGCTTAACCCCCTTTAATAAATCTCAATGAAATAGGGCATAATATTAGAAAACAATAGAAGAAACATGATATTTATTATAAGCAACTACAAGCATTGGATGGGCAATATTCTCGAATAGTGGTAATTGCGTGAAAGCATTTACTGGAAAACTATTATTTCAGCAAATGTCTAAGTGTTGGGGGATCTTGGCAGCCACAGGTTGCTTAACCCCCTTCAATAAATCTCAGTGAAATAGGGCATAATATTAGAAAACAATATAAGGGGAACCGAGCTCTATTGCTGTCTGAGAATTGCAGGGAACTATGTAGGTTAGTTTAGAAAATAAATAAGTGCAGATACATGTCCAACCAGTTTTGAGACGGGAAACTCAATGACGAAAAAATAAGCGCAATAAATCTGATGATTATTATAAACAACTAGTTGTGTGTTGTGAAATATCTGCAACTAATGTTGACTGTGCTAAAAGATATATTGGAAAAAATATTAAATCAATAAATGTTCAAGTGCTGGGGGAACTTGATAGCCACAGGCTGCTTACCCTCCTTCGCAACCACTGAATGTCTGAGAAATAGGGTATATAATTGTAAAACAATAGAAGGGACCGAACTGCATCTAACAAGAAAGAACGACGCCTATGATGAAAGACAACAAACATAGAACAAAAAGTTGTTGAAAGCGTATGTGTGGAGCACAGCACAGACACTATGCCTACGAAATATGAGCAGTCTGAAAAGCAGACAGAAGAACAGCAGCAGCCTTTAAAATGCCGTGCTTCAGATGTATGAGGATGGACAGACAAAGGTAATAACAAATAGGTTATAGGAACAGTAAGAGAACAAGGATATCTTTGGGAAAAAAATATGAGAAATAGAAGGGCAGAATACGTTCTAAGGCGTTTTTGGGGAATAGTATGGGATATATGACAAGCAGAGATAGGAAAAAATAGGTGGATGTAGACCTTGATCAGATAGTGATAGATGCAGACTGTGCAAATTTCGGAGAAATCTGTAGGTTAGTTCAGAATAGGAAACAATGATGATACGCGTCTAACCAGTTTCAGGACTGAAGACCCAACGATGATGATGATATTAATAACGCAACCAACAAATCAGATGCGTCGTAAAAGGTAGGTAATGAAGTCGAAATTAATAGAAATGTCGTTGCGAAAATTTATAACGTAACAAGATTTTCAAAACTCACGGTTTCCTTCACGAGGATTAAATGGCTAGTAGCAATACACAGCAACCATAAATTTTAGCTAAGCGAACCGAAAAAGTCGGAGTCACCAAACTTGTTTCTTAGTCAGCAGTCTTGGTTGCAAACCCAGTGTACGAGAAATGAGTCATCTCACGTAGCGTCGAGTAGCGAGAATGTAGACGGAAAACCAACCAACCAATCTAGAAAATTTATCCTAAAACGAGCTAGAAGCAGATTTTAAATTAGTTCTACCTCCAACCGTTAACGAATACCTATCCGATACACACAAGAGAAAGTAATTTGAAGAAAGGATGCATGTACCAGCTCGTATAATTTCTTGTACAATCCCTACGGTAATTGTATAAAGGACAGAGTCAATACGCCAACGAAAACCGTTAGTATTAGAAAACAGAATGAATAATTTATAAATAAAATCCAATGCAACGAGTGTTGATAGCCTATCTGTGCAACAAATGTTCAACGAAAGTACTCGCGAAACTCGTATCAAATTGATAGTATAATCCAGTATGAGTAGGGACCGCTTAGAATAAATTATTTAGATGCATCTAACTACAATTAGGAGACCGAAGATGAATGTTTAAACTCTAGGCTCGCCAGAACAGGATATGAACTAAGGCAATGATTTTATTTGGAATATAGACGACATAATAATTAATAGCTTATGTTAGTCAAGTGAATTTTAAAAGCAAAACTGGAACGTAACAAAATATTCATAATTATTTATTCCATGATTTATTTTAAATAGAAACTTTCTGTTTTTAATAAAATTAAATAGTTCTAATCAAAATCTTTTTTCTTTTTAGTTTTTGTAGCAGAAATTTAATTGTTTATATTACCAAATACTGTTAAACAATAACTAAAAAGACAAAACATAAATATTATGTAAAACATTATTAAACAAAGCTTCTAAAATCTTCCAATACCCTTTAAGCGCTTGTACTTTTATTAATTCGCAATCTTCATTGGTTATAACAGAATAACCCTTCGTATACATTTTATTAATATAATGAAATTTCTTCTTCGATATTTAAATGTTACTGCTGTTTAGACTTTTCGATTTCGTGTTGAATTTTCTGACATTTTAGTTATTCAAATGTGCAATCTCACTAGTAAAGAATGGAGTTGCAGTCATAGTTTAAATAATAAAGAACGAACAAAATCCATAGATTGGAAAAACAAACAAAACTTTTTGAAGCGCTTAAGACTCTTCTCCGAGCTCTGAGGTATTCATACGCTTCTTTATTGATCATTTGAAGAGCTTCATAAAACTTTCTAAGTATCTCAATATGTTTTACATGTTGGATCCGTTCTGTATTATATGAAAATGTTAGATACCATAATTCTAAGGAATCGATCATAAACTAATCGAACCAACCAAATTAATCATAAATGTCATTTACTCCAGGAAGATTATACGATGCGTTGAAAATAGGCTCTTGATAATATCAACACTGCACTTAAAATATTAGTTCATACGCCCATGTCTATACATTTTAGTCCATATTTTCGTAGTTTTGAGCTACTGGAATCAGCACTACGCGCTTTATAAGTTAATAGTAGCTAAGCTGAGTTAAAACTAGAAACGTAGCGATAGCGATGCTGATAAGAATCTAAAAGGAATTAACGAATTTTGATGTACCTTATGCGTCATAAAATATTCACCACCGCTGAAAACTTGTTACATGTTTTCACGATGTATAATGCGGTAACAAGTTGTAATAAAATTGAGTTTATAACTACTATCTACTGGTAAGAATTAATATGAAAACTGCAGACTCAACTAGTTAATGTGAACTCGAGCTTGACGTATAACATCTTAGTTTTAAGTGCTTCGTGGTCAAAATATGGTCTTAGAAACAAGTACTGATGTTAATATAACTAATTTTCTTATATAATGAAATGTTTGAGCATAATCCAGAGTTTTAACTTACTTATTTAATCAAGCAAATGTTTTTTTGTACAGTATCTGCATTTTCGGTGTGCGTTATCACGTGTGTTATGATGTAGTGCTCGCTATCTCTCCAATCATCACGTCATAGATCTGATGGAAATCGTACAAAGAAAACCCGAGAAATAAATTCCGCTGCAGGTGGACATAATCGTAAAGAATAATCTGTTATGACGGTCATACAGAAATTTGCACGCTTAAACTATAAAATTTACTAAGGGTCGATCTTGTAGCGATTGTAAATTGCATTTAACTTATGGGGCGTTTTCTATGACATAATACTGTTGGTTACTTATAAAATTTTAACAATTGGCTTCTTTTCTTCTCTGAATTAGCAAGAAAGAATTTACCAATTACGTTGGAAACTACCTATAACAAGCTATTATAAATTGCGTCTGTTTAAATGTTATTTTCATGAATACAGCAAAATAAATATTTTGTAATTAAATAATCTTCTTAAGTATTAAAATGAAAGTGAAAGCTTTCTTAGAGTTTCGTATATTTCTAGAAGAATATATTTTATAATAATTCCATGTCTTATTATAAAACTTGTGTAGGTTGTAATACTTTAGAATACATTACGCACGATATCTAATTATTTTGCTTTTGTACTAACCCGCGTAACTATTACGCAATGCTTTAAAATAATTAAGGAAATGCAATCTTTCCTTATCCAGATAGGTTTTTGATGTTGTAATTAATATTTAAGCTTTAATAAAGATAATGAGCTAAGTTGTGATCTTTGCGAATAATTTAACATAATTTAGATTTATTTGAATCTAAAACTTTAAAATTCTGTACCCAATAATGCTTTCAGATCTCGTATTTCACACGAACTTATAAATAATTTATTTTCGTAGTTAGTACTTTATAGATTAATCTAGTTTGAAATACCACTGCATTTGTCTTAACATCTTTTAATAAATAACTTGGACTCGTTTGAAATTTTCCTTTGTCGAATGATATCTTTTTTTATATTAAAGCATACTTATCGTTTATGTAAATTTTCGTAGTATAAACACTTGTAACTTTTAATGAGTTTTTAATATTTTTGCCTTACTGTGATTTCTACTTATTCATTTACAATTTTGATGTATAATAATTATTCCTTGTCTGTTTGAATGGAAAAATTTTTGGAAAAAAAATTTTCTTTTTGAATATTTTGTTTATCTATTAATTGACTTAATTTATTTTTGGATAATGTTTAGAGATTTTTTAAAAATTAAATTAAATCTTTTTAAATAAATTACCTACATTAAAAAACGAAGAAAGTTTGTTTTGAACCAAAAATGTTTGTTATTGAATTATCTCAGGAATTTGTCTTATGTAAAGTGATACGAGTTGTTAGTTCGCTTATTGATAAAATTAAAAATCTTGTTAGTGAACCATAAGGAAAGACCTAAAACTTTTTACCGATAATACTCCCTTACAATAATTAATATTTTTTATCCAACTTTTAAATATATCTTGTATTATAAAATATTGTATACCTCATAGTGGCTGTTGTCGTTTTTGCTTGTTCTTTTTGCTTACGTTATATAAAAAACTTATTAAAACACTTTGGTTTTCAGAATTTCCTTATTCTTTTGATAAATTGCTCAGATTTTTTTTTCTGACGACGTTGATATTTCGTCTGCACAATATACCTTTAATTTTTTGACTCGTTACATATTCAAAATATTTCTACAAATTTCTCTAATACTTTTTCCGTTACTACTTCCCCAAAAGCTCCCCCTCCTTTCAATTATAATTCATATACCTTTGGCATGTATAACCTAATAAATCTTTAAGACTTGTCGGAGCTATTATTGAGTTGATACTTTTTAAACAAGGTAAACATAATAATCGACAACCATACCTATGTTGAAAAAGTCAATGTTCGCAGTTGCAAAGACAGGAAAATTATTTTTCTTGTGTTTTCTTTCTGGAGTTATCACTCATTATCCTGTTCTGATCCCGCTGCCCTCCTTTCTTTGTGATCTAGGTATCTTATTGCATCTTTCCTGGGCGAGACGTTGTCGCTTCTTTTATACATCTCTTGATTATGATGGTGTGAATTTACCGAATGTCCTTCTTTTATTGATTTCTGAAGTCTTTGCGTTTAGTATGACCACTTTTAAAAATAGCAGTGAGTGGTTTTGTTTTGTTTCTTTTGCCAGGCAGAGTATTCTATTTCTTTTATTTAAGAACTTTTCTTTCTCTCTCTCTCTCTCTCTCTCTCTCTCTCTCTTTCTTCAATAGGACGCTCGTCCGGAAACTTAACTTTTTATATTCCGCTGTTTCCTTTTCCGCCTTATTTTTCTTCCAACGGGTCTGTCTCAAGTCCCAAAGACTGCCTGTCACGTAAGAGTGATGCTCCCCAACTCTGGCTTACTGACTCCGTCTTGGCGAGTTCTATGCACTTTGTTTACCATATTTTGCTCAATGCGAGCTTTTCTTCTTCTTTAGTCGCCTCGGAAGCAACTATAGCATCGAACTGATTCCAAACTTATTTTTTGAATGCCTTTTCCTATATTTATCTACCTTTCCTTCTCTGCTAGTCGCGTTATGGTCTGGGGACCATGCAACTCACTGCACTGCGTCATGTTGTGTAGACCTCGTTTTCAGCCGTGCATCGCGATTGTTCTTACTTTAAGAGGTGGCAGTGTTCTCGTGTCAATTTGTTTGGCCATAGCTTATCTGATCGATTGCAGTACCCACGATAACCTGATCTTTTGTGCGTTCAACAGAAAGGATATCGCTTCTTCAACCTCCATTTTGGAGAATTATCATAGGATATTATCTTTATCTTGAAATTACCTTTGGAAATTTTTCTTGAGATTTTACCTTTATTTCGGGATTATCTTTGTGAATTTACTTCTATATTGAACCTGTTTTGAAAAATTATCTGTTTGTTCTTATAATTGGACAAAGTATTTTGGGAATTTTAATTACCTGCTATTTTGAAACCAAGATTTACATAGCTTGAGTGAAAAGTAGATGTTGAAAGAAAGAACCTAACTGGCATTAGTTTTACAATGTGTTAGGGCAATTAGGAAAAATGTTTGAAAAAATTTGTTTGACTCGAATGGCAAGTAGGCAGGACAATATTTGGATACCCACCTATATTTTTGTAAATATTGGTGTAGAATGTTTTATATATTAAAATATTTATATAAAGAAAAATTGAACAGTTGTTAGTTAAACTAAATTATATCTTACGACTTAGAATTTAATTTAGAGTTATAAGGTATTAGGTTAAGAGGAGTCTCTTGCTTTCCGACAAAATGTGTTGCTGGCGATAATTGCGGCAAAAAGTTGATTAACTAGTGACTACTTCCCCTTTCCCGTCTCCTGATTTGGTGCGGGTTGTTTCAAGAAAAATCAAGTAACGCCTAAAAACTCTATATAGTCACTAAGACTTTAGATTATAAGTAGCTGCCCAGACATGCAGAACAATAGGATTTTTTTTCCTCTTTTTTGTAGTTTTGCCGCGATTATTATGTGTGTAGTGAATTAATCCATAACGTGCCTTTTTCAGTTATTGAATAACCGGTTTCCATTTCTTGCATTTAATAAATCTATTATTTTTATATAAAATTAATGTAATTTCCTTTTGTTTCCAAATCCGGTTTTGGTTATTCTATAAATACATTGTAATAATATAATGAGTTTAGTATGTATAAACACGTTAAGGTACTCTCGAGGATTTTCTATCGCTCTGGGGAAATGTACAATGAACGCGCATTATTGAAGTGTCGAAGTTCTCTATTCCAATTGGTTGTGAAACTTTGGTCAATTTTAATAAGCCAATCCCATGGAGTGACAAATGAGTGTTGAAACGATAAAGGTAATTGACATGAATTTAAATTGATCACTTCAGTACTAGAGTTCGAGAAGGTAACTGCGTCTTTGGGGTGTGCTATCACGTGTGTTGTGATGTAGTGCGACTTATTTCTCCAACCTTTCTTAACTTTTCCTTTAGGACACTGCCGTTGCTACCGGTAACTACCACGTCATAAATCTGCTGAAAACCGTACTACCAAAACCTGAGAAATCGATACCGCTGCAAAAGGACATAATCGAAAGCGATAATCTGTTATAGCTCTCATATAGAAATTTGCTTGCTTGAACTGTAAAATTTACTAAGTAAGGATCGCTTTTGTAGAGATTGTAGCAAACTTTAACTCCAGGTGATTCTTTTAGCGGTTTTTAATTACCAGGCAATTGCTATTATAACTTGACTATATCTAATAATTCCTTTAATTAATTTAATTCATTTCTTCCTCTTCTCCTATTACTAATACATCATTTACTTACCTCAGCATTTGAATTTTCTTTTCTTGAATTACGATATTTATATTTTTAGTTTTTCATTTTATGTATTATTTGCTTCATGTATGAGATAAACGAAATTGATTATAAAGCACATCCTACTGATTTTGATTGAGCCACTGCGTTGTCACTCTATTACTACTATCTGTTTCTTATATTGATTATGAATTACTCTTATACCTATTTGTGCTTCTATTATAAAGCTAAAAGTCAAAGATATTCACTAAATCCCCTCATTAATGTTTTCATAAACTTATCAATTACCACAATGTTAATTTTTGTGCTAGGATTGCTTTCTTCTTTTTAGTTTTTTCTTCATTTTGTAATTTGTTTATATTGTTTTTGTTAGTATTTTTTAACAATAGCTGAGCGAACCTATGATTTAAAGATTTAATTCAATTTTTTATACTGCTTTATTTAGAAACATTATTAATAATTTTGTAGTCTGTTGGCGTTTCTCTATATTCTGGTTATTATTCAGTCTACATGTCTTGTACTCTCTGGTGATTATATTAATTTACTGTACTATCAAAGTGAATTCTTCTTATGATATGCGCTGTTCCGATCGGCAGAAGTGGAAGATGAGGTCCAGCTCTGAACTTCACTTCAGCGGAGAACAATAAGGAGAGGTTATGACTTACTGTAGAAGATAGTAGAGACTAAAAATGATTACGCACCACTGTACCTTTGGATTAGGAAGGTATAGAAACCCGAAAAACCCATCAGATTACTACCGATGTTGTACAACACAGAGTATCTAAAATAAAACAATATTTTGCGTTTCAACAAAAATGAGTATAAAAGGTATAATGTAGTAACAGATAAAATATAATATAATGAACCTTTTTTATGTTTTTTATTTTAGGTTATTACGTTGCACTTCAATTTTACAACAGTCAATAAACGGTAACTTCGATTCCATGAGTTTTTCCAATTAAAAAAACCTTTTTTTCGTCATTAAATTCTTCAACTCAAACCTCAAATAGTACTGAAAGAAATAAAATGCCAAAATCAAGATGAGACATATACTTGAAAATCATTACTTAATATTTTTATAACTATGGAAACTAAATAGTAAATAAACCATTTTTCGCAAAGTATTCCTACTGAAATATCTAATTCTTCAACTTCATAAACACAAAGTACATTTGCGTTCATTTTAAACCAGTTCCGAAAGGAGTTAACAAAATCTAAACAATGACATAAATATTGGTTATTGAAAATGACATACAACCTATAAATTACTACCAGCCAGATCTAACTACTGTTTAAGATACTTTATAGTAATTACGATACGTGAAGCGACTTGAACACAAATGTTCAAGTCAGTAAGTTATAATTTTCTAATACTATCGATGTTAACAAATCAATGACTAACTTGAGCCGTTTATATTTCACTACTTAACAATGTTAACCAAAATGTAATCAAACCACAATATTTTTGAGTGGGTGGTAGGCAAGTGGCAGACTGAATGTGTTAATCCGATAGTAGTGGTGAGAAAGAAATACGGCAGTACGAGGGTCTATGTTGGCGCCAGATATCTAAATCACCAAATGGAGAGAGTTCTACGATACGTCCAAACGCATCTGACTTTTGTATCGTATCCACGCAGGTGCTTGCATCAGTAGGTTGACCTATATATGTTCTATTGGCAGGTCCCTTTGTTTCAACCGCATCAGATGTATACAGGGTTCCAATTCTTAAGAACTACATACATATTCAAGGTTTTGTAATTTGGCCTAACTACATCCGTATCAAGTTTCATTCGAGCGTTAAAGTCAATATGGAGGAAGACACCGAAAGGTTTGTCATTCCGTATGTAGATCATTTGCTTATTATGTCAAGGGGTACAGAGGATCATATTGGACATATCAAAACCATTTTTCAAAAGTTAGCAGCCGCATGAGTTCATTAAAACTCAAGAAATGCGTGTTTGAACGAAAAAAAGTTCAATTTATCGAACACATGTTAACATATATCGACATGACCCGCAAACAGGTAAAACCATTATAGATTTAGTCTACGAAATATCAAAGCGTTAAAGGGATTTCTAGAGCTGGTGAATTATGACTCACGTTTTGTAGAAAATTTCTCCCAGGTAACTGATGGTTTAAGTCATTTGTTGTATTTCAAAAAATCACAAACGCTTTTCCAATGGTTATTATGTTAACTCATCCGGCTTCAGCTCTGCCACTTTATATTACGGCCGATACGTCCGGTTATGCTATTGGTTCGTGTCTTTATCAAATCACGAACGAAAAAAAATACATGTGATAGCGAGATAGCTTTTGGGCCTTTGGAAGCTTCTTTCTAAAAAGTTTTGTCGCCAAAAACACTTCTACCCAATTATTTTTAATTGTATAATTACAAAAAATGACATTTCTGTTACAACAACTTAGACGTTTATATTCATTAAACATTAAGTAATTGAAATTGACAAAAATACTTGAAGTTAATAAATCAATAATTAGTAATTAATAATTACGGGGAGTAGCTTGAACTACCAACAATGTTAAAGTTATGAAGTTCGAAGACTGACTGACAATCAGGGGTCCTCACAGCATTAATATTGAAACCTCTGACTTCACTTCTTCTTGTGAAAAAGTGCAGATCTTGCTGTCTGCAGTTTCTCGATAATCACACAGTGTGTTATTCTAAGTAAATTTAAATACGTCTGCTTGATTGCAGTTCATTGTTCCTGCACCTGCAGTATCAGGTTGTGTCTGGAATACAAAGTAGTCGTGTCCTTTCTTATTTCTGATATGAACTCTGATTAACCTTTAATTATGACCTTCATTTAATACAATGTAACATGCTATTACTAAGCCATAATAATTGCGTTTAATTTTATATACATTTTAATATGAGGAATGTGTAACTAGTGTTTTACTCAAGAATGCGTCGGGATCCGGAGTGCAATTATTCGTTCACCGAGAAAGAAGGTTTGAGTATCGTTGCTTTGCTAAAAGATTGGAACGTTTTACCTTTAGATAATGTATAACAATCATAACCCATCATAAGATTCTGTCGTTCCTCACAACTTGTCGCTTGCTAAATTCCAGGTCCTATTAGGTAGAGTTTATTTTACAACAATTGTCCCTTTCGATATTATGCTGGTTTTGAAAAAGAAATCGTGGACACTTTGTCACAATACCCCAACGGTTAAGCAGTATTGGTAGATAAATCTTATTCAAACAAAATTGAAATAAAAATGTAATTTCAAATAAAATTTTGAATAATCTAGAATACCTAAGGGAGACTCAAAGCAACAACGAGTTTTGTGCAGATACCATTAACAATTAAAAGGGGACCACTGTGCGACACGAATTCGAGTATAGTATATCATGCACGAAGAAGTAGTGTTTAGGAGAGTGAGAGTGGAGGGGGGCGGATTCATTTATGCGTTCAAAGAGCGGAAGTTAGACAATTAGTGAATTACTTGCATATCAAGGGGTCGTTTTGACCCGGAAAAATGTTATATGCATCCTTCCCGTGATTTTTATATCAGTAGAATTGTTGTTTCTTGCAACATTTAAAGAAGAAATGCTCCCGGTTTTAGTGGAGGAACCAAACCATACCATCAGTATAGACCTAATGGGGTTGTTGCTGAATCTAGAGGGGGTTTATCCAACTGCTGGTTATATTTGACGTATTTAGTGAAAGAGTTGAACTGAACGCGTTAAAAAATGCGACGGCGCTTGCAATCGTTAAATGTTCATGGTTATTTTGTGAAAGTGAGAAAACCAAGGGTAATTTTGTCGAACAATGGTTCCCAATTCTGTAGTCGGTTATACTTGAATAGAACGAAGGCGGAAGGAATAGCAGTTCTTCACACCTCCGTATTCTTTTCCCAAGGTAGCATGGTAGAACGTGTCAATCGAAAGATCGATAAGCTGTATCGCACGTACTGCCATAACCAACATCAAAAACGAGTCAATTCTATTTCCATGGTTGCGGAACATTTAAATATAGTGGTGCATTCGAGTACCGGTTTTACTCCGTTGAAAATACATTCAAATAAGATTTTGAAAGTAAATGACGCGGTATTGTCTCCTTTCAGGAACCGGAAGTTATTTTGCTTACCCGAGCAGAGTTATTATCACAAACTGAAAAAAGAGAAGAAAAATACGATTCTCAACGCATAATAACAAATTTTGAGGTGGGAGATAAGGTGCTAGTTAGAAACCATGAATAGTCATCGTCCGAGAATAATCAAATACGCACGTTCTTTTTTATTTTTCTGATCTCTCTGCCGTTCAAAAACGAATAAACTGCAATTCTTACCAGGTGATTGAGAATTCCACCGGTATTTCACTTGCAACGTAAAATATTTACTATCTCAAGGCATGTAAGCTTCCTGCAAGAGATATTTAAACATGTTAGTTAGGTCGTCAGTCGAGTCTGTTTAATTTTCGTTTGATTTTTTTAGTTTCAGTAATTGGGAGCGTTTTTAATTATAATCGTGTGTAGATCAGAGTTTAATTTAAGGTACCAATATTGGTGGTTGGTAAATTTATATTAGTTAACATGAACGTTTGTTGTAGGCTATCCTATCTGTAAAGACTACACGTTGTACATATTTTATTTTTAAGAGGTTAAACAAACATTTATCATTATTTTTGTAAAATGGCGCAATTTATTTAGAGGTAATGTTGCAGGTGTGATTCAAAAACGTACCCGCACAGGTAGAAAAAGGTGTATGATCTAGTTTGTGAAGGAATTGGTAGAGTAGTACGAACTTTACAAGGAATGTATGACGGTGTATACATTAATATCAACAATTCTGGTTTGTGTTTTAATTTATCCGAACCCAATAACAGTAAATGTTTTACATCAATAACGTGTTACCCGTAATACGAGCAGACCAGTAAAAAAACGAAATCAGAATGAAATGCTCGCCCGCATTACGAAGAAATAAAGGATAGGGGAAGAGAAAGCAATAAAACGAATGCCACGCTAAACACTGTGGAGATTGGGGAAGGAAGAACGAAAAGACAGTACACACCAACCAATTCAATCTTTTTCTTCGAACATCTGTAGCTGCTAGAATAATTAAACACAAAACGCACATAAAATATAACTATAATTAATAATTTCTAGAAATTTGAATAAGAAAACAAAATTAAATTGTAAGGACAAATATTTGTATCGTCTACTCCCTCTTAAATACTAATTATATCTAGTAACAATCACATCGACGGGCGTTTTGGAAACAAAATAACTATCCACATATACAACTCCTTAAATATTGTTGCATAATTTAGTGGAATTAACCACTGTAATTAATAACATTCTGTATTGGCACAGCAAGCAATTAATACTAATCATCTATACACAGCGGCTGAACTCTAGATAATCTAAATAACTACTTACTATATTGGAGCAGACCGAATTCATTTGGACTAGAGTTACTGAAACTTATAAGTACACAAAAAACTACACATATATATAATAGTCCATTTAAAGAAAATGCCACAAACTGTTAGATAAATCTCAGTCTAAAGTGTTATTCTTAACATTGCTAAAATATAGGCAAACCACGTACCATATAGGAGTATAGCAAGCAGTTATCGGTCATCACTATTGGTATTACTTCCCGCAAGCTGCGAAGGGCATGGGTAGCTACAATGGTTACCCATCTCATCCTAATTTGATCTACATGTAATGCGGTAGTCAAAGAAAATATGCTCTAACGATAACGTAAGTTTATATGATACAACGAAGCAAACCTTATTTTTAAGAATCGAGGAATATTGAGTGCAAATTCAGACCAAAAATATGAACATTTCTATTAACAGAATTTCACCCTTCAATTACCTACCAGTCACGTAAAAAGAGAAAGCATATTTTTCATGATAAGAATTTACAGCTGTCCCATTTAGCAGAAAAGAACTAACGTCACCAAGCACTAAATATTTTATGAACTCGTTTAACCAATGTAGTTGTAAAATTGTTTTCCGAAGAAATAATTATGGAAATCCTATATAGATTACAAATTAATTTGAACATTTGCTTATCTTGCAAAGGTAACACGGTCGCGTACCTTTTAAACTAGCAACATTGAAGAAAGTTCTAATTAGTAAAGATTACACGTCTAGATAAGGGAACCAGAAAGAATATAGACAAGGAAATTCGTGAATTTAATAAAAAACGAACACAGTTTGCTGCCTAACTAAGCAGCCTTAAAATCATAGAAGTGTAGCACCCCGTAAATTCAAATGAGTAGAAACTGAAATTGTTTTTAAAGTAAACCGGCAGTAAATTTTCAAATACGAAATAAAACGTAACAAATTCGATAAGGAGTGAAAGGTTCCCAGTTTTAACTTACACAGTTCTGAAGTGTACTACGAATAACTCACCAAATTCTCTGTTGGTGCTGGATTTACTGGTTTCAGAAAATTTTTTCTAAAGAAAGCTGTTGAATTTCAAATGACAGTGCCTACCACAATCAGTTACTGATAAACGATTAAAAAGTCAAAAATTACAAGAACTTGGTAGAAAATTATGTTCCTGCTACATACCATGAATATTACAAAACTATTTTTGAAGGGTTGAAACAAAATTCTGAAGAAGAAACGACAAAAACATCCAATGTGGGATATGAAATTAATTCGTCATTTATTTAAACAAAAGTTATTATTACTGTATTATTGCAAAGACAAGTAAATGTAACATTCCAAGTTTAGTTTATTTGTTGGGGAATAGTTAATAATTTAGTGCAAGAAACAGGCAAACCAATACCTTTATAACTTTATTTTTCTAAATCTTTTAATGGCGGTATTTTCATATGCCTTAAAAACTTAGCACTTAGGTGCTTTTAAAAGCAACAAATATATTGTCGTTAATCTTTGTGATCCCATTTTCAAATAACATTTTTTTCATTTTTTGAACATTTAAAAAATTCGAACTCGTCCGGTTTTTGCAGCAAGGTCTTCAATTAAAGCTGCACGCCCTGTAAGTTAGTAACAGCTAAACCAAGTCAAAACTTAGGAACATGACTGTGGTAATAATGATCTAATAAGGATTGGAGGATTTTTATGGACCCTGTGCATTACAAATTATTCGTTACCACTGAAAACTTATTACAGATTTTCGCGATGTATGCTATGGTAACAAGCTGTAATAAAATTAAATTTTTAACTACTACACAGGGGTAAGAATTAATAGGAGAACTACTAACTTAACTCGAGCTTGGCGTATAACATATTAATTGTAAGCACTTTGGAGTCAAAAAATATCGTCTTAAAAGCAAGTACTGAAGTTAATATAATTAATTCCTTATATAATCCAGTATTCGAGCATAATTCTGAGTTTTAATTTTCTCATGTAATCAAGTAAATGGTTTTTTTGTACAATAACAAATGGTGACTATTTTGTATTCAACTTTCTTAATCTAAGTAATTTTTTCTTGATGGAAACTTTCAATTTGATTAGTGTTGTCTGTTGCGTTTCTTAATTTAGAATTTATCAATTTAGCTGCCCAGACGTATTATGTAGCTTATACTATTTTAATTACAAGTTACTAACTTGTAAAAAAATTATCTGTGTTCTCATATAAATTACATTTAATTAAGTGAAACTTGTTTAAGAACTATTATAAATCTAAATTTGCAACTATTTATTGAAGACTTCACCAGAAAATATCAATAATTTTCTGATCTAGTTACGTTTCCTCAGCAGGCTTAATGTTCTTAGTAGCAGAAAACTAAGCGTACATACCAATCATTACTTTATTGCAATATAATAATTAGTCAGCACTGAACTTGTTACGTGCAGTTTTGGTCCTGAAAATTGTTATGTGCGAAATTGCGCTAGTTATCTGAATTAATTTTTACACTACAAAAGAAACGAACAGTAAATAATGCACCAGTTAGCTTTTAGTGGTAAAGGGTGGGTTTTATAAAAGCAAAAGTAATTTTTTTAGAAATATACAAATTTCAACACTTTCACTTACACCTATCTGCAAATGTCTCTAAACTTTCTGTCTAATAAAAAGTCATTGATAGCCAATCCACCTGATTCAGTCTTGCTAAAAGGTAGGTGTTCTAAATGTTTTTTGTGTACACTTTTTTATCAACTACTAATTTAAAATAAACACAAATAAGAAGAAAACTACAAGCCGTTCACCTAATCTATATTATCTACACATGAATAGCACGGTATTTAACAAACACAACAAAACAAATAAACTAAACTATCTCTAATTTGCCTAAAAGAAAGAGAAAATCTTAAATTGATCAACTCGAGGTGTCCAACTACATTAACTGGTCATATAAATTTATGCAAATACGATTGTGATGCTTTCCATGGAAGAATTTTCTGGTTATAATACGCTTTTAACAAAGCGTGCACCAACGTAAAAGTCTATATTGCTTTTTATTTTTACTTCTCACTGGTTAAAACTTAGTCCCCTTTCTTCGACTAAAAGCCAATAAAAGAGAATTTCTTCCAACTAGCTAAAGCTCTAACCTTTGCGTAGGCATCTGAAACGTGATCGTGGATTCCTTTGACTCTATTGAATAAAAACCTTGATTGTAAAGTAAAACAAAAACAACAAACAGAGCGCTACCGTGTCCTAAAATAGAATTTATTTAGGCAAAATATACTCTAAAAGCGGACGTGGAAACCCTCAGAAAAAAGGACTGGCCTTTGCTAATAAATACCTGTTCCATTAAATAAAGGATGCAGCTTCAGTTTAATCACACAAAAGGGGGGACAACGTGTTCTTAAAATTGAATAAATTTTGAAATAAAAAATAAAAATTAGAGTGAGCATTAATATCACCTCCAACGGATATAGATATAGTAGGCCACGCTAAAAAAACCTCAAAAATATTCTTACTTACTGATTCTTATAATACCTCATACAACTACAAATTTTAGTCACTAATTTTTACTTACCTTCAATAAATATTTTTGCCCGTTATATATGTACTAACCATTTCGAATGGACCTGCACCTTGCCGAAGTTCTAGATTACTAGAACAGGTGAAATGGCTTGCGTGTTCTAATGAGCTAAAGAGCCAAGCTACAGATCCAACCAAAGTAGTATGGTCGTTAGTGAGGAACCAGACTAAGACAGGTCTCCAAAGAAAGCAGCGGCTCTTTCGGTAAATAGATTGGCAGAGACTATAGGGGTCGGTATGCAGTCTAAGACACACTACCGAATATGGAAGGCAACGGAAAAGCACCACATAACCTCCCAAGTACACAGCGTACCTAAATTGTAATAAAATAATGGCATTCTCTGGGGTAAAAGATTCCGGAGTTAAAATAGTCCCACATTCGGTTCTCCAAGAGGAGACTACTTTGGAGGATGCGATTGGAAAGTTAAGAATAAAAGTCGGGAACATTTTACAAGTCGGAGCGTGGAATTTTAGAAGTATGAAGCAACTAGGTAAGCTAGAGAACCTAAAAGTCGAAATGAATAGGTTATCACTAAACATAGTTGGGATCAGCGAAGTTCGGTAAACAGAAGCTGGTGACTTTTGGAGTGGAGACTTCAAGGTAATTCATACAGGAGCAGAGGAAGGAAATTTGGGTGTAGGGATAGTTATGCGGAAAAAGATAGGATACTGTATAGAAAATTACTTACAAAAAAACGAAAGTTAGATTAGAATCTAAATCGGTAAACAGTAATAATACAAGTATAAATGTCCACCTCTAGCTACAGTGACGAAAAGGTAGAAGCGATATACAAAAATATCGAAGACATTAAATACGTAAAAGGACATGAAAATTTAATAATTACGAGGGATTTTAATGCAGTGGTAGGTGAGGGTAGAGGAGGAGCAGTAGTAGGTTTATTTGGTTTAGTTAGGCACGAGAAACGGCAGGGGAAATAGGCTGGTAGAATTTTGCGACAAGAACAATTTAATCACCACAAACACATTATTTCAACATCATGCTAGAAAACGATATACGTGGAAGATGCCAGGAGATATAGGAAGATATCAAATAAATTACATTATTGTTAGACAACGGTTTAAGAATCAAGTAAAAGACTGTAGAAGCTACCCAAAAGCAGATATAGATACTGACCACAACATCGTAATTATGAAGACCGCACTTAAATTTAAAAATTTGAAAAAAAGAAACGGAAAAAGGCACTTTGACTGAAATTGAAAGATAAAGATATTCAAGAAAGATTCGAAAAAGTCTAATGAATTGCTCAAAGATATCGAGAAAATATCTTATACTAAGGAAGTAAAAACAAAATGGAATAACATTGAATCCAGACTAGAAATGGCGGCCAGAGATATTCTGAGGTATACACAAAAAGAAAATAAGAAACCATGGATAACAAAGGATATCCTGAATTTAATATAAGAAAGACGATCACGTTAAATGCCGACATTCTTGTAAATTCTTACATCAGCAATGAATAATTCTCGAGAAAATATTTAGAATAGTATGGAAATTATGACGTAGTAGGATAATTTAATATAAAAGCCGGAACTTGAATAGAACGATTCATTCAAGATTTAAGTTTTATCCGTAAATTTGTGATTCATTTTAAGACATCAAACATGTTACTTTAAGTAAAATATTCGGCATGCATACAGTCTTGAACATTTAAAATGTAACTTTGAATAAAGAATTAATTCTTAAAACGCAACTCTGCATAAATATAGAACATAATTATTTTTTAAAAACACTTCGAGAATTGAACAATCTTCAACACAAAAGCTACTCTGAAGTAAATTAATTAAAAGTAAAAGAAGATGCTCTTTGAAAATTTAATATTCTAAATGGAGATTTAAAAAAATATAAACAAACTGATATACTGAGATTTAACGTCAATATAAAATGGAAGCTGAAAATATTTAATTCTTAATTAGGATTTGTATAAGCGCTATTTTACCATCGCAAGTATAAAACTTTGATTTTTGTTTGTTAATTGTTCAAAATAATTGTATATTTTGTATTTTAAATTTAAAATAAGTTCTCATTTTATTATTTTGTCTAAGGATACTTTACTGCAAATTTTGAGGTCGAAGTTTGAGGGATTTTGGGCTTTAATAAATAGACTATCTGTCAAGCAATGTTGGCCAAACACCCTTACACGCGTGGGAATAAAATATCGGTAGATTACTCACCTATTTGTGTATCTGTGAGTAAATATTAGGTAAGAATTTTGATTGTTTTCTGTATAAACTGAAATTGTGAATTGTTTCATATAAACCGTTTTGTATGAAAGAAAAATGTTTTTGGCTGTATAGATATTTTCTGGAGATTGTTGTGTTTTATTTCAGTTTGTAAATTCCATAATTTCCATTGAGTTAGCCAGACAAAGAAAAGTTAGAAAGGAAGGGAGGTTAATAGTCAAATTTACAAGTACCGTGTCGTTGCACTCTCTTAGCACCAAAGCTCCAAAAGAAGAGTAATGCGGCAAATTTAGAGGAGCTCCAACGAGAGGCCGTAACAGAGCAAATTTAGCGGCGCTCCAACGGGAGGCTTTAATACAGCAATATATAAATATATATTGTTGTAGTACAACAATATTCACAACTGCTGACTGGTTACCTACCCTGTTCAGCATACCGCGCCATAGTAAAAATATATCACAAAATTGCTCTTCTATCATCCTCAAAGCTAAGAACACAAGACTTCTATAAAAACTCTGTCATCGTTAGCATCATGATATATCAAATCAACATTTCTCAAAATTCCCAAAATTCTATACAACACCAAAAAAATAGTTCTTCTTTACAACCTCACTATTGATATTTATATAATCAAATAAACAAAGCTAAAAAATAAAAATGTGTGCTTTTCCCACACAGCTAATAACTAACTTGCGCCTAATCTCAAGATAACCCCTTTCTTAAATCCCGTACCATATTTTATAATTGATCAATTACCACAATAATACTAGCATAATAAATCATCAAATTTGTAATTTCTAGTTAACTCATTAAAAATGCCAACCCTCAAATTTAATTTATCTTTGTCTAAACAAATATTAAAATCTTGTTCAGAATTAAAATTGTTAAATTAAATAATTCATTTAAAAGATAAAGGTCTCTTCACTAAATTACTCAGAAATATTTTTTAATGTAAATAAATTGTTACAACAAATCTCACCATCAAATTCCTTTGAAATATGTTTCAAAAATAAATAAATTGTTTCTGGAAATAATCACCAAACATCAAGTTCTCACAATCTGATTCTCAAAAATGTTTTCAGAAGTACCTGATTAAAACGATCTGCATGATGTAGCAGCACTCCGCGTTATATTGCCGTAATAAATTTTCTTTTCAACTAAATCTCCAATTAAGATTCAAATCCAATTCCTTCGCTTCATACCATTGTTTAATTTTAATATTTTGTTCAGCGCGGGGGTCTTACAAATTTGTATATCGACTTTCCTCCGCGGTTTTTTGTTGTTTTAAGCTGCAGTTCCTTACTCTTCAGCTAAGTGGACTGTCTTCGAGATTATAGTACGTGTTACTTTGCACTTGCACTGTGTTTTTTAGGGGTTTATCGATAAAGTCGGCGGCACTATTGACAAACTCACTTTACCGAACGAAGAACCGACTGTTCTGCTTCGATATCGATGAGAGAGTGTTTTTTCACTACCTCTTTATCAACTTATTTACACATGCACAAGGAATTTTTACGACAGGATATAAGGGAACAAGGGATGACAGTTTTACTATTTGATTTACAACTACAAATTTAAAATAACTTAAAATAACCACGCGAACGTGCGATAAAGACACCGAACATATTTCTTTCAAGAAAAACCGTTAGGTTGGTACGTTTTTATCATTTTATTATACAATACGTTTTCTAATTATGTAAATATTAATCTTCAAACTTACTCTTTTCTCATAATTAAGCAAAAACACAAAAAAAGCAAAGAGAGCCTTTTTTAAAAATTTCTCCAATTTTTATATTCAAAAATGCCTTGACGGCACGTAAACAAGCAACGCTTTTTGTTCCAAATACAAACTTATCTCTACCACAATTACACTAATCAATCGCGTCCTCGTCCAATTAGAACAATTCGTTACCATTATCTCGGGAAGAACACGCCATTCACATTACTAACTCTAATGCGCACACGTACCGATGTTGACCTCAGTTTAATAAAATTCATTTAAAAGAACATTAGTTGTTTGCCATTTCAAGCACACGTGCATCTCAAAAATACCCAAAAGAATTAATTAACTTATATTTTCTAGTCCTTATCTCGATAAACATCTGGAATAACCAAGAAATATTAAAAAATTATTTTGCTATGATTCTACATTACGTACACCTGGTTGATTTATAACTATGTTAATTAACTTTACCTTTCTCTTGGAGTCTTATCTTTGATTTATATACTTGGAAATTTGATAAAATTTAATTACCTTCAACTAATGTTTTCAAATAGAATTTCTAAGAATTTTATTTTATAAAAGAATGAAATATTTGATTTGATTATTTTGTAATGAGGAATTAAAATAGTGTAAAAAGTTATTTCTACGACGTAGCGCAAAAACAAAAAGCTGAAGATTAATATTTTTTAATTTTATAAAGTGGCTTAATGTAGCGGATGTGTGTATGTCCGTCTCTCTTGCACTCATATAGCTGTGTAATTACATGCAAAATCCGTCTACCATAGTTCTTGCTGACACATTGCTTTTTCCATCAGCCGCAAAGTGCAATAGCGCTATATGAACTATATAAGGACGAGAAAGAGGAACAAAGGATGGATGGATCCTTGGTTTTCTTTAGCCTAATCATGCCAAAATATAATACATACGATAGGTAGCTCCTATTTAGCATAAAAAAATAAGCATACTATTTGAAGCATAGCATTCACTGATATACAAATTCTATCTCGCAATTTATTGTAAACTTTTATATTGGCAAATAATAAACTTTTGAATCCGAACTCAAGTTTTAAATTCTTAAGAAGTTTTATAGCATACTAAAGCGAAACTTGTTAATGATTAATTATTAGATGAAAGTGTTACATAAAATATTCACAGAAAAAGGTAATTATGTCGCTCTTAATGAACACTTTATAAGAAAAATATTATGAAGGTCGGCTGCTGTAACTTGATCTTAATTTAAACTGGCAAGATACAGGCACGTGCTGTTGATTGTATAATTTAAAATTTTTAGTAGGCTGAATATTCAGGATTATAAGCCATTGTAATTAAAACCGAAAGTTGAACAAATTAATATAGCTTGGCATTGTCAAAAGCAAAAGAGATTTAAAGAAAATTTTTAATTGCTTATTATTTGGGCTGAAGTTGCAATGGTTGGAGTCGATTTTATGAAAAAAGTTTGTAACACCATGAAATGAATATTTTATTTCAGATGCTGTTAAAATAAACTCAAGCCTTATCAGTAAAACGCTATCTCTACTCTAGGTACGTGCTTTGTAGCTCAAAGTGTTATAATGTAGTAGTGGAATAATTAATATAAGGGCGTTTAAGAATACTAAGTTTTTACGATATAACGTCTATAACACAGGCCAACAGTTGTAGTGGTGCCAAGGTGCTTGGAGCTGATTTCGTATGAATTTCATGCCCTGAATTCAAATATGGCATTGATTTTTGTAGCTCAAATTTCTAAGATATAACATTTTAGTAAAATATACCTTACACTATTTTACGTTATGTAGGAGCATGCAACAACCATGCTCTTAACTAATTGGTCAGTAAGCACGGAGTATGCAAATAAATAGGATGCACGCTTAAAACACCCCTCAACCAATAATGGACTCGTCCGACACCACCCCAAATACATAATTGCATCGTCCAAACGTACGATACAGACAAACCCATGATATATAAGGAACTTCAACGGCTAGAGCAAATTGTTTCTTAATTGTTCTCTTTTTAAGGAAGACACCAAAAGTCTTGAAGAGATCTTAAGAATAGTGCAAGACGGAAGCCACCAAGCTCAGGGGCCTCGTGTCCTAAGGGTATTCCTACAGATTATCTCTTTGTGACCTCCAAATCTAACAGGATAAAATGAAGTAAACCTTTGTAGCCACACTACGGACGCAGGAACCTGCCATAACACAACTTGGATCCCCTTCAACCCCAAAGCCATCAATACCACTTCCTAGAGCACGTGACACCAACACGCACGTCAGGAATGGGAACATTCCGCCAACAGCTCGCTCTAATTTCTACCAACCAAGGATATCACTTGTATACCAGCATCTCCACCTACCAGACGCAGGATACGGAAATATGAAAATCCTACCTCAGTCAGTGCCGCTAGATGCCGTATTGCATTCAGCGAAAGTGGGTATCATCATCTATGCAACATCAGATCCAAGTCTTCGCCGTTCTTCAGTATATTTATTCGTCCCCGTACATTGGCGCCTGACAAACCCAAAATCGTCAAAGACGATTTCAGTATATTGATCCACTTAGAAGTAGTAAGGCCATCCAAATCACCAAGGGCATCACCCCTACATTTAGTGGCCAAACACAACAAAGAGTGGCGACCCAGTGAACGCTAAAGTGCTTTAAACGCGCAAGCAATTCCTGATAGGTATCCTATTCCGTTTGTGGAAGATTTTGCATAAAAACTGCAAGATAGAAAATTTTTCTCTACAATTGATCTTGCCAGTGTCGATCACCAAATCCCTGTAGCTAAAAAGACATAGAAAATACAGCTTTTGGTTTATTCAAATTTCTGTACAGGACCTATGAATTACGAAACTCTGCACAAACTTTTTAACAATGCGTAGACAAAATTTTAAACGGACTAGTATCCTGTTACAGCTACATCGACAACATTTTGGTTGCATCTCAATTTGAAGAAGACTCTTCAACAGATTAAACGATTATGACTAAATTCAACTTTGGGCAGGATGAAGTAAAATTTCTTGACTACCTCATCAACAAAGATGACACCAAACCACTACCAGAAAAAGTCACCACTATACCGAATTACACAACACCCGAGACAGCCAAAAACCTCAGACGATTCTTAGGCATGTCAAATTATTCCCGATGTTTCATATCACGAGCAGCTGACTCACAAGCTACGCTCGATGACCTACTAAAGGCAAAATAAAGGACAACGCACCTATTAAATTCAACTTTGGGCAGGATGAAGTAAAATTTCTTGACTACCTCATCAACAAAGATGACACCAAACCACTACCAGAAAAAGTCACCACTATACCGAATTACACAACACCCGAGACAGCCAAAAACCTCAGACGATTCTTAGGCATGTCAAATTATTCCCGATGTTTCATATCACGAGCAGCTGACTCACAAGCTACGCTCGATGACCTACTAAAAGCAAAATAAAGGACAACGCACCTATCAATCGGACAGGCGAAGCAAACATAACTTTCCAAAAGTGCGAAGAACAGCTAGTACACGTCGTGCTTCTCACACATACACTCCACGACACAAAATTAGCTATAGCAACAGATGCTTCAAACTTTGCTGTCTGTGGAGTAATCCAACAATGGAGTAATCAACAATGGTAGCCTTGAGCTTTTTATTCAAAAAAACTAATGTCCAAACAAAATATCCCGTTTACGATCAAGAACTTCTCGTAGTTTACCTAACTGTCAATAGTTTCAGATAGAGGGTAGGTACTTTACGATCTACGCAGATCACAAACCTCTAATCTTCTCTTATAGGAAATGTAGATACCTAGATTAAATAAGCTAATATTCGATACACATCAAACACCCTTCAGGGAAAGAAAATATTGTCGCATACACACTCTTGAGAATGGATAGCATCGACTTCAAACTATCCGATTGACAACAAAACGTTAAAGAAATTCAAAAATCTCAGGGAAAACAACAACTCAAGTTTGACCTATAGACTGATACAAATTCCGAACTCTGACCAAACAATTTTCTGTGATATTTCAACAGCGATAGCCCACCCCTTACTAACAAAAATTATTACGAAAAGAAGCTTTCGCAAGCATTCATAAGTTAGCACGTAGTTGGTAACCCAAAAATTCGTTTGGTCTGGCAGCAAGTAAGACTGCCGCACCTAGACACGAAGTTGTATCCAATGCAAAAACCAGTCACAGGGCACGTGATCACAGAAACACGAAGTTTTAAACTACCATCTACAAGATTTGAGCATTTCCACATAGACATCATCGAATCATTACTCATATCAGAGTGATACCGATACATTTTCACATGCTTTACAAGATAGCCATAAGCAGTACCTCAGCAAAACATTGAAGCTGAAACGGTAACCAGAGCATTCGTAGAACAATGGATTGCAAGCTTTGACGTACCACTCAGAGTCATTACAGATCAAGATCATCAGTTTGAATCGTAACTATTCAAACAATTAGAAACCTTGATCGGATTTACGGGAATCCGCACAACAGCATATCATTCGCAGTCAAATGTTATAGTGGAACGATTCCACCTGCAACAAAAAACTGTATTGATCTGCCACGACAGTTTTAGAATTAGAAGACTTTTTTATTATAATAGATATATAGTAACGCGGTAAGTGGTTGGAGGCGGCTTCGTGGCGTAGTTGGTATGCGTGTGACTACGACGCCCAAGGTCCCTGGTTCGAATGCCGACACGGTCCACTTGAAAAATGTTAGGCGAGCATTTTTCCTAAAAATATGCCCTCGTTCGGATGAGAGGTAAAATGGAGCTCCCGTGTGTGAGTGTTGTCACGCACGTTAAATATCCCTACCTTGCTTGGAACAGCAAGGGTTCGGCAAAATTCAAAATTTTTCAGGTAAAAAGAAACTCGCATCCTGGCCAATGTAGTACCTTCGGGTGGAGCATTGTAAAATCACATGTAAGGTTAGTGGTTGGACGTTATGCAGCAACCATATGTAGGGTACAGATGTAATGTTGTGCAATAGGATTACCCTACATTTGATTTTCCAATGTTCCACCCGAAGATACTATGTTGGCCAGGAAGCAAATTTTTTTACTGGAAGTTTTGAATTTTGCCGAACCCTTACTATTCCAGGCAAGGTAAGGATCTTTAACGTCACTCACACAGGACCTACATTTTACCTCTCATCCGAACAAGGACATATTTTTGTGAAAAATGCTCGCCTAATATTTTTCAATCGATCTGTGTCGGGAATCAAACCTGGGACCGTGTTTTTAATAGTCACACACGAGATTTTGAATTTTGCTGAACTCTTGCTTTTTCAAGCAATATAGGAATCTTTAAAGTGTGTACAACACTCACACACGGAAGCTACATTTTACCTTTCATCTGAGCGAAGGCATATTTTTGTGAAAAATGCTCGCCTGACATTTCTCAAGCGGTATGTGCCGGGAACAAAGATTTGCGACAGGAAAATTCGTCTATTATCCTTGTATAGTACATAGCGCACGACTTAAGTTGCTACAGTTTTTTTATACTTGTTGTTATTTTGGGACTGATTTTACTTAGTTAAATAGAAAACAATGTTAACTTAAGTTGGACACCATTGTATCTAACAAGTATTAATTAATTTCGAAGAGCAGATACAGAAAAACCTTTCGTGTTTGCTAATTCTATTTGTCATCTGAATTCTCGGATAAAGATAGTGTGATAGACTGTAGGGTAGATCTTATCTCGACCAATTAGATGTCTTCCTCAATAAAAAATATTTAACATATGCACTTCTTAAATTACAAGTTACGAAGAAGTTGCTAACGTAATAATTCGTCTATTTTATTTTCAAAATATAAATTTTTTTATCATAACTCTAAAAATTCATAATCAATAACATTACAAATAATATCACAGGCTTTTAGTATTAATTACCCAAACAGGATTTGTAAATAGTTTATTCGTTTACGCATTTGGTACCTTGACCATCGTTTGTCAGATTTAGTATTTTACGTACATATTCAAATTAGCTAAATTTTAAAGAAATCTTTTAGCATAGTTTCGTTTAGCCGGCTTCTCGCAAATGAAAAAACTCTAATTGTTACAAAATTTTAAACAATAATTTTTTTTAACAAAATATCTGAAACTAAAAAATCATAATTTTAAATATAATTACTGTTTTACAAAAAGAATCCTATGGACTGAGAAGATGGTATTTTTACTACTAGCTCGGTTAGCGAAGGTATTGATGTTTTAAGCTTTAAAGTTGTTTAGTGCAACCAATTTTTTATAAATTCAATGACGAATTCGGCAAATAAATAACTCATCCTTAATAGCATGTTGTAAAGAGCCACCCACACAAGATTTAACTATGCTCAGACCATAAACATTCATTTATATCAGCGGTTCGTTGTCATGTAACGGAACGAACCACTTCAAATCGATATTTCTGAAGGGAGAGGCGGTATTATAGTCTTTAGGTTTGGGGCATCAACGACCCCATTGCAAACTTCTCGGAGAATAAAATGGAAAAAAACTATATTCTTATTACGGTTTATAAGAACGATTCATGCTAGAGAAACCTATCTACACGGAATTTATATCAAAGAAGGCAAATGCGTAATAGAATCAGGACGGCCACGAGCCATGTTTATAGAACAACTTGGAAAACTTTGACATGTTTGAAAATAATAACTTATTTACTTACAATTCCTAATGGTAAAATGCTATTTTAAAAGATTACATTGACGTTCACAACACGATTTCAAACACCTGAAGTATTTAATTTGTTATTACAAGGAGCTATACAATTTTACCTTGCAATAGAATCAATGAGAAATAAAGGATCGTTTATTGTTTTCCATATGAAACTAAAAATTTATTATGAATATGAAAATTTATTTAGGATTGCAAATAAGTAATTTTAGCGAATTTTTTTCCTTTTTTAAAAATTGTTAAACCTTATAAGAAATGTATAATTTAGAATAAGACGTGCTTTTCATCTGTGTAATCCTATGTTCTGTATTGTGCTTATTTAATGTCTCTTTAATACTTTGTAATAAAGTGTGTAGTTTCGCTTTTATGGTAATTACAACAATGTCTATTAAAACTGTCATATTGCACGGAATTTATTCTACTAAAAGTTTAAAAGCTTAAATTTGGAGTGCATACATTAATAAATTCAAGATTATTTCATAAATCTAAAGTTTATTGAAAAATAACCCTTTCACTATGTAATTGTGGTTTTGATTGGTTTGTTGACATTCCTATGGCTTTAAAATAATTTACAACCCATCTATAAGTTTCCTTATGTATTTGCAGAAATTAAACGATTATATTTGGGATTTTCAGTTTAATTGAAATAAGGATACGGATTTAATTGGAAGTCTCGGTTTTAAACACTATTACACATGAAGTTGACATTATACAGGATGCTTTATATCAAATTATTCCACTCAAAATTAAATATTAATTATTTTTTTACTTAATTTATGCTTACCGTAGCGCATCACGTTACAATGTGTTTTCCATTTTGAGACTATTGTAAGTACGTCAAATAATCTACTTACGTCTGAATATTAATCAACACTTTAACGTCGGCGATTCGATTTTTCATTAGATTTTTATATACTGAAATATTCAGATACATTCTCTTTTTCATAAGTTTCTAAAATCATCTATTTAAATAATCTTCACTACAAAATAATGTACATTTCAGGTAGCACTTTAAATACGAACGTATTATTCTAATCTCATCGATAATATGCCAACGTTAAAGTTTCAGTCAAGACTGCCCTGCTCTCGACACTCATTGGCGTTTATAAAGGCGAACCCCTACTTACGTATTCAAGAATTTTTGTACTTGATCTAGTGCGTTGTTTCCACGTTCAGGTTCGTTTTAAAATGTATGTCATCTACTTACGCCATCAATTTTCAAGAAATTATTGTTTCTCTGTCTTTTATTACCGCATTGGGCTATATAATAATCGGTGTCGTTTACATATTTTATCAATATTTGAGATTTTATTGTTTTACAACGGCTCCAGACTATTCACGTCGTTTACTTATTTAAACATTATCTCGTGCTAGAACATGAGGTAAATAAACACGCTTTCTAATTCTTTAATTATCAAATGAATGGTTTAAACTTAAATCTATGCGCTTTTCAATTAACGTAAATTCTTTTGCTTTTACATAAAAAATTTATTATTTATATACGTGGCTTTACGTATAATTGACATTAAATTTAACAGTAAATTTCTTTTAGAATGTTTACGCATTTGCACAGGATTAATTACTCATTAATTGCAAGTGAAGAATCTTTTAGAATATGCAATTTTACATAAAATTGATTATTTTGAACGAAAATTTCTTTAAATACAATGCTTTCATTAGAAAATGTGGATGAAACTTTTTTGATAGATGCTTGTTTCCATTGAATGTAATAAGGTCCTTTATTCTTATTTGAAATACGATTCAACTATATAATAATTACGGTTTTTTGCATCAAACGTAATTAATACTGTTTATACCAGACATTTCACAAATATGTTTCTACACACACAAATAATTAAATAATTTGGCTTTTTTCTCGAATTTCTTCAAATTTACAACTCGTATGTTTATCACATGGTGCAATATGGCCTCTCTCTGACATACATATATATATATATATATATATATATATATATTTGTATTAAAGAATTGCTTTAACCTGACGGAAGGCAGTCTGAGTTTTAATTTCACCACAAGTGGTACGACATAAATTATTTGATCAACCAAGTTGTTAAAATAAATATGCTAGCATCTACCTAAATCAACTTTCAGTTATGTTTAATCAATTAAGCTTGTGTGATAATAAATTAATGATGCAGAAAAACAATGTTCTGTTGGATTAGTAATAATATAATATATTCATCACTTTGAGCAAGACATTAGTATTATAATTATTATTAGTAAACTCCTGAAGCGACATTTTGGTAGATCAAAGATTCTCCGTAATTATTTATGAATACGTACACTTGCATATAGCAAATAAAGAAGTTTGAGTGCATTGTGATATGTTTGTTTTTATGGATTTATGGTGCAGTATTGAATTCTTCACTTTGATATATTATTTATTGAACTATTACTCAAAACGTAAAACAAGTTCAACAAGAAGTTGTAGCACACAACGAGAGTTCATTGTAACTATTGCCTCTTCAGAGCTTTCCTTCCCCTTTCTGCTCTTCTGGCAGATTTTTCAGCTTGCAGCATATTAATGAATTTTTGTCAAAATATTCAAGATTTTAGAAAACATATTCTTTTTTTAAATTAATCTTACATTGTTTTTAATGATTCACTTTCTCTATCACCAACATTGCATTAGTATTATTGTTTTATACCATACTTTTACTATTTCAGAATTGGGTCAAACGAACTCATGGGGTGCACTGCAATTGGATCCAGTTTTATAGGTATTGGAAAGGATCATTGGTTAGAAATGCTGGACAATCCTCGAAGACCAGTGGCACAGTGGTATCCTCTTTTGGAGTCTATTCCAGGAGACATTCCTCCATCTTCGACTGAAACAATTCCTAGAAGTCTTAACTGTTTAACCAGCAGGTAATTAAAAAAGTGATGATTAGAATATACATAATTGTCAATTGTCAATGTATTCCATGTTTGGTATTAAATATCAATTATGAACAAGTATATAGTCTCATTAGTGGTTCTTTTTAATAATTCTTCTACAATATCTGCTGTTCATAGCATTGCAATTGCAGAGCATTATACAAAGACGCCTTGTTTATATGTCTAACCAAGAATTGCAGACAATACTCAACCTGATGAACAATTTATGTTTCAGTCAAATTATACCGAATACCTCTTGAAGAAAACTCATTGTATTCAGTATACTAGTAGAATATAAAGGATTGATGATGTTTGTAATTTGAAATGACATAATAGAATAAGGTTTCTTAACTTTCACCTTGTGTATGGGTACCCATTCTATATCTATACATATGCGTATTGTTTCATTTATACAACTAATAAATACAGTAGGGCTTATAATGGACAGAGCAGCTTTTAAGTGCATAAAAACTGATATTAACAAGTAATCACATTTTTGTCTAAAAGTTTTTGTTACTAGAAATAATCAAATGAATTAAACACCTTCTGAAAGAGAAAAATAAGAAACATCAATTATCATCATCAGTTTGTGATTTTGTAACAAAAACTCGGTATATCTCAATCTAAATTTCCGTTTTAAATAAACAGATGTCAAACTTAAGATTGTCCAAATGACCAGTTAATAATCTGACAAAGAGGCACTAGCTCATATTTTATTTGAATACGCAAATTGCAGACAAAAGCTAAATGACACTCAAATTTATATCAGCACTTCAAAGGTAAGGTAGATAAAATCAGTCTAGAAACAAAAATTTGTAAGAAGTAATAAGTTTATGGTAGAATAAATTTTCTGATTAGTACACTTTTTATTAGGTAAAAATAGATTTAGATTTGTAAAAAAATCATAACTTTGATTTGTCAAAGCTTTTTACCACTTAATTTCAGTACAGATTGTGATACTTGTCACTAAAAACTATTATGAATAGATTGATATGTAAACCTTATAGTAAAGTAAAAAAAATTGTTAGCATAATGGTAGTGCCGATGATAAACAAACTATTTACAATAAAATAAGAATAAAACATTCTGGAATAAAATAATAAAAATTATATGAACAGGATTCAACATTATCAGCTTCTTGCAGAATGTTTTGAATTTTTATAGAATTGGTGGAAAATTTACGGGACCCATTCCAGCAGGTTTTGTAAATGATTACACTTTTTACTACTAATTAACTTTGCGGGTATTTGGAGCAAATTTGGCAGTTTTTTAGTTCCACAATATTGCGACGTTTTCGATTTAAGTTCACTTCACGAGATTCTCCAATAAAATTTATTTTATAGTAGTGAATTTCTAGGCTATCAGCTTAGACACAAACAGCATTAGATATTAAAAAAAGACCTAACGTCAATTGGTTTTTGCTAAGTATATATCGCGGGCGTGTCCCTTCATACATACTTTAAAATTTTTAAACTGCTCCAGTCCATGCTCAGTACTGTAAAAAGTTTCTTCTTATTACAGATTCTAACTATTTGTTGCCAGTCCCATGCTACCATAATTTTAAAATGATTTTTTTCCCCGATAACTTCAAGTTGTAGAAATCTATTAAAGATATAAAAATAACATCTTCCACCGTTTCCATGCTGAAATGGGCAATTATGAGACTATACTGGTATTTTTTCAAACTTAGAAAGATATTATTTAACGTGTGTATCCATTTTGGAAAACAAGATGTCTTTTCGTTTGAGTCTCTTCTTGCAACATACTCATCCCACATACAACAATACGTTTCTTTTTCTTTACGATCATATATTGTACAGATAAAACTCCAACTTTCGGCATTTGTCAAAACAGGGAAGAGCAAACATTTTTCCAGGTCAACTATAACAACTTTCAGGGTGGGATCTTTAAAAGTCTGCTCTTTGCCAGATTTTTTTAAGTTATAGCTTTTAGTAGATCCTTCCAAATGTTTGTTGTACTGACCTCGAGGCCCTTGCTTCTCTTCATCAGACGATATACTTCTCGGTTTTATTTGATTCTGACCGCATGTGTCACAAGTATCGTTAACTGGGAATTAGCATGAGTAATTAAATTCTGAATTAGTAAATTTTCGTATAAAGCCATACTTTTGCTATTTGTTCTGGTGGTACATTTTCTTTACGGCAATTTTCTACATACAATTCATACATTCTTTTTAATGCAGAAGCTGCTGTCCAGATATTTCTTTGATGTTTTTTCTCTCCTGTAATCGGACTCTCGAACTGGAAATCTTAAAATATGCTTGCAAATTTGATTTCGAATATCATTGCGCATTTAATTATGCGGCGTTGGCTTTCCTCTTAAATCTTCAACAACTGCCCCACCATCGGATTGTTTTTTTGAAAGGGCTATTTTGACAGTTGTTTATGAAATACTTAAGTTTTTTTTCTTAATCTTCTTTGGGAATTAAACCACTCATAGTTTTTAAAATCATCTTTATTTACGTTTCGATCCATGACCTAGGATCGTTGTCAAAATAATAAAAACTTCAAGTGTGAAAAGTGATTCTATACACATGTAACTCGTTAAAATATATATTGGAACTTATTCTGTAATTGCTTGACTTATTTTCAACATTCTGGCTAAAGGAACCGTATACCTTTATCGAGATATTCTGCATTTCAATTCCAGAGTTAGAAGAAATACTACTTAAATCTAAGGTATTAAAGAAAATTATCGTTCATATTCTTACACGTTTCTGATCTTTAAGGTAATGTAAGGTAGTATTTCTGCATTACTGCTCACTAAAACTGTTTGAAAGTGCCATTACAAACATTTCAATTTACAAGTTTCTTTGCATTTCTGTTTAAGTTTTTCTCTTTAACTTCTTCTTTATTTTTGATATGTACAATTGACCAGCTGCTGGCTGTTGTTTTCTGATGTTACACTTCTATTTTTAACAGCCTTATTAGCATTTTCATGGCATGCAGTTGCTTCTGTCTTTTCTATTTCACTATTCGTAGTTTCTTCAGTAAATTCAGACTGAATATAATTGGCATCTGCATTAAAATCGTTAATGTGACTATCAGACTCACCTTCTACATCTTCCGGAGTTTGTGAACCTGGAATTAAAATGTGTATGCCTACTATATCTCCAGTTCTTTGATCTTGTGTGAAAACTGATTCTGTACACATGTAGCTCATTAAAATATAAATTGGAACATATACTGTAATTCCCTGAATTATTTTCAACATTCTGGCTAAAAGAACCGTATACCTTTACAGAGATATTCTACATTTCAATTCCAGAGTTAGAAGAAACACTACTTAAATCTAAATTTGTTTTAGTTATGTGTTAGGTGGAGGAAATGTTTACAGTGCACCATGGTATAAGTGTTAAGTCACAAAATCACAAATAAATCTTTTTTCAAAATTATTTATTGAAATATAATCAGGGAGATACCTTGAGATCCAAAAAGTACTAAACTTAAAACTGTTTACTCATAAAATATTAATATGAACGTTAAAACTCACTTTGTAGTGCGTTGGGAATTGAAGTTATGCTGCTAAATTTATCATTTTCTGTTTAAAAGCACACTTTTCTGCAATTTTATATTTTGCAACACAAGCTCACTCATAAGATTACCCAAATTCATAATTATTAAAACTATTCGAAAATTGTTGTTTATTACGTGAATTGTTGAAATTACACGTAAACTCTTTAACCACTTTGATGTAAGTAATGTTAAGTGAATGTAACATGATTTACTTTGATTCGCCTTCTAGACTTAATGCTGTATACCTCCATTTAATGGTGAAATGGCACAACTTAGGACTTGAACTTGTTTTCATGGGCTAGAATTTATCATGCTACAATACATAATGGACTTAACACTACTGGTGCGGTACGGGACATATACACTCGTTTGTGTTTTGTCAACGGTGCTATACGAGACACATATGTCCCGTAGATACTATTCTAATTATTTCCATTTTTTATCAACAATACCGAGTTCATAAAATAAGGGTAGTAGCCAGTGCAATTAAGAGGGTTTGATATGTTGTTTACGTAAACAGGAAGCAGACAGCATTAAAGTATAGACATCGGAAAATACTTGTTCTGACTGCAATTATATTTTATAAACACATTTAATCTTGCTGGTTTTTGGCAATTTGTTTTTTTATAAATAGAGACTTTTATCAAAGCCAATTGATTAAATGTAATATTCAAACTTTATATCAAAATATATCTAGAAAAAAACTTTCATTTTATCATAAAAATAAAAGAAATGGAAACAATTGCCAAAAATTAAAAAACAAAATAAAAAATAGGGAATGTATAGGCATAGTTGCATAAATACACAATATTATTTAATATAAAATTTAATGTAGAACAAAGAGTTACTGCATCTCGTGAAATTTATTGAAGCAGGACAAACAGAATCCTGGATTGCCATCACATTCTGCACAAAAAGTGTACACTTTTTTAACGTTTTTATCTGCATCACGTCTTGTCATTGTATGCCTTAAGGTTTTGTAACAACCAGTACACCTTTTTCTTTTTTTATTATCCGGTCCAGATCGAGTCAATGTATGAATTCGTTTTGGAGTTCGTGGTCTTGGAACAATAAAATCTGCTTCAGAAAATGTCCTACAAATGCTAACACGAAAGTCCAATACAGACATTCGTTTATCTGGGTATACAGAATTATGTAATATTCAAGCGTTAGTTAAAGCAGGGCCAAATAGTATCTCTGCAGCCAGCTTTCTATACCATTTTAGACCTTTTCTATGCGGACTTTGATAGGTAACCACTTGATCACTACAAAGTGTTAGATTAGCTATTGCACTTACATTATAAAAGTTTAAATTTACCTGAAATCTATGCCTTTTTTAGCGTTGTTTTATATCAAAATATCTCTAGAAAAAAACTTTCATTTTATCATAAAAATAAAAGAAATGGAAACAATTGCCAAAAATTAAAAAACAAAATAAAAAATAGGGAATGTATAGGCATAGTTGCATAAATACACAATATTATTTAATATAAAATTTAATGTAGGACAAAGAGTTACTACATCTCGTGAAATTTATTGAAGCAGGACAAACAGAATCCTGGATTGCCATCACATTCTGCACAAAAAGTGTACACTTTTTTAACTTTTTTATCTGAATCACGTCTTGTCATTGTATGCCTTAAGGTTTTATAGCAACCAGTACACCTTTTTCTTTTTTTATTATCCGGTCCAGATCGAGTCAATGTATGAATTCGTTTTGGAGTTCATGGTCTTGGAACAATAAAATCTGCTTCAGAAAATGTCTTACAAATGCTAACACGAAAGTCCAATACAGACATTCGTTTATCTGAATGTACAGTATTATGTAATATCCAAGCGTTAGTTAAAGCAGAACCAAATAGTATCTCTGCAGCCACCTTTCTATACCATTTTAGACCTTTTCTATGCGGACTTTGATAGGTAACCACTGGATCAGTACAAAGTGTTAGATTAGCTATTGCACTTACATTATAAAAGTTTAAATTTACCTGAAATCTATGCCTTTTTTAGCGTTGTTGTAATCAATAACGCATTATGACTTTTTGATGGGTATTTGATTTCTGTCAACTTTTCCTGTTTCTACCAAAGAAGCATTATGTTCCGAACAAGTAGTAGTTAATCCTTTTTGAACAGCATAAGTTTCGCCCTTTTTCAATTTTTTGGCATTTAAGATTTTTGGATAACATTTGCTATTTTGTCTATAGGTGCCACATATTTGCATATTACATTTTGCAAGGTTTTCAGCAACCTCTACAGTAGTATAAAAATTATCACAAAATAGTATTCTACCGATGCCATAAAATGTATTTATCAATATATTTACTACAGTCGTGGTATGCCCTTGACCACTGCTTTCATCGCCCTTTCCCGTATATATTTTAAAATTTAAGAAATAACCACTTACGCAACATAGTTTATAAAGTTTGACCACATATTTGTGTCTTTTGTTCTTTATATATTGCCGGAAACCTAAACGACCTCTCCAATGTACCATAGATTCATCTATTATCAAATTTCTTCCAGGTACAGCATATTCTTGGAAAGATTTCACTAACGGTTCCAACAGTGGTCTTATTTTAAATAATTTGTCTTCACCAGAATCTTCCAAATTATCTGCAAAGTGCCAATACTTTAGAATCAGTAAAAACCTATCTCGCTGCATTATTTTAGAAAAATTCATTATGGAATATGAAATCTCTTGACCAATATAAATTCAATTTTGGCTCATTCACAAGACCCATTGCAATTGTTATCGCAAAAAATCTTTTCATTTCTGCCACGTCAGTTGGTTGCGAGGCTTTAATTCTTGCAGACTGTCGAGAAGGATGAACAATTTCTTTCTATTGAACAGCGTATCTGTTTGTTTGCTCCACCATTTGTTTAATCAAGTCATCAGTTAAGAACAACTGATAAACCTGAATAGGTGCATTTGTATTTAACGGTATAGTGAAGGTGTCTTCAATCGGACATACATCCTTGAATTTGTTTTCGTTAGAGACATTTTTACTTCAGTCAATCGGTATATCAGAGTTTAATGTTTCTGGCGGTATATTTGCAATGTGTTCTTTTTCATCCCCTTGGTTATCTTCTTCTGCATTAGATGGTTCTGTATCAAATTCATTGTCGCTCGATATATAATTTTTATCTACGATAGAATTGTCCTAATCTTCACTAAATTCTTCTGAACTAGAACTAACTCTATGACTTAAAGCCAGTTTAGAATTTTTTGCATACGCGAAGCAATACTTCTATACAAACACGTTGAATGATAGATATAGACTGAATTGTACATAGCATCACACTGCAAATAAATTGACGAACCTATGCAAGTTTCAGCTTGCATCAGTGTCTCGTAATTAGTTTGCATTTACCAGGATGAAGTTAGGGTCATATGTGTCCCGTATGTTTTTGTTGTTGTAAATAGACTCTGGTTGTGAATATCTACAGATTGGTAGCTCTCACATCAATTATAACTCAAAAATAACATGGCTAGAGTGTCTGCACCGCAAAAAAATTTTTTTAACCTTCCTCCCAAGTCTTTACGTTCGAACGAGTCCTCGGTTAGGTTACTGTTAGAAATAGATATTATTATTAAAAAACACAAAACACAAATCACTTAACACGCATATCAGAACAGTATGCAATAGTTTTAGCAACAAAAAAAAAACTGTTCTGATATGTGTGTTAAGTGATTTGTGTTTTTTAATAATAATATCTATTTCTAACCGTAACCTAACCTCAAGAAGCTTATTGCTGGACTATTTCGAATGTAAAGATTCGGAAGGATGGTTAAGAAAAAAATTTTTGCATCCGCACCTTAGCAAAGAAACACATTTTTAATGCTGCACTTTAATAAAGTACGATACAGGACATATATGTCCCAAATAGCAGTCAACGTGTTAACTCATTTTTAACAATAAATGTAACACCACAGTTTACCTTTGGCATGCTGCTATTCACGTATAAGGATTTTATACTATAGATATGTCATGTGTGTAATAAACATATTTCACCTCATAACCTTTTTTTTTAAATTGTAACTAATTTGCAGATATTTTAAATAGTACTGTTGAGATGTAAATTGTTTTGATTTCATTAGTATGAAATTTGCTCAGCCATATTTGCTTCCTACCTAACACCAAGCCAACCTAGGCTAATTTCGAACACACATTTACCCTTCTATTTATTCAGATTATAATTAAATAAAGCTTGAAATGACAAAAACTGAAAATAAATTGTTAACCGCAAGATAAAACTACGAAGTCTCATAAAAGAAATGCTTCAAAAGTATTTTAATTTACTGTTATCGATAAAAACAAACACTGCGTTTGGCAATAATACTTTTAAAGGCAGTTGTTTACAAGCTACCCCACTGTCATATATAAAATACTTCCACAATAGACAGAATGATTAAGGAATCTATTACAGCTATGTTTGATTTATCACCCTAATTTTCTAGTTGTGAGGCTTGAATTTTGACTATTATTGTTGCAAGGAATTTTAAGTGTAGCATTAACCCGTTGAAAATCTTATTAACATTTTATGTAATTGCACTTTTTATTATTTTTCCATTAGTACTTTAAATTTCCTTATTTTTCTATTAACTGGTTTCTATAGTTTTATTTTCTACTTCTTCTTAGAAAAAACCTCTATGTCAAATTTATATAGAAATTTAAAATGTGTCTTGCATCAGTAATATTTATTTCCAGGTTTGTTGATTTTTAGGTGCATATAGAACCACTGCTGTTTTCAATTCTTAATAACCGTCTCGATAACTAACTTCATATACTTGGAAAGGATAAAATAACGGTAATATATAACTTTTAATTGAATCTATATCAACTATCATTAGGTCTTCAGTTCTGGAACTGGTTAGACGCGTACCATCATTGTTTCCTATTCTGAACCAACCTACAGCTTTCCTGAAATTTGCACAGTCTGCATCTATCACTATCTGGTCTAGGTCTACATCTACCTCTTTTTTCCTATCTTTGCTTGTAATATATTCCATACTATTCCCCAAAAATGCCTTAGAACGTATTCCGCCGTTCTATTTCTCTTTTTCCCCAGATATCTTTGTTCCCCTACTATTTCTATAACCTATTTGTTATTATCTTTGTCTGTCCATGCTATCGTACTCATACATTTGAAGCACAGCATTTCAAAAGGCTGCTACCGTTTTTCTGTCTGCGTTTCAGACTGCCCGTATTTTATAGGCATACTGTGCGGTACTCCACACATATGCTTTCAACAATCTTCTTCTTGTTCTATGTTTGTTGTCTTTCCTCATAGGCGCTGTTCTTTCTTGTTAGATGCAGTTTGGTCACCTTCTATTGTTTTACAGTTATATATTCTATTTCTCTGACCTTCAGTGGTTGTGAAAGGAGGTAAGTAGCCTGTGGCTGCCAAGTTCCCCCAACACAACCATTTACCAATTTAATATATTTTCCAATATATCTTTTCGCACAGTCAACATTAGTTGCAGATATTTCGCAACCAACAACTAGTTGTTTATACTAATCATCAGATTTATCTGTGCTTATTTTTTCGTCATTAAGTTTTTCGTCTCAAAACTAGTTGGACACATACCTGCACTTATTTATATTCTGAGCTAGCCTACATAGTTCCCTGAAATTCTCACACAGCATGTGTATACAACTCGTTCCCCATTCTATTATTTTCTAATTTTATGCCTTATTTCACCGAGATTCAGTGAAGGGGGTTATGCAACCTGTGGCTACCAAGATCCCCCAACACTTAGGCATTTGCCAAATAATGGTTTTCCAGTAAATCCTTTCACACACTTAACATTTTTCGAGAATATTGCCCAACCACTTCTTGTAGTTACTTATGATAATCATCATGTTTAAGCACAGTTATTTTTCGTCATTAGTTTATCCATCTTGGGATTGGTTGGATGCGTATCTCCACTGATTTCTATTCTGGGCTAGCCTACACATTTCCCTGAAACCCCTACAGCCTACATCTTTTACTATCTGTGTGCAGTAGTCTAACCTAGGTCTGCCTCTTCTTCTCTTTTTTCCTATCTCTGCTTCTAATATATTCTGCACTATTCCCTCATGCCGTAGTAAATGGCCTATCATCCTATCTCTCTTATTTTTTACAGTTTTCCACATATTTCTTTCTTCCCCTACCATTTTTAGTACCTCTTCGTTCTTAACTTTGTCTGTCCATGATATCTTCATCAAACGTCTGTAGCACCACATTTCAAAGGCTTCTACCTTTTTCTTGTCCGCTTCTCCTACTGTCCAGACTTCACAGCAGTACGGTGCTGTGCTCCACACATATGTTTTAAGTAATCTTTTCCTTGTTTCTATGTTTGTGGTCTTTGAGCACAGTAGTTGCTTTTTCTTGTTAAATGTAGCACGACCTTGTGCTAATCTTTGTTTTATATCTTTTGTGCTTTTCCCATCTTGCGTTATTTGGCATCCTAGGTAGCAGAAATCATTAACCTCTTGTGAGTTTGTGTAACATATTTGTATTCTTGTTTTTGATTTATTTTCCCCTCCTTTGCATACTAGAACTTCAGTGTAATTTTTGTTAATTTTCATACCGTATCTCTCTGTTAGAACTGTTTCCATTTCATTAAGAGCAGCTTCTAAGTCTTCCTTGCTAGACGCTAATACCGCTATATCATCTGCAAATCTAAGCATATCAATTTTTTGTCCCTGCATAGTAATTCCAAATGTTTTCCTGCATTTGACAGTATTCATTGCCTCTTCTATGTACAAGTTAAAAATCATTATCTATATATTAATTTTTAAATATCCAATAGTGAATTTATACAGCAATAATTTGTTCTGGCATGCTTAACAAGTTATTTTCTTTGTTGACATTTATTGCTGTAATTGTAAACTACTCTACAAAGTTACAATAAGAGGAGTTTCATACATAATTAATTGCTGATAGTATGCATCAATTACTTTTGTGATTCTTGGAACTAGAGCACCTAAATCGACAAGGATGATTCTTCGTAATAAAAACTTCTTCATTTTTTACTATATACTTGAAAAATGTTCTGTATTGCAGATTATATATCAACCTGAATTAAAACATAATTTGATCAATGGATTTTTACAGTCGCATGTTTAACGTGCACTATAATTATCGCCATAGACTCCTATGCCTCCACCATACATAAAGCATAACTTTGTAAATTGTCTCATTTTAACAGCAAGCATTTATAAAAAAAATTCAATTAGTTAGTGCCAACTTCTTTCTCATCACCAAACTGAATAGCTTATAAAGTTTTCAAAATTTGTTTTTGCTTGTCTGTTGTGTTCAAAAGGCACGCAATGTGCCCAAAAACTGATTTATTTTCTAACTTTTGCTTTACCATGTTTGTGTGCTAGAAATTCATTTTAATACTCCAGCATTTAAATCCCTAAGTCAAAAAGTAGAAATAGTCATCACATATAGACCTTTATTTGTGGGCTCTCAGTTTTTAGTTAATATTTGCTGTAATTTCGATATTTTCAGCACTCTATTTATTCTGTAGATGAGATTGATGTTGAGAAAGTACCATGTATGCAAGTACTTTGGAAATAAGAAATAAGACATTGCTATGGCTTGCATGCATAGTAAATGTCCAATCATATTAAAAAAAGTGAAAAAGGATTAAGATGCCAAAGATAGTGTGATCAAACTTTTTATGTACAATGTGTAAAGATATCAGAAAATGTGCATAAGTTACCTAGTGAATGCCCTAATCTACTTTGGTTCTGCAATATATGTTGTTCTTTAAAACAATTTAATATAAAAAATTTGTTGCTTTCAATGAATTAAAAATTAGAGCATTGCTATAAGAAAACACAATATTGTGCGGAAGCTATACAAAAAAAACATGCAAACTGGAAAAAGTTTCTCAAACAATAGATAGAAAGCAGGAACAAATTGATAGCAGTATAATACAACTGACGGAAATTAAGAACAGATCGTATGCACATAAATTAAAAATCAAAAACAATGAGCCCGGATTAGTTATTAAAGCAAGAACGGATGGTCAAAAAGTATGATTACAATAGAAAAGTTAAAATGAAAATAGATCTTACTAATATCGAAATAGCAGGAGTTAAAAGTATCAGTTGAGGAGGAATTGTAGTTAGGTACAAGATACAATTACTAAATTGAGAGGGGAAACTGAATCAAAACTAGGGGCTAGCCACCGTTTCACTGTTCCTCAAAAATGAAAATCACTTATAAAAATCGTTGGAATGACCACAAAAAAGGATCCAGATGAAATGGTATTAAAAACGATAGCACCAAATAGTGTATTGGAATCAAAAAAATCGAGTGCGAGAGTAGTGCATATTGCGGCTAGTACTAGTTGGATGTGGAATAGGTTGAGAAAATAAATATTAAATCCAGGAAAAATTAATTTAGGCTGGAACAAGGTGAATATAACATACCTATACCCTGTCCAAAATACATGGGCCAATATTGAGCTAATGAGTGTAAGACAGATACGGAACAAACTCAAATATACAAATTGCTGTGATGTAGTGAATACACTTAAATTAAAGATTAGGCATAAAACATAAAGCTTGGTACCCAAAGTACGCAGTATTCAAGCGGAAACTGTTTGCTGATAGAAGTTAATTTAATTTCTTAGAATAAAGACATTGGATATGCTGTACTTGAATATTGAAAGTATCCTACTGCATGTTGAGCAACTGGAAGCATTAATTGTAGAATATAATCCAACAATAATATTTCTACGCGAAACTCATGCAACAATAGACATTCATGACTGTGAATTATCAATACCTGGATACCATAAAACTAGATGTGACTCCACCAGCAGACATCCAGGCGAAGTAATAATTTACATAAAAAATTATATTAGATTTACAATAAAAGGTTGCGATATTTTGCATAATAATACATCGATGTTGAGAATGAAAGTATTGAAGAAGTTTTGAAAGGAAATTATACAGTTCTATATCACCGTCCAAGTTCTAGTGATGCTTTATTTATAGAATTTTTGGAGAAATGGTTTGAGGATAACATACATTTGAAGAAACTGTATGTTATTACAGGATGTTTCAATATTGATGTTCCCAAACAATCCACATACTATAGGAAGCTAAATTGTGTAATAAATGATAGTGTAATGGGTCAACTTATAAATGAACCAACAAACATTATGCCGACATTACAAACGACAATTGAGCTAGTTATCACTAATTCTGCAAACATTATTAGTTATTTAGTTCATTACAATATCTCTGATCATGAAACAATCGGATTCAAGATTAAATATGGTGATAACAATAATAATAAAAATGAGTGTCAGTAAAAAACAATTATAGATGCAACATGATATTCACACGCACTGCATGATCAGGTAATGCAACAAATTGGATGGGTTTTGATGTTTGATTTAAATATACTAGCGGAAGTAATAATAGGAAAAATACACTGTTCCTTGCATAATTTAATATCTACAAACAAATACATGTTAATAACATCAATCCCTTGTTCTCATGTGAATTAAAAAAATTACAAAATGAATACGGTATAGGTTATACAAATGAACTAAATCAAGTAAAACTGAACGCGACTGGCGAGAGTATAAAAATTTTAAGAATTACTACAATTGGTTAATCAAGCTTAAGAAATATGATTATATTGAAAAAGAAATTGAAACGGTCAGTGGAGATTCCAAAATTTTGTGAAAAAAATTAAAGGGAATACTTGGTAATAAAAAAGCATCGCAAGTACTAGACAATGTAGAATTGCAAAATATGAAATACGATGATCTGGCACATATAATGCAGCTTTTCAATATTTATTTTGTTGAGAACACAAATGAAATTCATCAGAGCGTATTTGCAAACAATCCTGAAATTATGGTGGCAACTGAGGCTGATCATACAAGCGGGGTTTTGGTTTAAAATGTAGTAATGGCGAAACCAGCAAGTTGTAATGAAAATGATAAGAATAGTACAGATAGGATTACAAAAGAGGTTTATTATGGATGCTCTACCAGTAATAAGCAATAGGTCGCTATATTTAATCAATTCTTCTTTGGATGAGGGAGTATTCTCAAAGACATTAAAAACAGCAGAAGTTGCACCAATTCCTAAAATCAATCAAGCTAAAAAGTGTTTGGACTTTAGGTCACTTAATATGTTTCCCTAAGTAGAAAAAGTTATTTAACATATTGCAAATATTAGAAATGGATTTAATTAAGTCATTTTACTTACGTCTATTTATAGATTGGCTTATTTTCGTTGCATAAATTCTCACACTTTTTAATTCTTATTTATTTTGATTTTTGCTTTCACTGGTTACGTAAATTCTTAACACTTTTGAACATAGTCGTAGCTCAGTTTGAATATAGACTGACTTGTCGCTTCGTTATTATCGTATATATAAGCCCTATTGATTTCATTGGCGTGTTTACGTTCTGGGACGATACTTCTACTTTTATCGTGCATACCTCGGAATTTTCATTAATTATTTAGTTTAAATCTTTCAATGCATGCCTTGACTGTCATGTACGGATCCCGCATATCGTGGTATTATTTGAGAATTTCCAACTTTTGCCTTTTATTAACTCACGTATTCGAATGTTTGTTAATTATTATTATCTAAATTGAATCGCCTGGTGCTTGTTTATTTTTACAGAATATTGATTTTCTGAACAAATGTGATTTCTTCTTGTCACGTACGATTTTCTAATAATTAATTATTTAGAATGCGTGTACAATGATATTTTTGACGCAATTGTACATCTTTGCAATGCCAATTTATCTAGGTTTCCCGGTGATTTAATTTTGATGCAATTTGTTGCGTTTTTAATCTTATCTTTGCTTATAAACTACTCTTAGACATCTTTATGTTCTCATGCATTTAATTCCGTGTATTTTATATACAGTGTGCTCTCAATTAACAATATGTAGGGTGACCGATTTACTCTTATAATTTCTGAAATTGTGTGCCTTTCTTAAAGTGGAAATTGTTTTTATTTATTCTACGACCACCATGACTTTGCCTACTTCTAAACTACCCTATTATCATAGCATTATTCCCCTAATTAAAATAGAAAATTTTTGATCAATGCCATTTTTTGCGCCCAACGTGAAATTAAATCCCCATTGATAAAATTCTTCTATTTTTATTTTATTCACAAAATCTAAGTAATCCTATCTCTAAGTTGCTGTCCTAAATTCTATCTTAGCTTATCTTAACTTATGATTATTATTTACACAAGGCTCTATACTAAACATTATATCTTCCTAATTCCTATCTATTTACACTTTTCCCATTTTTCCTGCCTTTACACTACCTTTGTACTGTACTAATGTTTCACTCCTTATTTGTCAATACCTTTTTCCATTTCCATGTACTTTTCCTATTTTTCATAAACATATCATCATCTCTTCATATTTCTCCCTTTTATCTATTACCATTTTTCTATACTCTTTCCATCTACATATACTTTTCTTATTTTTCAAAAATGTATCATCTCTTCATATTTTTAATGAACCACTCCTATTTATTTATCTTTACTTTTTCTTATTTACATCAACCCTTACTAAATATTGTTCTTCTTCGAATATTTCTACTAAACTTTTCTATTTACATATTTCTTCCCCTTTCTATCAATCTATACTACTCCTACTTTTCCTAAACCTATCCTAATTTCTTATTAATTTATCCTATTATATCCTTGTTTAATTCTCTTATCCTAATTTATTCTACGACCCCATGACTTGCCACCCAAAACCTATTATACACAATATATATAGTCATTAATATATTTAATGAAACATATATTTATATATTATATTTCAGGTATTAACAACCATAATTTGTATTATTAATATACTACTAATATTTATATTAGATATCTGTTCACTTCATAAATATTTTAACCGTCTTAAAAGCTAATTTGTTATTAACTAAAAATATTTTTAAAAATAACATTTAAAATTTATACAATTTTCAAATCTGTAATACTGAACGCAAGAGAAATGGAAGAATGACTTTAATTTTCTTCACTTTAAGATAAATTGTTACCTTATTATGTTTAAAATGAGATAATGTTTAAAAAAAAGATTTTTAAATAAAACTTCAAACAAATGTTATGACATTTTAGAATTGAAAACTTGAAATAAGCTATCTGAATAATGACTTTAAATGTTTAAAATGCCTAATTTTTTGAATCAACAGTCTTTTGACAGTTTGAAAATGTCAATAGTGATTAAATGCCTGGTTTCAATGTTCATTAACTAACACTTAATTGAAACATACTCCAAAATAAACAAATGAACCTTACCTTTAATACTAATTTTAAACATAAAGAATAGTTAAAATTTTAAAACACAATTCAAAAAAGGAGTAAAATATCCTATATAATGGATGTTAGTTAAAACAAATACATTAAAATTAGTTTAAGAACAAGTTTATTGAACTAAACTATTTAAACTAGAGATAAAATTAAAATTTAACTATTCTTAAATGATAACTTAATCTTAGTTTTAAGAATTAAGGATGCATATTTTCTCAAATAAATTATCAAATTAAAATTATTTATTATTAACTCATTTAACTGTGAATTAGAATTGTTGCATAGTAAAGTGCGTTTAAAATGGTGAAAGTGATTCATAAATATAGTAAAAATGATTTCTATTTTAGCACCACTAATAAATCTTTTATATCCAGGTGAATTTTTAAATGGATAATTCATGGTTATTAAGATAATTTAAGTGCTGCATTAATTCATGTGGATCAATATCCAAGATATTAAATGTGAACTTGAACCTGTAATAGGAACCAACAGTTTGATTATTTTTGTATAATGACCATCAAGCTTATTGTATTCGATTTGTTAACCAATTAGTGTAATATTTGAGTAATTTAGATAAAATTATTATTGGTAAATTGATACATGACATATTTTAATTCAATTTGTAATGAATTTTAAAATGCGTAATTTATAATAAGTTTTAACCAGAGTGTTTTGTATCCAAATCTTGCAAAAATCTCGTGTTATAGACAATGTGATTATTCCGGTTTTTTATTTGTTTTATTACACATACTTGTAGTCCTAAAATACATCCATAAAACTGCTTCATGTTTGATGAAGCTTTATTTACTTTGACACTATGACTTTTTACTGGAAACTACCCATAATGCATTATTCGCATCCAATGTTGGTTAAAATTATCAAGACAATCTTTCTAATTATCATATAAATTTTTATTTAGGTTTTTAAACACCAAACCTTTAAATTTTTTCTAATTTAGAAACAATTTATCTGTGCCTTACTTCCAAATATCTTTTAATTACAATCTAGACTCACAATTTCTGTTACGGAATAAAATAAGCATGTCCATTTTTTCGTTTGTATACTTCTCTATTATAACAAATAAATTTAAATCTTCTACAAACTTTGCAATCTAACATATATCACTTTAACTAATAATATCTGACAAATGCCAGTTGTTTTTGTTTGTTTGTAATATGTATCCATGGACTCCTTGATGTCCGCAAATAAATAAATCGTTTTTCTTTATTATGAAGAAACTACTGAAAATAAGTACATCAACTCTTACATCAGTGTAATCAGAAAAGAAAACCTTTCCATTAGGGTTATATTGAACTATGGTTTCCATTTAAAAAGTGAGGTTATGTTTGTAGCTTGAAAACCCATTTCCAATTAAAATTGTCATATACGCTATTGAATTCTGCGTAAAAGTTACCTTACAAGCAGTTTTTATTTTCTATAGGTTAAACCGTTAAAAAGTTATTAGCGTTTGAAGAAAATGGCAAATTTCAGTTTTTTCAAATATCTAAAAAGTTGAGCATCTAGGTGAGTTTTCAAAAAGCATCATACTACTCGTAAATTTCTCTTCAACTTTGCTAATTTAACCAACATTGTATCTTCTATAATAAAAAGTTACCCATATACGGAGATAGATTGTGGGCACCCTGTATATATATATATATATATATTTTAGGTAGTTAATTACACAAGGTAAGTTGATAAATATATATATATATATATATATATATATATATATATATATTCAGGGTGATTGATTCGCAACTTCATAGAAATATTTAACCGGTGCTTTAAGCATAAAAAATTATTTCTTAAAAAATAACATTTAAAATTTAAACAGATGTTTTTAAAAATGTCTGTACATGTACTTGTAAAGCAAAGAGACGAATGGGCAAGGAACTGACTTTAATTTTTCTGATCACTTTAACCGATGAAATTGTGTCACCCTCTTTAATTCATGTTTAAAAAGAGTAGTAATGTTTATGAAAAAAATACGATTTCTTACAAATCAAAAATTTAAACAAATGTTTATGAAATATTTGTACTTACGTACTTAAATTAAAGTAGCTAGTAATCAGTTCTGCTTACAAAAGGTGTTTAAAATGCCCTCTATTTTGTTGAATACACAAACATGCTCTTCTGTGCCAGTTTTGTAAAATATCAATACGTTGATGTAAATGCCCTGCATTATCAGTGTTCGCATTAACATCATACACTTATTTTTTAAGACACCCCCACAGAACAAACAAACTAAACCCTTACCCTGTTAATACGACTAATTTTAAATAACCATAAAGGAATAGCTTACACAACATTTTGCAGAAACACAATTTCAAACAAAGGAGTAAAATATCACTGCACTTATGAATGGTTGGTTGGCTTAAACATAATACTACTCTAAAGTTTGCGGTTTAAGAATCATAAAATTAAGCTAATGACACACTGTAATACACGAGGTAGGTCAGCAATAAAATTTAGCTATTCTTATCACTGCACTATCCAATAATTTGTTTTAATGGAATTAAGGCATACATATTTTAATCAAACCTAAATTATAAACAAATGAAAATTATTTGCATATATTACACTGAGATTTTTAACTGTGGATTAGAATTAGTTGCGAGTCAGTAAAGCTGCGATTTAAAAAGTGGGGTGAAAGTGAATGCAACAACATATACAGTAATAAATAAAAGATTTCTATTTAACCACCAATCTAATAAATCTTTTATGTTCCAGGTGAAGTTATTTAAATGATTAAGGCATGGTTCAGCAAGAATACATTTGAAGTTGGTGCTAATAAATTGGATGTGTTTGCTCAACACCCCCAAGAGTCATCTGAATTGTGAATCCTGGAAACCTGTAATAGGAAACCAACACTGTTTGATGTATTTTTGTGTGCGATGTATCCCGATTAAATGTCAAATGTAGCTTGCAGCTTTGTTAACCATGTTAGTGTATATGATTATGGAGTATTTCAGTATACTATAATATCTATTGGGTAAATTAGATAGATTGACATATTTTAATACTCAAGTTTTGTAAGTGTAATTTATAAAATAGGCAGTAATATTATAATAAGGTTTTTAACCTGAGACACGTGTTCTTGTGATGTCCAAATCATTGCAAAGAATTCACACGTATTGTATACGACAATTGTATATGTTTCTCTTTCTCCTCTATATTGTTTTTTCTTTCAACATACTTTGTATTCACTAAAATGACCACTACCGCAATCAAAACCACCTATATCGATAAACTCTGGAGTAAGCCTTTAATTTACCATTGTGTGCTCTTATGCATGATAGCTGGATCACTAACCTCAGTAATGTATCAATTAGCTATTCCAATTTGTAGTAGAGTAGAATCAAGAACATCGTTTATTAAGTTGTGATATCTCGATAACAAATAAGAATTTTGAAATCATACAAATTGCTCAATGAATCCCATATAAACAAATCTATTTTGATGCCAAAAATGTCTGCAATTTATCTGACTTATTTATATAAATTTCATTATAATCTTGTCTTTTATAGTATAAAAACAATTTGAAGACCAAAAATGGAATCTATAGTACCAAAAATTACATTTTTGTTATTGAATGACGTTCCAAATTATAAGAATTTTTACCAAATACAGGAGCCCCATTATTTTTTACATAATTTCCTAAAGCCCAACAAGATAAATAACGTTTTTAACAAATTTACTCGTAAGGTATCGTTAAAGCATTGAAGTTAAGTAAACTGAAGAAAAAATAAAAAATACTAAATTAGGCTGTATCTAAATGTCTCTTTGTTATTCTGCAGTACTAGTTACTTATCTTTAAAGTTTTTGTTATTTTTGCAGAATCACTGTAATTTACTTCTAAATTTTTATCCCCAATAGTGTGTTTATGTTATGCTTTTTGAATACAAAACACACGTGCACCTCCTAAGCAGTCAGGAAATACGTGATTTATCAAAGAAGTTGTCCCGTATTACATAAGCACTTTGTTTAATTAATTCCCACAACGAATTTTAAATGAAAAGCAAGGCTCAATTTCCAAAAACTTGGACGAAATCAAAATCATAGTTTTTGTTGTAAGTTTAATGAATTTGTTTTATCGAAGATCTTGATTATTGCCAACATTTGTTTAATTACATTCATGAGTTACAGCAGTAGCTCAAACAACTGTTTATTGAGGTGATTTTGTACTACATATTAGAAAACAAAGAGAATAATTTTTTTAATTAGTTCTCTAGGGAAGTAAGTAAAATGTGTTTCTTGTTTCACAGCCATTCTCACAATCTCAACACGCGGGAGGGTTCCACTGGCGTGCCATATAGGCCTAACACATGAATAAAATATATTTATATATATATATATATATATATATATATATATATATATATATTGTCATAGACTCTTGGATAGTTCTGGGAACTAAGCTTTTAACATCGATCCTTCACCTAAACCAACCTAAATTTTCACCAAAAAAAATGTCCTTACCCTTATTTTATTGAGCCTTCAAAACTCTGCTTCCCCGGCTCTGCTCAGCTAGGCCCCTTCTCGAATACCTAAATTTACAGACATACGTCTTTTACACTCGCACCCCATTCAATAAAATCACCAAATAATACAACAACCATACACTTTTTATTTACACCTATTAACAGATAAATTATATTTACACATATGTTAAAACAGTTTGATACAATAATCATATACTCAATTTATGGTATGTTTTTAACGTCCTTGATTTTTCTAATGATTTTTAAACACATTCAATTAGATCTGAGTAGATGTGCTCCACATGTTACCCTAAAGTGACTTTACACTGGAGATTGTGAGCTCATTATAACCCAGTTTTGTTTGTATGTGCCTTTTAAACCTTGCATAAATTAAAACAAAATTTACAGACCCGTTTACCCTTTACAACACGATTTATATCCTGAATAAAATTTTAATATATTCGAAATACGCCCCTTTTCAATACTCAAAATTAGTAAATTGTCCTGTACATGTATCTTTTCAAATAAGTTTTTAAAACCATAAATATGCCACAAAAAGTCACCACACACAAAAATTCCACAAATGTTTATACAATAACAGAAATTTCAAATAAATACCTGGAGAATTCTTTAGTCTTCAATCCCGTCGGAGATGGTTACCATACAACACCTCGGCATTGTTTCCATTAACTATACTGCTTGTCGAATCCACAGGCATCTGCTATTTCTGTAAGATATTCGCTTCGTCTCACAGTACCATTCCATACCCATATCATGCACACAAAATAAATTACCAGCTCTGGTTACCCCCATCTATCATGTATCCATTTAATCAATTTAGTGGTAGTAGCCGGACCTTTTGTTTAATCACGCACTAACTCGTGCATCACCTTAATAATTGGCAGTCCGCTACTACAGTTTTATACTTGTGAATATGATATCAAATGTAACTTTAATGCACACACAAACTACTCACCAAAAGCTTTATTGTTATCAGTCTGAATTGGTATTTAGCACTTAATCGACATAAAGGAAAACAGCAAAAGAATATTAAAGCTCCAGCATTTATATCATTTTCTAACCCCCTATCGGACGCGTTTCATCAGAAAAGCTTATTTTCTAACACAGTTTCTACAAATTTTGAGCATAACCGTCGGTTGATTCCGAAAATTTCTCCCGCTGTGCTAGTCGCTTACAGAGAAATCGTCTTCTACTTTCGCGTGTGCGTTCGTTTGAAAAACAGTTCTCTTTCAACCAATGACAAAATTCTCTGCCGTCACAAACTCCACCTAAGCGCTATTCATCGCTGTTTTATACATGTTCACTGTCTCCTTCAAAACCCCATTTGAGTTACAGAAAATCGATATTGTTGACATCCTATCTCAACTCCACGTGTATATGGTACGTGCATTTCAATTCCTACTTACTTTATATCTATCTCTATCCGTCCTATATTACCGATTGTCCATTTCCCTCGCTCCTTAAGATATTTGCTACCCTAGCTGTTTATCCAACTTGACGGTTGAACATGATTTCTATGAAATCTTATCGTAACATACGCTCGACTTCTTTGAACGTAACCTTTTAACAAGCAGGTGTTTCTGTTAATTATCGATCGTTTGAACATAACACTTCTTGGACTTTCTGCTTCTATGTATCTGTATAAAACTGACGTTGACTTTTAAAAAGGAATACATTTGCCTTGAAATTATTGATTTTTTTACGTCAGCACGCTCCCTTATGCTTAAAACAGTTTGATTAAAATAAATTATGGTTAATTATGTGTATCCTTGAACTTTTATTTGCTTTGAATCTTTCTTTCTTCATGTGATTTTAACATTCCAATTATTAATTATCAAAATACGTTAATACTCATCCGTTTTCACTAAATAAATTAAATTAATTTGGCGCGTAAAATCTTTTGTACTTTTCTATATACATGGTTGTTGAAATTTCATTGTTTTACACGGATTTGCTCCTTTGAAACCACAACAATATATATATATATATATATATATATATATATATATATATGCTTCTAAAATGCTTATCTAGTCCCATCAAGCACTATTATGTAACAATGTGGCCGATATTTCTCTAAGAATGTAACCTGTAGAGAACTTGTTTTGAAAATTTTAAAAAGATATCCATGTTGAAGGAATCTTGGAAAATCTGTCTTTTTCACAGGTGGTTGAAACATTTCAAAAAGAAACCTCGTTTGCTTCACCACTTTTGAAGATCATATATTCCATATAAAGATATTTATTTACAATTTGAAGATATTCAACTCGATGTACATCATTGTAGACAATATTAAGGTGCATGAAATAAAATCTTTTGCTTCAAGAAGGCGAATAACTATCAAATCAGTGTTAACTTGAACATCATCCGTTTCTAGTTTTAAAAGTTTGTTCATATGGTGTGCTGTGGTGATACCATTCGCAAACAGTTCCATTTACAATGCCTAAAACCCTACACTTTGTAAAACGATACACATTTATCTAAAAATGCACTTTAGCTTAAACATCAGATGTCTTTAGTCTGATGCACCTTTTATAAACCAACTAGCTATTTCTTTGCTAAACACCTTCGCCCTCATTAGTGTGTAGTCATTATTTTTCTTTTTAAAAACGCAAACAGTTTTCTATACTGTGAAGTTATGACATTGTCATATATTGACACCATGATCTTCAGCATGGAAGACTTGCTCTACTCGTCGTTGTGTGATGGTTTAAAAAAGTGCCAACACTCTTTTCTGATGACACTATTTCTCAAAGTTTACATTTATTAAATCATATCTTAACTTTGATTTATTGTGAAACAATTCTTGTGCTGCTATTTTTACCACCGCATCAACGAATCAGCACCGCCCATCATTAATCTCTTTTAGGCCTGTTACGTTATAGACATAACAAAATTATTATTGAAACATTTTGAGAAATCTTGGACATAAATTCACAGTAACGTTCCATTTCTACTTTGGTTCTTATTTTAATTTTAAACTTAATTTAACATTATTTTTACTGATATAGAAGTAGGGGAAAAGACAATGTACATGCCACGAAACGTAGCGGAATCACACTACCTTGACCTTAGCAACCTTTGGCTACAAACCTGACTCATCACTGTAAATTCTACTTATGTCGCTTCATGTATAATCTACTGTTTCTAGAATGGATTTATATAACAACCTAAAAGCATAAAATGCTTGACGTCTCTAAAACATTCGTTCACATTACTATAAACTATATACTAACATGTACTTTTCAAGAACAGAGAATATACTCTGATACGAACTTAATTATGCAATATTTTATTTATATGCTTTACCTTTTGTTAATTTTTTTGTAAAAATATTTAATTAGTGATTTCGTAAAATTGATCATTTAATCGAATTATCATGACACATTGATTTATATTGATGAACAAGCATTGTTTGCATTATCTTGTGAAAAACAATATTTTGAATTTCTTGAAAGAGCTTGTCAGTTTGAAATTATTCAATATTTTATGTATTGAATCTATTTTAAATTACAACTATTTTCAAAAATTACAAAGAAGTTATTCCAAAGTTTTGGCTTCGAATTTAGGTTAGTGTATTTTGAAAATAAACTTTGGGGTAAATCTAAGCTTGCCATAATTATATTTAGGTAAGTCCGGCCATAGTACAAACAAGTGCAGTGAAGGGGTGGGGGGTGTACAAAAATCGATAACCGGCCGCCCACACTCTAATTCTAAAACTACCAAGGAAATCACATACCGCAAATAAAAAAATCGCATAAAACTAGCACAAAATACATATATCTAAATTTTTTTTTAATATATCTTTTTTTTATATCTAAATGTTGTATCCTACAAAATAGTTAATTTAAGTAGCATTGTTTATTATTGGTTGCATAGACCTCAATCTTCATTTGCGTGCCTTTTTTGTGTTCCTTCATACTTTTCAAATGATTGATCTTTTTTTAACAATTGCACGTTTGACATATTTTATCATAAAAAGCAGAGCAGTCTTGAGCGTTATTAATTTTTATATGTGATAGTTCTGCCACTACTGAAACACGCATACGGCCACAGTCTTGTGTAGATAAATGGCTCATTAGAGAAAAGGCTCTTTCAACTGTTGTGAAAGTTCTTGGAATACGCAAAACAAACTCAACAAGTTTTTGCACTTCTGCAAATTAATATTGCCTTCTTGAGCTATCTCAGTAACTTTCATCCATTTTCACGTGACAAATCGTCGCACAAGTCATAAGGTTTAAGTTGCAAGTATTTTTTATAAATAGTAAACTTTTTTCTACATCTTCCCATTTTATTTCTTTCTTAATTGTCACCCACTGAAATTGTGACACTTTTTTAAAGTTGTTTTTCCATATGGCTAGATATTGTAATGCTATATTCATCCAATCTTTGGGCTTTCTTCGCGTAAAAAACATAAAAATGTTGCTTTGCAGAAAATGCAAGAAATATTTACAGCAAAAACGAAACCGACTAACATTAACGACGACTGAATAATGACTAGTTTGTTTATATGTAATTTGTATGTAATGAGCAAAGATTGTCTTAGCCATCTACCTGCCAAAATGGTTCCAACAACCGTCTCCTGCTCGAGAAGATGTTTATAACGTGAAGGCATAGTGACAAAGCTATGCGACTGGGGGACGAAGGTTTGTATGATATTCAACAGTTTTTCTTTAAAGTCCAGATGAGAATGCTAGTCCGGACGTAAGTCTGGACAGGGTTATTTAGTCCAGACAATCCAGATTAAATCCAGACATATAGCAAGCCTGGGTATATCACACAACATTTTTTCAACGAAATATTATTCAAATTCATAATTTCAATGCATTTTCTTCAGGGGATGGATATCAATATTTCAGTAAGAATGATAAAGACATAAAGCATACTACCGGGTTATCCAAAAGTCCCACAACCCTAAAATATTTTTTCTGGATCGCATTTTCTGGAAAAACTTGTCATATAAAATATTTAGAATTGTCCTCCAGCTATCTGGTTGTGGCCTTAAAGTTGACCTTGACAATGACCTTGAAGGTCAAATCGTTGCCAAGTTCACTTTTTTGAATATACACCTCTATTTTTTATTGCGGATTCGGAAACAGCACAAAATTTTATAAATGACCTTGACCATGGGCATGACCTTGAGATGACCTTGAAGACAATTGAGGTCAATTAAGAAAAAGTATTTTCAATATTTTAGGTTTTCTAGAGAATTTTTTTTACAAATGCTCAAGATCGTGCTTCACCTAACTGTTTATGACCTTGAAGTTGACCTTGACAGTGACCTTGAGCTTAAATGGTTTTTAGCTCAATTCTTCAAATAGAAACCCGTATCTTTTATTGCGGATTCGGAAAGAGCACAGAATTTTATAAATGACCTGAACCTAGGCCTTGACCTTGAGATAACCTTGAAGACAATTGAGGTCAATTAAAAAAGTATTTCCAATATTATTATTTGCCAATATTTCCAATATTAATTGGCTGGAAACTACTTTCTTAATTGAACTCACCTTGCCTTCACTGGCTGGGAACATCTTACCACCTTGCCTTAACTAGCTGAATGCACACAAGGTCTTGCTTTAACTAGCTAGGAATACTTACCACCTCGCTTTAACTGGCTGGTCACACTCACCACCTTACCTTAACTGGCTCGGAACACTTACTACCTTGCCTGAAATTAAGTTTTAAATTAACCTCAATTTTCTTCAAGTCATCTACAAGGTCATTACCAAGATCATAGTAATTTGGAAAATTTTGTGCTCTTTCCGAATCCGCAATAAAAACTAAGTCTATTTTGACATGATCTAATGGTATTAATTAACCCATATTTATTATGAAGCATTTGAGTTTTTTTCAGATGATTTATGGTTAGTGTAATATTTGTTCTGAAATATTTCAGAAGTGCTTTATTATCAAAGATTTTTTATTGGTATTCTATAGAGTATTTAATATGTAGAACCTATATGTCTCATAAGGGAGTTCCTGACAAAAGCAGGTTTAAATACATTAATGAAAGGAAAGTTTTTCTTAACCATAATCTTGTAGATTATGTTGATCACTACTAGCTACTAGATAAATTATAAAATTTGTATTTTGTAGAAGGTTCTAATAATAATTTGTTTTGATGGTTAAATATCAGTACAATCATTCTATACCACTTGGAAGTTTGTCATAACTATTTCATAAAGTACCTTCATTGGAACATGAATTAGATACACAGTCTATTAACACTGTTGCTAGTGAGTTTTTGCATATTGCAGCACTAACTTGTCTACTATTTTTCTGGGACAAAAAGAATAATAAATAAAAGAACATATTTGATTATTTATGGCAATGGCCTTTATGCAATGTAAAATCATGCCCTATTGAAAACCCACCTTAGTTGTTCGTGCTAGGACATTGAAAGACTGTTATGATATTCTAATCCCTTCTACCAATTAATCTTCATAATGGCAGTTAAAATATGTTTTCACTTCATAAGTTCGGAAAAGGTGCATATAAATCACATTCGAGAGCTAACACAAGTCATGCACATTCCAACTCTTGGGAATGGTAGGAGCAAAAAGATCCCCTTCTGCTTAATGTTATTTATTCCCACACACAATGATATTCCAGATATGGTTTTGAGTGATAGGTATACTTATAAATTCATAACAAAATATTTGAACTGCAAAAATTATCACTTAAAATACTTAATAAGATTAGGTAATCGAATGCTCGGGAAATATAGTCAACAAAATTTACGAAACCAATGAAATCACGAGGACTTACACTTTACGTAATCTTTCAGTACACTCTAAATGGAATGACTTTTGGGAACTACCTAAATATACTAAATTTAATCATATTACAAAATATTTACTAGAGAATGTTAGATTGGTTTCTCTTCAAGTGATAATTATCCGTGAATTATTAAGATTTCCTATGACAAAAACTATTAAATAAAATTAGATAGACCATTTTACACAAAAAGTCACAATGCACTAATATATTTTAAAATTCTCGCAATACTAGATTTATTAATTGAAATTGAATTTTGATTATAACGTTTTTAAAAGTCTGTTACCTTATTTTTATACCATAAACTTCATAGTGTATTGCTTATCAAATTTGACAATTGTTAGACATATGGTTTTTCCTGTGAAACGCTCTTTTGATAATGTTATTCAATGGTATAACGTGATCGTATTACAACGCATTTGTAAATACGAATTGTGACATTATCGTGGCTGATAGGCCCTTGATGTTCTCACAATTCACTGTTAGAATACCGAGAACGGTATCGCATCAAAGTTCCTCAATACCACTTCACAGTAATGTAGTTACCCGTTTAATGAATATAAAACAACGATGAAAGCTCTTTGAACAAATATGGTTTTGGGAGGAGAACATAATACTATAGGTTCGTTACAGTAATACACCGACAGCGAGCCGTTTGTTACGTTTATTTTCTACATAAATTAATGACTCTATTTTTCTCCCTTTTTCATTCATTACTCATTCGAATAAACTCTGTTCCAATCCTTAAATTCTTCAACTACCCCCTATATAGTTTACTTGTTACTTTATAAGCCCGTTTTACCATAAATCTGTTAAATCCTTCAACATAATTAATAATAAATACGCTTCCGAATAAACTCCTCAACTCAAATCCGTTTTTGCTTTTAAAACGAAAATTTATTCTATAAATTAAATAGTCTATGCCTTGTGTTAGGTATCTCGTAATTTCCTAAATTCTTCAGTAACATCCTGTTTATAATAATAAATACGCTTTCTACAAATTTTCATTTTGAACTCATTTATTTCGAATCAACAAGTTTATGCTACAAGTAATTAGTTATATCCTGTTTTTAGGTACCCGCTATCTTGGTATACCTTACGACCGCCGTATAATGGTTTTCTCTATTGTTCCAAGCTAACGACTTGAAATAATGGTCACGCACTATCCGATATAAGCCGGGTTTTCCAGTTACCCCGCTTCGATAAGCTAGGATTTGCAGTTCGAATTCGTGTTGTTGGAATGATTGTTAAGTTTGATTTTCAGCTTGTGCGTCAAAGTGTTCTCTACATTTTATTCGTCACTGTATTTCAAAAGCGATGCACGTGTTTCTGTTCGACAACTAAAAGGTATCTTGCGTGTATTCGGTGAGTTTCCCCGCGCGTACCCATTCTAATCAGCTTATCTTTTTAGCTTTTTTTAGCTGGAGGCCAAATGGGTTCTTTCTTTATGTAGAACAACTGCTTTTGTTTGTAGACTAACTACTTTTGTCCGTGGACCAGCTGCCTTTTGTCTTTGGATAGCTGCTATAATTACGATGGCAGGGTGAATGAACCCTGACGACCATGGCGTTGCTATGCTGACTCACCCCAGGCGGTTTGCAAGATACGCATCCCGTCGCATAGAGGTATATGACTCGTTTTCTTTTACGTACATCGAGGATCCTTATTTATCAGCGGTTGATGTTGTGAAACCAGTTCACCGCCCATGTTTAGAAGCTAGCTTCGCTAGTGCTTCGAGTTATCTTTCTTTAATTCTTACTACACCTTGGTCTACATTTAATACTTTAATTTAACCCACTTGCAATTGAGAAAACCTACATTGAATACTTTAATTTAACACACTTGGTATTGCGAAAATCTAAGCATTACTTTTTTTAATGATTTTTATTACCTGTTAGCTACGAAATCGCACTTCGTGGATCCTTTATAAAATTTGTTCTTTACAATATAACTTAAATTTAATACTTTTCTTTGTACCTGTGAATTAAGAAATTTTAATTTATTTTCAGTGTTAATAGATAGTCGTGGGCAATGTTTTTTTGTTTTTGTTTGGTATGTAGGCAAATCCCCCCCCCCCTCTCCGCGATTGGTAGTTAGCCTGGTGTATACTTTTCTTCCGGCTACGTCCAGATGCATAGCACATTAATCATGTTTCAAGATATGTTTAGGTCGCAGTTGAAAATACAATTTGTATATTATAATCATTAGCCACACAATGATCATGTTATTAAAGTCCAATTGTAAAATGATATATTTACATTTTTGTTATCACCACATATTCATTCTTCCAGATTTCATTGGGTTATATTTTATATTAGGATTAGTACTTGTAATAATTTAATGAACATCTACATGTGCATATGTGCAACAATTGAGTATATAACGTAAAAGTATTTACAACTAAACAATAAACTAATTTTGTATAAAAGTAATAAAAATCATTTGTTAAAACAAAATCATGGATATAATTTTTTTAAAATGCAATAACATCATCCACTTTTTGTTTTCACGTAGAGTTGACTATTTGTATTTAAAACAGGGAGTTGTTTACCTTTTGTTGAACTGAATCTGGTTCTAGGGTCATTTAATATCGGCCCTGATTTAGAAAATGGTCTTTTACATGGAGCAGATGTAATCCTTGTTACAAATTTTTCCGTTACTAATTTACCTAAATGTGAAAAGTTGTAAAGTTGTTTTTCCACCGCTTAATTAGATCTTTTTTTCTTGGCACTAGTGACTCCTTGAGGTACCTTTGGATCTCAGTAATTGCAATAGATTATTCTGTTTCTGTCGGACGAGAATTTACAATATTTTTGTTGAAATTGCACCACAATAAAGTATTTACATCATCTTTCTTTTTGTTGTTTTCCTCTAAATTTTTTGTGATTAGCGTTTGTTTCTTGTTAATATTCTCCGTTATAAGAAAAATGGCAAAGCTTTAACTGTATTCTTTATAAAGTCACTTGAAAAACCAAGCTGTTTATATCGGGGATCTAAAAATGTTGATAAAATCAAAGAATTACTATTTTCAAGATGCCCGGATTGTGATTCTATACATTACAAAATCGTGCATATAATTTCTTCAGTGCGAATATACTGATTTTGGTGATTAATTTTCTGTAAGCATGTAAGAGGCCATCTGTAATTATTATTACAGATGATGCTGTTACACTTTGAGTGCTCATTAAGTTTCCATAGGTGCAAATATGGTAACAAATTCATTCTAAATTGTCCATTCTTTTATGGATATTATAGGAAAATCTTTATTTAAAAGAGCCATTGTCATTTTAAGAGGTTCCTCTAGTTCTACAAAGCTTTCTACCATTAGTAGGTAGTATTCCACTTTGTACAAACATTTTGAAGTATTCTTTTAGGTTCTTTGCTGTTCTAAGAGTTTTGTTGAAGGTGTGCTTTTTTGTTAAACAACCGACAATGATTTTAACTTTATTAATAAAAATTTGTTGCTATCTCATTTGACTTCTAAACAATTAAATTGAGGGTGTGAGCATAGCATCCAATTCCTCGTTTACAGATTTGTTGATGGTTGCTGCAATATCTTATACAATCATTAGAATTCTACCTTCTAAGACGCATCAATTGATAATTTTACGTAATTTGGCAGCTAAATCAGAACTAGTGCGACTTTTAGAAAATATTTGCATTCCAAAAGCAAACCTTTTATTTGAAAATCGGCATCTATATAATGTGCAGTAATTGCCAGAACACTGTATTTCTGGAAGTCCAACAGTCTGTCGTCAATGTAAATTATTGTATATCGGGTTTTATAGAATAAAAATTGCATAATACAATGCAGGAAGCTAAGTATTGGTAATAGTTTTCTGAAACGATAACTCATACGACGGATTTAAATTAGAAACAATTTCTTTAAAACCTTGACCTTCAATAATCGAAAATGTAAATAATTTCATCAAACTGTCATCAATTTATTTCTAGCAGTTATAATTCGATTTTCTTGTAAAAAATGAACCAGTTTGTTTGATTTTTAACTGGGAGTACGCCTTTTTTCTTCACCTATAACCACGTTTTAAGATAATTGATGTTTATCAGTTACTGCATTTATTTCTGTTTCCGCTACAGATGTACTTTATCTATGCTCGGAAATCATTTTTTGCTTCTTCCTTTGTTTGTCACCTAATTGTATAGTTATATACTTTTCTTGATGTGTCGTTTTAAACTATTCGATGTGCTTTTGTGACTAAATTCGCCCCCTACAAATATTACAAATAACTATTTTTCTGATTTTGGATTTTCAGAGGAAGATTCAGTTGATTTCTAAGGAGCTATGAATTTTCCTATGGACATTTTAAATTTTAACATACAATTATCTACCTAATTAAAATGAGCACATACATATGTAATAAACTAAAACCAAAAAACCTTTCCAATCTGCGTCTTAAACAATAAACTAAATGCACAATATTCCACAATTCAAACTAAAACCATGTAAACTACTAATGTATTTGGGTATATATAACCATTGAACAAGTAATTTAGGGGCATCTACACTTGTCTGCGGCGTTTTTCTGAAGTTACTGTAGTTATAATGCAATTGGTTAATAACAAGCTATATATTGAATATAGGGTTGAATTTTACTTCTTTGTGCACTCAGTAACAATGTGTAAATCACGGTCTTTCTGGGTCAATATCTTTGAAATTATAATTCCATGTTCGCTGTAAACTCGTGAACCGCAAATCGGCATAACACGATGACTGAAACTTGAATGTTCTTCAATAACGCGATTCAACTGCGTTATTTTTGAATCGCATTTGCGATGGTGACATCCTTTTTAAAGAACCGCTTTCCACCCTGCGCTAAATAAAAAATGGAGTGATATTTAGCCCTCAAGTTTTATTAGAATTTTATTCAAATTTTTAATGGCATCCAGGTAAAATATTCAATTTAACTGGCAATAATTTATAGTAACACTGAAAATGCAAGCAAGTTCTTGTTAATTAATATTTATTCAAGAAATTATGTTGTTTACGCTTGCTCTACTAAAAAGATCGATCCATCTATTATAGTAATTGTCACAAATATTCCAGTTGAGTCGTATTATACATTTAAAGGAAATATTTTGTTTTGCACGGTACGTGTTAAAATTCTCTTGTAGTATACATGCATCATAAACCATTCCCATTTTGTGCAACAATATGCAAAAAGTAAACATTAAAATGTGCCACTGTTTGAAAATTTTGTAGGTAACAACGTTATCAAGTTTGATTATTTATTTTCTATCAGATTGCATGGAGACATGAAATAGATGGCAAAGGAAGCTATTTCTAATAAATGCTGATTGATATTTGAATGCCACTTCTACTGGCTTTGTGAAAATCTACAAAATTGTATTAATTAAGTTGTTAGTGCGGTTATGAAAATTACTTTTTAAGTGAATTGTAGCCAATTGATAAAATGATCTAAAACCTAATGAAAATAAATATGATAGATGGTTTATAATTTCTAATTTTATTTATAAAGATGAACGGTAAGTACTTAAGCTAAAAAGTATTGTATCGTTCACTTGTATAAGTGAAGTTAAAGTTCTTGCAACATTTGTGCCGTTCCATTTCGCAGTATGCTTTTAATCCTGTTGCACGTAATTTAAAACACGTTTATATACAACATCCTAATAATGTTGTCATTTATAAATTTGTTTATTGGGTACCAATCGTCCATAAACCATTGATAATTTTAAAATAGCTAGTATTTTCCCGTGAAAAGGGTGTCATTGCATCAAAAAGAACACTGACCAAATTTAGGTATATAATTAAAATCATTTCAAGGAGTCTATTTGTGGCTATGCTAAGTTTATTGCTTATCGCAAGTGAAACTTGAACGTTTCGTTTCAAACTCTAATACTTTATGAGGCAGCTATAAATCAATCACCTTAGAAAGTAGTTTGCTAAAACACATATTGGCAATCTTCGTGTCTTAGGTTAACAATAAGGAAAGTAGAAAAAATCAAGAAACCTTTATATCAGTTCCAACCCAGTTGTACAAGAGGGTTAAACAGTTATATTATATAAACTTATTGTTGTTTATTTTATAAGCACTGAAGAACTGACAGCTAATTTTTCTTTTAATTTTAGTGCTGTAATTTAAGGAAACTTATTTTAAGAAATTTTACAGGTATTTTGCATTTAATGTCTCCAGTGTTTGTATGATCATGTCATTTGTTTTCAGTGTACGTTTTTCTACACAATTATTCTCTTTTTTCAATTGATTTTGTTCGCCTAAAACTGTTAAATATTGATCTGACATTAAATACTACTTAATAACGAACATGTTATATTTATTTAAAAACCAAGTCTTTGTAACAGCAAAATGATCTACTAAACCAAATTTATTTATTAATTAATATACGGGATAGATCCCCTTTTTACAAAAAAATAAAATAATTTTGTGCAATTAAAAATCAAATATAATTTCAATATCTACCTTTATTTTAAATAGAATTACACATCCTATTCCTTGCTTTTAGTTTTGGTTAAAAACAATGGGCTTGTGTATGACGTTAAGGTGCTTTTGCTCGATTCTGGTGTAATTGCATTGTGAAATTTGGGATTTTAGTTATAAACCTAAATTTTACAAAGAACAATTTTTAAATATATGGAATAGTTAGCTTTAGAAATTTTTTTAAACTGTTACAAATAAACTATGTACATCCCTTTTAACACGTTGACAGACACTTGCGTCTATAGTCGTCAAAGAGAAGTGCACTATGTGGCATGATGGCAATAGCCGTCCAAAACGAAACAACCGTTTTTAGAAACTATGGCTATAGCAGCACAAATGTGCATTTACCGGCGTACGAGTAGAAGCCTAGTGTCATGTTTTGAAAACAATTTTTTAGGTTGAATTTCGTTTTCGAACTATTACACAACTTGCAGCTTCAGTATGCACGTGGTTGTGAAGGGAGTAGTGCGATTGTGTTTTCTCTTGAATTTATGGTTGTTATTGATACATTTAACGATATTTATTGTTTATACTGGTAAGTATTTGTTTATTATTGATTGTACACTTTAAATAGAAATAAAAAAATTAAAATTTAGCATTTTTTGATACATTAGTGATATTTATGGTTATACTCTTTACTTTTTGTTTTTATGATTTTACATTTTAAATATAAATAAATAATAATAATGTAAATAATAATATATATATATATATATATATATATATATATATATATACAATAAATAATAATATAAAATAAAATGTTTTATTCGATATTTACAGAAAATGGCCAGTTGTGAAAAAGATCAGGCTAGGCTGCTAAAGCTTTTTGATGAAATGAGTAGTAGGTCAAGCAACGTGAATCTGAATCTAATGCTGATAGTGCTGAAAATAACAGTTCGGATAGTGAAGATTATGAATCAACTACAGATCAGAAATATGAAGCACCAGAAGAACCAGAAAATGATGAGACATGTTATACCAATACAACACCTATAAGAAAATTTTCTTGTGATGCCGATGCCGCTGGGATTCTTTTGGATATAGGCGAAAATGTTTTTCCAATTCAGGTTTTTGAAAAGATATGGGATGACCAAGTAATGGAAATGATTATAAAATCTACAAATGATTATGACATAAAACTTTGCAATCAAACACGGCCACATAAAGGCATAGTAGAAAGGCAAATTTCAAAAATACTGATATGGTTGAAATGAGAAAGTTTTAGGTTTGTGTTTGCTTCAGTCCCAGTTAAAATTCTCCAGCATTAGAAAACTCTTTTCCATTGATACATTGCATTACCACCCAGCATTTTCTTCACAAATGTCTGGAAGGAGGTTTGAGCAAATATTGAGATGCTTTTGTGTAGAAGAAGAGAATTCAAATGACCCTTTGATGCAAGTAAAAATATTTCTTGATTTGCTCATACAAAAGTTTGCGAATGCATATGCACCAAATAAAGCATTAGCATTAGACAAATCTTTGTTATTATTTTGAGGAAGGCTATATTTTCGCACGTACATGAAAGGCAAAATACGGAATTAAATTCTATGAACTTTGTTCAGCCCAAGGTTATGTTTTGAACATAGAAATATACAAAGGCCATCGAGAAAACGATGAAAACATGACAACTATTGAAAGTCTTGTGATGCGATTGATGCATTCATATTTAAACAAAGGCCATCATTTGTTTGTTCATGGATAACTATTACAACAGTCTACCATTATCTAACAAATTACTTAGCAAAAAGACGCATGTAACAGGAACTCTTCGTGTAAATAGGAAGGGTCTGCTGCAAGAAATAACACGTAGTAAGCTTAGAATAGGAGAACATGTATGGCGACAGCAAAATCAGACATATGTGTCCAAATGGAAAGATAAATGGGATGTGCTATGTCTAACAACAGCTTACCACCCAAGTATGACAAACACAGCAAACCGGCAACAACAGGAAAAGAGAAAACCAATTGAAATAGTGAATTATAATCAGAATATGTCAGGTGTTGACAGAGCAGATCAGATGATATCCTATTATTCCTATCCACGAAAAATAATTGAATGGTATAAAAAGGTAATCTTTCATCTACTGGATGTACCAGTGTGGAATTCTTACTACATCTTTAAACAAAAGACAGATTCTCAAATGAAGTTTATAGAATACAGGGAAGCAATGATACGATATCTAACTGGTATAGATTATAAACAGGATAGGTCTTTGGTTCAGTTTAAACGTGCACGAATCCAAACCAATGAAATCAACTACAATGAAACACAGCATTTTCCTGAGAAAATTTCTCGTCCTGAAAATTATCACCGAAAAATATATTTTCAGCGTTGTAAGCAATGTTATAGAAGGGAATAAGGAGGGAAACATCATATTGCTGCAAGAATTCCTTGTCAAAATCTGCACTGTGTCCTGCACCATGCTTTGAAACATGGCATACCGAAAATAATGTGTAATAATTATAAAATTATAATAAATTTTTTTGTCATTTATTTATTTTTGTTTGATTATTAACTAACATTTCGTGTAAAACTCTCAAAAATACTTTGTTGCACACAAAAATTGATATTTGAGTCATCATACCTGTCATTTACGTTTTTAACTTTTTGCTGTTATAGCCGCCATCATCCCATTACTTAGTGTCTACAGTCCGCTGGCGCCATGACGGTTATAGCCGCAACCTAATTAAAGGTGCTGAATTAATCAAGATTAAGTTTATTTAAGCAGAAAGAGTAAAACTATACTTCTAATATTCTAAAAATTACAAAAACATATAGTGTCAATTTTCGAACTTCACTTGTTCCTACAGTCCGTCAATGTGTTAAAAGTTTATACAAAATGTTATTTTATGTTCCAAGCGCATTTAGAAAATTCCTAACGTTAGTTTATTCTATGAATTTAGGGAGAATAATGTTAATTACAACTACAAAGTTTATATAGTAGTAGACTTTCACTTGACGAAATTACTTCCTGTGCTCAGCAATGGAGCTATGCTTCAAGTATAGGAGTTTGAAACACTTTTCAAGAATGTTTAAATGCCTGTATAAAGCATAACTAGACATAGCCATAAAATAACTGCTTCTTATCCAGAGTTGTAATCCCAATTTTGTTCATAACGATTAATTTTCTTAAAAACTACTTAAAATTTTTTAATCTGATAACCAGAAATTTCACCAAAACTTGATGAATTTTTGTATCACTTACCAAAATGTCATTAGTCTGTTATTTGAAATACTCCTACATTGTAGATATTTTATGTAGTACATGTTATGAAGGTTTGTATTTATATGCAAGTAATTGTAGCTATTATATTATACGATATACAGACATATAATATACATTTATTATTAGTATTAAGTGCTCAAAGTATCTATATTTGTACTTATTTAATAGAATGTTGTTATGAGCACCTATAAAGTGTGCAAACATGTTTATTATGCTGGATGTAAAATTGTCTTTTATGGTTATGTAAATATATCTGAGAAATGCAATATTTTTTATTTTGCTACTAGTAATTAGATAACACTTTACAGCAGCTCAACACAGTCCTTTTTAAAAGGTAGGTCATAGATTGTTTCTTGAAAATAAATTTTAAAATAGTATACTAACAACATATTAATAACGGAAGTATTGACCATGGAAATAAACCCTTTTTCCATGTATATACTAAATTTCGTTGGAATTCAATATTAATTAAGACTGTAACCAATCTTTGTCAGTTTATAGGTTTATGATAATGTAGTAATGAGCTTCCTTATTAAATGTTTCATCTCACACCAATTATTCAGGCCATAGCTAAAGAGCAAAAAAAGCAGTAAAAACGCAGATTAAATAACTTGGAGAAGAATGAGTTTAACCTGAAAGGACATTATTAATGTTTTTTCGATTGTTGTACTTGTTTGGTCATTTTTTTTTTAGCAGAAAAACATTTACTTCAACAACCTAACCTAAACACTATATTCGCATAATGTACCCATCTAATATTCCTTCTCTTTAGCAACCGCGGTTATTTGCACTTTCTCTATTTTTCAGTCAATTTCGATCCTTATATATTATTTGTAAATATGAAAAACTACCATTCTGAACAGACCTGCACCTTGACGACGTTCTACAATATTAGAACAGGTAGAATGGCTTGCACGTTTCAATGAGCTAAACAGCCGAACTATAGGTTTAACCAAATTAGTAGGGTCTTTAGTGAGAAACCAGACTAAGACAGGTCCCCGAAAGAGGGCAACAGCTTTTTCGGAACTTAGAGTGGCAGAGACCATGTGGGTCGGTATGACATTCTAAGACACACTACTGCGATGTGGAAGGCAACGGGAAACCACCACATTACCTCTCAAGTACACTGCCTACAGAAATTATTAGTAAACATGATGTCATCCTATGGGGTAAAAAATTTCAGAGGTAAAATAGTCCCCCATTCGGATCTCCGGGAGGGGACTACTTCGGGGGATGTGATTCGAAAGTATAAAAAAAGATCCGTGAACATTGTGCGAGTCGGAGCGTGGAATGTCAGAAGTATGAAACAAGTAGGTAAACTAGAGAACCCAAAACTCGAAATGGATAGGTTAGCACTAGACATAGTAGGAATCAGCAAAGTCCGCTGGCCAGAAGTGGAGGATTTTTGAATTTGGGAACTTTAGGGTAATTCATACTGGATCAGAGGAAGGAAATTCGGGTGTGGGTATAGTTATGCAAAAAAGATAGGACAACGTGTAGAAAACTACTTACAAAAGAACGAAAGAGTACTCATGGTTAGATTTGAATCTAAACCAGTAAACACAGTAATAATACGAATATATATGGCCATCTCTAGCTACAGTGAGAAAGAGGTAGAGGCGATCTACAAATATAGCAAAGACATACTAAGATACGTAAAAGGACATGAAAATTTAATAATTATGGGGGATTTTAATGCAGTGATAGGTGAGGGTAGGGAAGGAGCAATAGTAGGTTTATTTGGTTTAGGCACGAGAAATGACAGGGGAAATAGGCTGGTAGAATTTTGCGACAAGAACAACTTAACCATCACAAATATATTATTTCAACATCATGCTAGAAGACAATACACTTGGAAGATGCCAGGAGATATAAGAAGATATCATATAGATTACATTATTGTTAGACAACGGTTTAGAAATCAAGTAAAAGACTGTAGATGCTACCCGGAAGCAGATATAGTCACTGACCACAACATCGTAATCATGAAGGCCGCACTTAAATTTAAAAATCTGAAAAAGAGGAACGGAAAAGGCACTTTGACTTTGAGAAGCTAAAAGATAAAGATATCCATGAAAGATTTGAAAAAAAGTCAAACAAATTGCTGAAAGATATCGGGAGGAAGTAGAAACAGAATGGAATAACATTAAATCCAGCCTAGACATGGCGGCCAAAGACATTCTGGGGTATACACAAAAAGAAAATAAGAAACCATGGATAACAAAGGATATCCTGAATTTAATAGAAGAAAGACGAAAATACAAAAATAGATCAAACAAAAAAGGAAAACAGAGATACAGAGCCATAAAATGGAAAATTATTCGCAAGCTAAAAACAATGGATTGATGAAAAGTGCAAAGAGGTACAAACTAAGATGGAAATAGGAAAGACAGACGAAGCATACACATTAATTAGAATGAATTTTAGGAATATAAATATAAAAATATAAGGTACGCGGAAGGAAACGTCATTATAGAAAATGTAGAGAAAGTAGGTAGATGGCAGGAATATAAAGGGAATTTATATTCAGTAGAGGAACTGACAGCATTAGAACAGGAATCAGACATTGAAAATGATGACCTGGGATATCCTATACTTACAGATGAGTTTGAATTAGCATTAAAGAGTCTGAAAATTGGTAAGGCGCCGGGTACAGATAAGGTGCAAGCAGAAACTCTAAAAGTCACTGGACAAGCAGTAACAGAATGTCTCTTCCGACTTGTAAGCTATATGTATGAGACAGGCGAGATACCCAAAGATTTCAAACGTAACATCATAGTAACTATACCAAAAAAAAAGAGGCGCGGATAGAAGTGAAAATTATCGAACAATAAGTTTGACAGCTCACGTATCAAAAATATTAACTAGAATTGTACAAAGACAAATGGAAAAACGAGCTGAAGAAATACTGGGAGAAGATCAATTTGAGTTTAGGCGAAACAGGGGGACACGGGAAGCTATTTTAGCTCTGAGCGTGATAATGGAAAAAACAATAGAGAAGGGGGAAAGCGTATATATAGGGTTTGTAGATCTGGAAAAAGCATTCGCCAATGTAAAATGGAAAAAAATGTTCGTAATACTCAAAAAGATTGGAATGAGTTTTACGGACATACGGATAGTACATAGCTTATACAAAGAACAAACGGCGGTAATAGAATTAAAGCAAGAAAGTAGAGAAGTAAATACTAGGAAAGGAGTGAGACAGGGCTGTGCCTTATCCCTATTAACTATTAACTTGTACATAGAAGAGACAATGAATACTATCAAATGCAGGAAGACATTTGAAATTAATATGCAGGTACAAAAGATTGATATGCTTAGATTTGCAGATGATATAGTGGTATTACCATCTAGCAAAAAAGAGTTAGAAGCTGTTCTTAATGAAATGGAAACAGTTCTAACGGAGAGATATGGTATGAAAATTAACAAAAATAAAACTAAATTTCTAGTATGTAACAGGGGGGAAAATAAATCAAAAAACAAGGATACAAATAGGTAACGAGAACTTACAAGAGGTTAAGGATTTCTGCTACCTAGGAAGTCAAATAACGCAAGAAGGAAAAAGCACAAAAGATATCACACACAGCTTAGCACAAGGTCGTGCTACATTTAACAAGAAAAAGCTACTACTGTGCTCAAAAACCACAAACATAGAAACAAGGAAAAGACTGCTTAAAACATATGTGTAGAGCACAACACTGTATGGCTGTGAAGCCTGGACAGTAGGAGAAAGAGATAAGAAAAGGTGAAGCCTTTGAAATGTGTGGTACAAACCTATGATGAAGATATCATGGACAGACAAAGTTAAGAACAAAGAGGTACTAGAAATGGTAGGGGAAGAAAGAAGTATGTGGAAAACAGTAAAAAATAGGAGAGATAGGATGATAGGCCACATACTAAGACATGAGGGAATAGTGCGGAATATATTAGAAGCAGAGATAGGAAAAAAGAGAAGTAAAGGTAGACCTAGGTTAGACTACTGCACACAGATAGTGAAAGATGTAGGCTGTGAGAATTTCAGGAAAATGTGTAGGCTAGCTCAGAATAGAAATCAATGGAGGTACGCTTCCAACCAGTCGCAAGATAGAAAAACTAATAAAAATAATAACTGTACTTAAACATGGTGATTACTATAAACAACTACGATATTGGTTTTGCAATACTCTCAACTAATGTTAATTGTGCGAAAGGATTTACTGGACAACTATTAATATGGCAAATGTCTAGGTGCTGAGGGACCCTTGGCAGCCACAGCCTTCTTTACTCCCTCCAAATACCTTACATGTGATTTTCCAATGCTCCACCCGAAGGTACTACATTGGCCAGGAAGCGAGTTTTTTTTTACCTGGAAAATTTGGAATTTTGCCAAACCCTTGCTGTTCCAAGCAAGGTAGGGATCTTTAACGTGCGTGACAACACTCACACACGGCACCTCCATTTTACCTCTCATCCGAACGAGGGTGTATTTTTGTGAAAAATGCTCGCCTAACATTTTTCAAGCGGACCATGTCGGGACCCGAACCCGAGACCTTGTCCCTCCAAATACCACTGAATCTCGGTGAAATAGGGCATATAATTAGAAAACAATAGAAGGGAATCGAACTGTATATAGGCTGTTGTGAGAATTGCAGGGAACTGGGTAAGCTAGCTCAGAACATAAATAAGCTAAGGTACAAGTCCAGCCAGTTTCAAGACGTAAAACCCAATGACGAAAAAATAAGTGCTCTTAAATCTGAAGATTATTATAAACAACTACAAGTGTGGTTGTGAAATAATTTCAACTAATGTTAATTGTGCGAAAGGATAAATTGGAGAAACTATTAATTCGACAAAGATTCAAGTGCTGGGGGAACTTGGCAGCCAAAGGCTGCTTAGCCCCCTTCACATACCTTACATGTGATTTTCCAATGCTCCACCCGAAGGTACTACATTGTCCAGGATGCGAGTTTTTTTTACCTGGAAAATTTGGAATTTTGCCAAACCCTTACTATTCCAAGCAAGGTAGGGATCTTTAACGTGCATGACAACATTCACACACGGGACCTACATTTTACCTAGAACAAGGGTGTATTTTGTGAAAAATGCTCGCTTAACATTTTTCAAGTGGGCCGTGTCGGGATTCGAACCTGGAGATAAAAATATCCACGAAAGATTTGAAAAAATGTCAAATGAATTGCTGAAAGATATCGGGAAAATTTCAGATACTAAGGAAGTAGAGAAAATGGAGTAACATTAAATTCAACTTAAGTATGGCGACCAGAGATATTCTCAACTATACCCAAAAAGAAAATAAGAAACCATGGATAACAAACGATATCTTGAATTTAATAGAAGAAAAACGAAAATATAAAAACAGACCAGAGGAAGCTGTAAAATAGAGATACGAAGCAATAAAATGAGAAATTATTCGAAAAAACAGGAAAGCTAAAGAGCAATAGATTGATGAAAAGTGCAAAGAGATACAAACTAAGATGGAAATAGGAAATGCAGACAAACCATACAAACTAATTTGAATGAATTTTAAGGATATAAAACCGTATAGCAAAAATATAAGAGGCATGGAAAGAGACAACATTATGGAAAATGTAGAGAAAGTGATTAGATGGCATGAATATATAGGGAATTTATATGCAGGAGAGGAACTAACAGCATTAGAACAGGAATCAGACATTGAAAATGATGACTTTGGATATCCTATACTTACAGATGAGTATAAATTAGCATTAATTAAAATGCCTGAAAAATGGTAAAACAAGATAACGTGCAAGTAGAAACTATAGAAACTGCTGGACAAGCAGTAACGGAACCCCTCTTCCAACTTGTGAGCTATATGTATAAGGCAGACGAGATACCCAAAGGTTTCAAACGTAACATCATAGTCACTATATCAAAAAAAAGAGGCTCGAGGAGATGTGAAAATTTCAAACAATAAATTTGACAGCACAGGTTTCAAAAATATTGACTAAAATTGTACAAAAACGAATGGAAAAACGAGCTGAAAAAATACTAGGAGATCAATTTGGGTTCAGGAGAACACACGAGGCTATTTTATTTCTTAGGGTGATAATGGAGAAAACAGTAGAAAAGGGGGAAAGCGTGTATACAGGGTTTGTAGATCTGGAAAAAGCATTCGACAATGTAAAACGGGAAAAATGGTCGAAATACTTAAAAATATTGGAAGGAGTTTTAGGGAGAGACGGATAGTACATAGCTTACACAAAGAGCAAACAGCGGTAATAGAATAGAGCAGGAACGTAGAGAAGTAAATATTAGGCCCATTAATTTTTCTCTTGTACATTGAAGAGGCAATGAATACTGTCAAATGCAGGAAGACATTTGGAATTATTATGCAGAGACAAAAGATTGATATGCTTAGGTTTGCAGATGATATAGACATAGAGGAAGGAAGGAAGGAACAGCTAGAAGCTGCTCTTAATGAAATAAAAACAGTTCTAACAAAGAGATACGATATGAAAATTAACAAAAATAAAACTAAAGTTCTAGTACGTTTACGAGGGGAAAATAAATCAAAAACAAGAATACAAATAGGTAACGAGAACTTACAAGAGGTTAAGGATTTCTGCTACCTAGGAAGCCAAATAATGCATGATGGGAAAAGCGCAAAAGATATAAAACAAAGATTAGCACAAAGTCATGCTACATTTAACAAGAAAAAGTAACTACTGTGTTCAAAGACAACAAGGAAAAAATTGCTTAAAACGTATGTGTGGAGCACAGCACTGTACAGCTGTGAAACATGGACAGTAGGAGAAGCGGACAGGAAAAAGATAGAAGTTTTTGAAATGTGGTGCTACAGACGTATGATGTAGATATCATGGACAGACAAAGTTAAGAACAAAGAGGTACTAGAAATGGTAAGGGAAGAAAGAAATATGTGGAAAATAGTAAAAAATAAGAGAAATAAGCTAATAGGCCACATACTAAGGCATGAGGGAATAATGCAGAATATATTAGAAGCAGAGATAGGAAAAAAGAGAGGTAGAGGTTAGACCTAGGTTAGACTATTGCACACAGATAGTGAAAGATGTAAGCTGTGGGAATTTCAGAGCAATGTGTATCCTAGTTCAGAATAGAAATCAATGGAGGTACGCGTCCAACTAGTTCCAAGATGGAAAACCTAATGACAAAAAAATAATTGTACTTAAACCTGATGATTATTATTATAAGCAACTACAGATATTAATTTTGCAATATTCTCAACTAATGTTAATTGTGCAAAAGGATATATTGGAAAACTATTAATTTGGCAAATATTCAAATTTTGGGATATCTTGGTAGAAATATTGTGGTAATAGGGTATATATCTTTAAAACAATAGAAGGGGAAGCGAACTGCATCTAACGAGAAAGAACAGCGGCTATGTTCGAAGAGAACAAACATAGAATGAAGTAGAATATTGTTGAAAGTATATGTGTAAAGCACAGCACAGTACGTCTATGAAATAGGGGCAGTAGGAGAAGCAGACAGCAAAATGGTAGACGCCTTTTGGAATGTTGTGCTTCAGATGTATGATGTATGGACAGACAAAGTTAATAACATAGAGGTTATAGATATAGTAGGGGGAATAAAAATATCTGTGGAAAACAAAAAAAATAGGAGAAATAGAATGGCAGGATACATTCTAAGCCTTTTTTGGGGACTCTTGTGGGATGTGTTACAAGCAGAGATAGGAAAAAAGAGATAGAGGTAGACCAAGATCAGACTATTGCACGTAGATAGTGAAAGATGCAGACTGTGGAAATTTCAGAGAAATGTGTAGCTTAGCACAGAATAGGAGACAATAAGGGTATGCATCTATCCAGTTCTGGACAGAAGACCTAATGATGATGGTAACTAAAATATAATTTTCATCAATTTGATTAGGCTGAGGTGGCTTTGGCTAACACTCTTCTGATAACTGAGTAACAACTTGTTCTTTAAGTTTTATAATATAAATTTTTTTCTTCATTACCATTTAATGCAAATGATATGCATTTATTAGAGTTGCTTCAGTTAGCAATGCTACTACTAATTTGCAATGCCAGTTTAGTTCTTTCTGTAAACTTGTTGAATACGATTTTAGTTGATCTGAAAAGCAATATAGCCTTTACATTTATTATAGTCTATTATTATTGGTTTTTCTATTATTTGCCCGAGTCTATTTATAGAAACCATTGAATCATCGTGTTTTGTAGAAATCACTAAAACGTCTTTCTTGTCTTTCCATTTCAATATAATACAATTAGTGTTACTTTGTGAACTTGTAGCTTCGTACCTATTTAATTGTACTTTTACAACCTCTTGTGGATTATTTTTTCTATTGAAATGTAAAGTGCTTATCAAATGAGTTTTTTTTTCTTTTGAGGCTCATATAAAAATTATCAGTATAGATAGTTCTTCCTTTATCGAGCAAATTTTCAGATAAATCTAATACATTTTTAGTTGCCGCAGAAATATTTATTGTATCTGACTTATCCTTGCCACAATAAACCTTTAGGTTATAAGTATAACTTCCTTGCAAACATAGTTTATACAATTTTATTCCAAATCTGCGCCCTTTATTTGGAATGTATTGTTTGAAACTCAGCCGGCCACGAAAAGTAAGTAGTGTCTCATCAATACAAATATGTTCTTTTGGAACATAGGCATATTGAAAACGCTCAACTAGCTTGTTTATTATTGGTATAATTTTATACAGATGATCATTTTCTGATGGATTGGAGTTATCGCAAAAACGCCAAGTTTTTACTAGCAACTCACGTTTATTTCGTGAAAAATTGAGAATATTTTATTCGAATATAGGTCGTTCTTGCACCAATAATCTCTAACTTGAGGCAATCTAACCAAATCTATCCAAAGTAAAGCTGACAAAAACATTTTCATTTCATCATAAGTAGTATCATACCAACTATTTATGCGCGGATGAGGTATAGTAGTAGCTTGAGACTTCATACTTTGAGTATACCTATTAATTTCAGTTAATTACCGTATTATTGATTAACTCATCTGTTACAAAAATTTTATAAAAATATACCTCTTTTTTGTCTTTGTAATAACAAATAGGTTATAGAAACAGTAGGGAAACAAGAATATCTTTGGAAAAAAAAATAGGAGAAATAGAAGAGCAGAATACGTTCTAAGGCATTTTTGAGGAATAGTATGGGATATATGACAAGCAAAGATAGGAAAAAGAGGTCGATGTAGACCTAGATCAGATAGTGATAGATGCAGATTGCAAATTTCAGGGAAGTCTGTAAGTTAGCTCAGAATAGGAAACATTGATGGTACACGTCTAACCAGTTTAAGGACTTAAGACCTAATGACGATGATAATCATTTACTATCTCTTTTCATACACTTGCTTCTGTTTCTGTGAAATTAAAAATTTTCAGCTTAGATTGTGTAAAGTTATCCCAAATAATAGTAGTGGGTTTTCTATTTTCATTATCAATTTCATTGTTCTCCATCTCCATTTCTTTGTTATCACTGCTTGCAGTTTCTAATCTTATAAGGGACTCAATGGTTTCATTAGTTGAAGTACAAGGATCTAAAAAAAAATAAACTAAATAAATATGTTAAGTAAAATTAGATTAGAAAAATACCTGAAGTAGAGGGTTTACTGAAATCATATTGCTGACCAAGTTTCTTTGTTTCTTTTGTATCACTGACAGAAACTAAAAAACTAGGAATAAATCAAAACATCTAAAATGATATGTAACTTACCAGAAGAATTTTTCTTTTTCATTTTTTTATTTACATCGGATTTCACATTTTACTGTAGTAAAAATGCTTTTTTCTTGATAGGAATATCTTCATCGCTTGAACTTTCACTTTTAAACTTTTTTTCATACTCTGAGTCACTTCTCCCTTTTCTGACAAATCTATTAGTTCCCACAATCGTTTCAGACGTTCTTGCTCTTTTTCGCATGTCATTTTCACCTAGAATTCACAATACATAATCACAGAGATGCAATCACTTTTAAAATGCAAGTAATACACAATAATACGTGATATAAATAGCAAGTTCAAACTTGAATACCGACGTTTTATTGATGTAGCTAGTGGCCAGAACCTAAAATTGTTTCTAATTGGTCACCTGTATTCAATCAAACACAGCAGTTTTTTGACAAAAAGAACAATTTGTACAAATTATAAAAAAAAATAGAAATAAGAAGAGTTTTCGGTAATACTTGGCTCATTATATGCAGTGGCCCAATAGGTTTTTTTTAAGATGATGTCGCTCAAAATGTTGATCAACCCCTTATGATCCTCAAGTTATGGTGTTGACGATATCAAATTTGTACTAGTATAAAATCTATATATAAATACAGTATAACGTAAAACCTATGACATTAGCACTAATGCTGACAAACAAAAAATATATTAGAATAATATATTACATTACTAAGGTGGAAAGTGACCCATTTCACATGAGTGGAAGAGTATTGTCGCACGAGGCGTAAGCCGAGTGCGACTATTCCACGAGTATGAAATGTCACTTCCCACGCGAGTACTGTACACTATTTTTCCTACGACCACCACTAAAAACAATTACGAAATAGTTATTTTTATGCTTATTTGCAATAAATGTGTACGCAATAATGCAAGACAGACAGATGCCTATAAAATTTATTTGACGTTTTGATGTTGAAAATTCGAACACCTACTTTGTTTTTATAAAATCCGCGAATCTGTTGCTTTTAGCGTATGCATTCTCAATTTTTATTGAAGAAATCATTTCAATTACAAACTAATATGAGTAATTACATCTTTAAGTAAAACGGAAACTGTCAGTATCGATTTAACTATGAGTATTTTAAACTGTTATTAGCCAAAACGAAAGGAATGAATGCAAAAAGGTAGAAACCGGTAGTCGTTTGGGTTGCCTAGGTAACTAGCATACTAACATCAGTCATATCACTCTAGAGTTGAAAAGTATTTCAACACTAGAGTGATATGTACTTTCGCACTCTAGAGTGATATACTTTACTTTCTACATAAATAAGTAGTGTGTAATCTGTTGTTTTCACAAGTGGTCGTCGGAAAAATCTATTTTCACATTAAAGGAATTTGTAACACAATGCAGGGTATTGATGTGTGAATATGTACACTTAGCTTGCTTTCGTTTAGCAGTCTTTTTATGAGAAACGCAATGCAACATCACATATTGTTATGTATACTGTGCATACCTTGCCTTAAGGATATGTCAACGACGGTGGGGGAAAACAGTAGAGGGTTTTTGACAGTATTAGTATTATTACGTTTTTGACAATTATTATTATTACATTAGTGATACAAATATATGCTTATTATTACTAAGTCGGCACTTTACAAAATACCCCCACCTCTCATACACCACAACTGGCAACAAAGTAATTGAAACACATGTTTAAATTACGATCCTAGCAAATAATATTACATGGCATCTATTATTGGAAGTATTGAACCCTTCAATTCGAACACGCACACGTAGCCTTATTATCAAAAGCGTTTAGAAGCTTACTTTGAGGTACATGCCGTAGTTAATACAAAAAAGCAAGCCGCTGTACTACTTACTTTAATAGATAAAGAAACGTACGCAGTTCTACGCAGCCTACTCAGACCTGTATTACCGAAAAATAAAGAATACAAGGACTTGGTCAGCCTACTACAGAATCATTTCAATCCTGTACCTAATGTAGTGGCAGAAAGGTACCGTTTTACACACAAAGTGCAACAAGAAGGAGAAATATTTTCCGATTATCTGACTGAATTACCAAAACTTTCTACCCACTGTAATTTCCAAGATAATTCAGATGAACGATTGCGTGACCAAATAGTGTTTGAAATTCATGACACGATACTGGTAAATAAATTACTTTCAATTGAGAAGCTTACACTAACTACCACCATCAACAGTGTCTTAAATTTTGAAGCCGCCAAAAGCGATGCCTGTGAACTTAGAAAAGCCAACAGCTTTCAGATCAACACGATTACGGTTTCTAATAATAGCGATGGCCATGCTACAAACTACAAAAAAGGAAACGACACGTGTCTTATCTTAAAAACACTGGTTACTGCTACAGATGCGGCAGTACTGAACATTATGCAAATACATATGCTTACAAGGATTACATATGTTCGGAATGTACTAAAACAGGACAGTTGCGAAAAGTGTGCATGCAAAATAGGAATATAAAGAAAAATACACCAAACGTACAGACAAGTTACACAATTCAGGACTGTGTTCATGACATGCTAAACAGCACTGCTGATTTTGACAATACCATTTCATTCTACAAACTGGAAAATACAGAACTCGTGGTAGATCCTGTATACATAACGGTGCAAGTTGAGGGTCAGGCTCATACGTTCGAAGTTGATACGGGAACTGGGCCTAGCATCATCCCTGAAAACATTTATAGAAAATATTTACAACACCTTTACAGACCACATACCTTTTCTTAAGTCATACTTTGGAAATTACATACCCATGGTTGGTTTGGTACTTGCCGAAATGCAAGTAAACTGCAAAATTGCCAGTCACAGCTTTTTGGGTGTTGTAAATGGTGGAGCTTTACTAGTTGGCTGATCGTTTGTCATACAATTTAATGTCAATGTAAATGGATTGTTTAAGAAAACGGAACTGCTGCACAACGACACAGTTAACAACGATGTTAACCTTGAGAAACTACTAACTACAATATTTTTGATGCTGGTCCAGGCTGTTTTACGGGACATCCAGTTACACTACAAGTGACAGAAAACTATCCCTAAATTCTATCGTGCAAGGTCTGTACCCTTTGCATTACGTGCGAAAATTGAAGAAGAGCTAGGTTGTTGAATAAACAAAAGTATACTACAACCGATACAGCAATCCAAATGAGCTACACCTATCGTCCCGGTTCAAAAAAGAAATGGATGCGTTAGGATATGCGACGACTACTGCATCACTGTCAATCCGCACTTAGTTATTGAAAAGTACACCTTATATACTGCCGAAGAAATATTCGCGAATCTTATTGGGGGTTCTCAATTCTCCGTACTAGACATACACAGTGCAATTTTTCATCTTCCATTAGACAAATTGTCACAAGAGTTATGTACATTAAATACTCACAAGGGTCTTTACAAAGTGTTACGACTTCCTTTTAGCATTGCATCAGCACCAAAAATTTTTCAAAAAACTCGATTCTATGTTCGGAAATTTCCCTAGTGTGAGAGTTTTTCAAGACGATATTATCGTAACCAGTGCTAATACGACAGATCATCATTAGGTCTTCAGTCCTGGAACTGGTTAGACGCGTACCATCATTCTGAATTAACCTACAGATTTCCCTGAAATTTGCACAGCCTGCATCTATCACTATCTGATCTAGGTCTACATCTACCTATTTTTTCCTATCTCTGCTTGTGATATATCCCATACTATTCCCCAAAATGCCTTAGAACGTATTTTGCCCTTCTATTTCTCTTATCTTTTTCCTCAGATATCCTTGTTCCCCTACTATTTCTATAACCTATTTGCTATTAACTTTGTCTGTCCATGCTATCATCCTCATACATCTGAAGCACAGCATTTCAAAAGGCTGCAACCGTTTTTCTGTCTGCTTTTCAGATTACCTATATTTCATAGGCATACTGTGCTGTGCTCCACACATATGCTTTCAACAATTTTCTTCTTGTTCTACTTTTGTTGTCTTTCCTCATAGGCGTTGTTCTTTCTTGTTAGATGCAATTCGGTCACATTCTATTGTTTTACATTTATATACTCTATTTCTCCAACCTTCAGTGGTTGTGAAGGGAGGTAAGCAGCCTGTGGCTGCCCAGTTCCCCCAACACTTAATCATTAGCCGATTTAATATATTTTCCAATATATCTTTTCACACAGTCAACATTGGTTGCAGATATTTCGCAACCAACACCTAGTTGTTTATACTAATCATCAGATTTATCTGTGCTTATTTTTTCGTCATTAGGTTTTCTGTCTCAAAACTGGTTGGACACGTACCTGCACTTATTTATATTCTGAGCTAGCCTACATAGTTCCCTGAAATTCTCACACAGCATGTGTATACAGGTCGTTCCCCTTCTATTGTTTTCGAATTTTATGCCCTATTTCACCAAGATTCAGTGAAGGGGGTTAAGCAACCTGTGGCTACCAAGATCCCCCAACAATTAGACATTTGCCAAAGTAATAGTTTTCCAGTAAATTCTTTCACACGCTTAACATTATTCGAGAATATTGCCCCACCAGTTCTTGTAATTACTTATAATAATCATCATGTTTAAGCACAGTTATTTTTTCGTTATTAGTTTATCCATCTTGGGATTGGTTGGATGCGTACCTCCATTGATTTATATCCTGGGCTAGCCTACACATCTCCCTGAAACCCCTACAGCCTACATCTTTTACTATCTGTGTGCAGTAGTCTAACCTAGGTCTGCCTCTTCTTCTCTTTTTTCCTATCTCTGCTTCTAATATATTCCGTACTATTACCTCATGCCGTAGTGTGTGGCCTATCATCCTATCTCTCCTATTTTTTACCGTTTTCCACATAGTTCTTTCTTCCCCTACCATTTTTAGCATCTCTTCGTTCTTAACTTTGTCTGTCCATGATATCTTCATCATACGTCTGTAGCACCACATTTCAAAGGCTTACCTTCTTCTTGTCTGCTTCTCCTACTGTACAGGCTTCACAGATGTACAGTGCTGTGCTCCACACATATGTTTTAAGCAATTTTTCCTTGTTTCTATGTTTGTGGTCTATGAGCACAGTAGTTGCTTTTTCTGGTTAAATGTAGCACGACCTTGTGCTAATCTTTGTTTTATATCTTTTGTGCTTTTCCCATCTTGCGTTATTTGGCTTCCAAGGCAGCAGATATCCTTAACCTCTTGTAAGTTCGTGTTACATACTTGTATTCTTGTTTTTGATTTATTTTCCCTACCTTTGCATACTAGAACTTTAGTTTTAGTTTTGTTAATTTTCATATCGTATCTCTCTGTTACAACCGTCTCCATTTCATTAAGAGCAGCTTCTAACTCTTCCTTGTTAGATGCTAATACCGCTAGATCATCTGCAAATCTAAACATATCAATTTTTTGTCACTGCATAGTAATTCCAAATGTTTTCCTGCATTTGACAGTATTCATTGCCTCTTCTATGTGCAAGCTAAAAATCAATGGGGATAGGGCACATCACTGTCTCACCCCTTTCCTAATGTTTACTTCTCTACGTTCCTGCTCTAATTCTATTACTGCTGTTTGCTCTTTATATGTACTATGTACTATTCGTCTATCCCTATAACTCATTCCAATTTTTTTTGAGTATTTCAAACATTTTTTTCCATTTTACATTGTCGCATGCTTTTTCCAGATCTACAAACCCTATATACACGCTTTTCCCTTTTTCTATTGTTTTCCTCATTATCACTCTCAGAGCTAAAATAGCCTCCCGTGTTCCCCTGTTTCGCCTAAACCCAAATTGGTCTTCTCCTAGTATTTCTTCCGCCCGTTTTTCTATTCGTCTTTGCACAATTCTAGTTAATATTTTTGACATGTGTGCTGTCAAACTTATTGTTCGAAAATTTTCACATTTATCCGCGCCTTTCTTTTTTAGTATAGTTACTATGATGCTACGTTTGAAATCATTGGGTATCTCGCCTGTCTCATACATATAGCTTACAAGTTGGAAGAGACGTTCTGTTACTTCTTGTCCAGCGGCTTTTAGAGTTTCTGCTTGCACCTTATCTGTACCCGGCGCCTTACCATTTTTCAGACTCTTTAATGCTAATTCAAACTCATCTCTAAGTATAGGATATCCCAAGTCATCATTTTCAATGTCTGATTCCTTTTCTAATGCAGTTAGTTATTCTCCTGCATATAAATTCCCTATATATTCTTGCCATCTACCCACTTTCTCTACATTTTCTATAATGACATTTCCTCCCGCGTCCCTTATATTTTTGCTATACTGTCCTATATCCCTAAAATTGATTCTAATTAGTTTGTATGCTTCATCTGTCTTTCCTACTTCCATCTTAGTTTGTACCTCTTTGCACTTTTCATCAATCCATTGTTCTTTAGCTTTCCTGCATTTTCGAATAATTTCCCATTTTATGGCTTTGTATCTCTGTTTTCCTGTTTCGTCTGATTTATTTTTGTATTTTCGTCTTTCTTGTATTAAATTCAGGATATCCTTTGTTATCCATGGTTTCTTATTTTCTTTTTGTGTATACCCCAGAATATCTCTGGCCACCATGTCTAGGCTGGATTTAATGTTATTCCATTCTGTTTCTACTTCCTTAGTATCAGATATTTTTCCGATATCTTTGAGCAATTCATTTGACTTTTTTTCGAATCTTTCTTGAATATCTTTATCTTTTAGTTTCTCTAAGTCCAGGTGCCTTTTTTCGTTTCTTTTTTTCACATTCTTAAATTTAAGTGCGGCCTTCATAATTACGATGTTGTGGTCAGTCTCTATATCTGCTTCTGGGTAGCGTCTACAGTCTGTTACTTGATTTCTAAACCGTTGTCTAACAAGAATGTAATCTATTTGATATCTTCCTATATCTCCTGGCATCTTCCACGTATATCGTCTTCTAGCATGATGTTGAAGTAATGTGTTTGTAATGATTAAATTGTTCTTGTCGCAAAATTCTACCAACCTATTTCCCCTGTCGTTTCTCGTGCCTAAACCAAATAAACCTACTACTGCTCCTTCCCTACTCTCACCTACCACTGCATTAAAATCCCCCGTAATTATTAAATTTTCATGTCCTTTTACATATCTTAATATGTCTTCGATATCTTTGTAGATGGCTTCTACCTCTTCAACACTGTAGCTAGAGGCGGGCGTGTATACTTGTATTATTACTGTGTTGACTGGTTTAGATTCTAATCTAACCATGAGTACTCTTTCGTTCTTTTGTAAGTAATTTTCTACACAGTATCCTATCTTTTTCCGCATAACTATCCCACACCCAAATTTCCTTCCTCTGCTCCTGTATGAATTACCCTGAAATCTCCACTCTAAAAATCCCCCGCCTCTGGCCACCGAACTTTGCTGATCCCTACTATGTCTACTTTCGATTTATATGTTCTCTAGCTTACCTACTTGCTTCATACTTCTAACATTCCACGCTCCAACTCGCAGAATGTTCTCGACTCTTATTTTTAACTTTCCGATCGCATTCTCCGAAGTAGTCCCCTCTCGGAGATCCGAATGGGAGACTATTTTAACTCCGGAATCTTTTACCCCAGAGAATGCCATCATGTTTGTTACAATTTAAGTATGCTTTGGATTACTTTTAAAATTAAAAAAAGGAATACTGCTATAGGTATTGTTTATAGATCACCAAGTACTGGCACTTCCTGTCTGCAGGAATTGGAATTGGTCTTAGCCAATGTTTATATGAAATATGACAACCTAATTTTAATGGGAGATCTGAATATAGACTTTCTGCACTATAACACTAATCGAACCAAGCTGATATCTATCTATATTTAATACATTTAATCATACACTTCAAGTTACCGAAGCAACACAAATAACATCTACTTCATCAACCCTTATTGACATTGTATGTACTACCCCTGGGCTTAAAGTCAACAGGTGTGGAACTGTAGACCTACTTAACCTTATAGATCACTAAGGGATCATATGTGATTTTGACTTAATGGTCCCTAAGCATCAGCCTTTAACTTTAAACAGTAGAGATTACTCCTGTTTTGATAATGATGAATTCGCCTTTGATGCAGGAAACATTCAATGGAATATGGTACAGACTTTACCTGACTTAGATAGCAAAGTAAAATACCTTAATGAGGCTGTTAGGTTCCTGTTTGATCTCCATGCACCTGTCATAACAATAATAAGAAGGAAAAAAGCACTGCCCTATATGACTTTTACTATTAAAAAATACTCAAACGAAAAAATGCCGCCCTTAAACAATATCGAGTAACCGGTGATAAGACTAAATTCCAATATTATAAAAATTTAAGGAATTATGCTACATTTGCTATCAGAAGTGGAAAGAAAGCATACTTAGACTACCAATGCAGACTTCATCACATGAACTCAAAGAAACTCTGGAATGTCTTCGATAGTTGTCAAATCCATACCAAAAATAAGTCTCATATCTCACATGAGATTAAAGATGCCAATGAGTTCAATAACTTATTTATAACATCTATCCCTAGAAGACAAGTGCCTGAAATTGAAATCAATAAATTTCTAACAAACAGTTATTCACCTGGAACCTGTCTTGCTAGCCTTCAACCAGTTACAACAGACCTAGTATGGAAATCTTTTAAAAGACTCAAATCTAATGCAGAGGGTAAAGATGGAATTGACAGGAAGATGCTATTGTTAATAATGCCATATAGCATTGATGTGATTACACACATCATTAACTTCTCACTTCAACAAGGCTCGTTTCCTACTATATGGAAGGAATCGCTTGTTGCACCTATTCCTAAAATACCACTAGCAACTACCTTTGCAGACCTACGTCCAATAAGCACACTATCTGTTATATCCAAAGTTATAAAGCATTTGGTATATATTCAATTAACTCAGCATATCGCTAATCATAATATACTACCTGCACATCAGTCAGGTTTTCTCTAGGCTATAGTACTGCTACAGCATTGACCAAAGTCATATCTGATCTTAGTAGTTCAATAGATACAACACAAGTTACATACCTGGTATTACTTGACTTTAGTAAAGCTTTCGATGTAATTAACCATACACTGTTAGAAGCAAAGCTAACTTACTATGGAACTCAAGGTATTGTTCTACAATGGTTCACAAGTTATTTAAAAGGACGGACATACTCAGTCAAAATTAACAACCAAATATCCATGCCCCTTGCTGTTGCTCAAGGAGTTCCACAAGGTTGCATCCTGGGACCACTATTGTTTGCAATTTTCACAGCAGATCTGCCTCAACAGTTAGCATCCGCTTGCAAATATCATATGTATGCCGACGATGTGCTTCTATATACTTCAACAGACATTTACAATATTAACCATGCTATCAATCAGTTAAATGATGATCTTGCAGCAGTCAGTTCATGGGTAGCCAATAATGGTTTGGTACTTAATGCAAATAAGACTGTAGCTATTTGTGTTGGTTCCAAAACTTTCTGCACCAAGACTGAAATGACCTTCATATTGATAATTCAATAATACCCATTTGTGATTATGCTAAATACCTGGGGGTAACTATAGATCATCAACTTAGCTTTAAACAGCACGTTAATACAAAAATCAGAATTGCTTATCACAAAATGCGCACCTTGTACAGATACAAATTACTTCTAAGTCCTTCCATAAAATGGAGACTTTGTAACAGTCTAGTATTGTGTAATCTTGACTACTGCAGTGTGATTTATTACAACTTTCTATCACAACTATTCAAACACAAAATACAGGTGCTGCAGAATGTATGTTTTAGATACTCATTTAACGTAGAATCTAGGGAACATATAACACCTCATTATAACTCCAGAGCAATACTTAAATTCCATAATAGAGCTACACTGCAGTTCTCGTCTTTCACATATCAAGTAACCACTGCAAAATGTCCTGCATACTTAGTTGAAATGCTACTACACAGGGCACTGGCACATAAGTTAAACTTAAGGAATATTCAAGAGTTATCTATTCCTTATCATTCAACTAGAAAATTTCAATGTTCTTTTCTGTACATGGCTCCATCCATATTCAATAAATATTATTCACTCTTTCAAGTTAGCCGCAAGGAGAGCTTTAAGAAGCAAATCTTGGTAGCTTTATTAATGGATTAATGCTAGATAAGTAGCACATAGTTATATGCCCTATCTTGTAGTACTCAAAATACTGTAATTTATATGTAAGGCTTATTGTTTGTTTAGTTGTATTGTTTTAGGAGAGCTTGTAAACCAGCTTAGCTGAAGCTATTCTTATTGGAGTTCTAGTTCACTGTACATGTGTCTAGTGTACCAATGAATAAATAAATAATTAAATAAATGCACTTGGGAGATAATGTGGTGGTTTCCCGTTGCCTTCCACATGCGGTAGTGTGTGTTAGACCTCCATACCGACCCCTATGCTCTCTGCCAATCTAAGTACCGAAGGAGCCGCTGCCCTCTTTTGGGGACCTGTCTTAGTCTGGTTCCTCACTAACGACCCTACTACTTTGGTTGGACCTGTAGTTTGGCTCTTTAGCTCATTAGAACACGCAAGCCATTTCACCTGTTCTAGTAGTTTAGAACTTCGGTAAGGTGCAGGTCCATTTGAAATGGTAGTACGACAGAGTACTTGGAAAATCTATCAAAGAAATTCGCAATTCTACAAAAGAATGGTGTACGTTTACAAAAGGAGAAGTGCAAGTTTCTACTTGATACAGTAATTTATCTGGGATATTCTATTTTCAAGCAAGGCTTACGTCCAAAGAAAGATAAGCTAAAAAAAATTTTAAATGTTCCGGTTCTAAAAAAGATTGGTCAATTACGTTCTTTCATTGGGTTGGTGAATTTTTACTCTAAATTTCCATCGAAAATGACAACGTTACTTCACCCTCCATATAGTCTATTAAAAAATGTTAAATGGTTTTGGTCGAACCAATATGAAAACGCCTTTCAAAAGGTAATGGCTGAGTTAGCACAAGCTCCGGTATTAGCACATTTTGATCCTAAGCGTAGAGTAGAACTGATGTGCGATGCTTTATCTTATGGGCTTGGGGCAGTAATATTTCAAAGAAATGATGCAGGTGTAATGCTACCAATCGCACATACATCTAAAGTTCTAAATCGGGCTCAGGTAAACTACTCACAGATAGACAAGGAAGCATTAAGTATAATATTTGGAGTACGTCGGTTCCATCAATACTTATATGGAAATAAGTTTACAGTATGGTCAGATCATAAACCCCAAAGGGAATTCCTAGCAGAGCGGCAGCTAGATTGCAAAGGTAGACTTTGATTTTGTCTATGTACGACTACGAAATTAAATATGTGAAATCCGAGGATAATGTTGATGCAGATTTCCTTTCGAGATCACTTCTTGATAGACCTGATCCTTAGTGCAATGAATTGGATGAGGTGTCGCAAATATTCAAAACTACAGTAGAAAATACCTTACCCTACACCTCCGCGGCTTGTATTACTCGGACAGATACGGTTCTGGCCAAAGCATTTACAGTTACTACTGTTTTCAAAAAGGCATTCTGAATTAACAATTGAACAAGGATGTCTATTATAGGAAAGTATGGTTGTTATACCTACTAAACTACGTTCAAAGTTACTAGAGGAGTTACACTCTGCACATGTGGGTATTGTACGTATGAAAGGACTCACCCAACAATGTTTGGTAGTCCCAACATTGACAATGACATTGAGAACATGGCCAAAAGCTGTATGACTTATACCCTTGCACAGAAGAATCCAGGCAAGACAATTCTTCATCTCTGGGAACCTGCTACACGTCCAAAGCAGAGAATTCACATGGAACATGGACCGTTCATGGGAAAGGATTTCTTGGTCATAATTGATTCATACAATAAATGGTCGGAGGTTTTCCTTGTGATATCAACTTGCACCGCAGTTACTACAGTGAGCAAATTGAGAAATGTTTTTACACGTTTTGGGCTACCAGATATCATTTCTGATAATGCAACAGGATTCACTTCTATACAATTCGATAGTTTCTTAAGAAATAATGGGGTACATCACAAGGCACCCGCTCCATATCATCCATCCACAAACAGGGCCACTGAAAACCTAATTGATACTTTCAAGCGCTCTATAAAGAGCAACGTGTACTCGGAACTTTCGTTAAATGATGCACTAAATACAGGAGTCTTCATACACCACACATATAAACGTCTTCGGGGCAACTGAACGTAACCACAAACTCAAACTTATTATTAACCTTTCGTCATTTCTATTAAAATAATATTCGTTATAATATAGATGGGTTCGGTGTCATAGAACTTGTACGAAACTTTTAATATTTAAAATTACTATATATTTTTGCAATCTTTTCAGGTAGATGTAGTAATAAGCAGTTATTATCTCAAGTAATGTATCAAAATGAGGGTTTTACTGTTAAATTGAAAAACGAGACCTGCAGTTGTTTCTAAAAACGAGGCATCTGGTACACCATGGTGTTGATGTAAGAACAAAAATATCTGCAAAATATTACATTTAGCATAAATTTATTTAGGTTGCTATAACAGGTTGAGCTTTTATTTGGTACAATCAGTTTTTATTTAAAGATATAGAATGTATATATATATATATATATATATATATATATATATATATATATATATATATATATATACACACTATTCGTTCCAAGCCCACTAAAAAAACTACTGACTTTTCTTGTGTTGTGTCCACATGCTGAATATTATTCATAAGTTTTAACATCCTCCCACCCTAAAATAGTGAGGCCTATTTTAACATAACACGATTCATAACAAAACATGATTAATTGCTAATACCGATTAGGCATTCTAATAATTCAACCAGTACGAGTTTTAACTACACTATTAGCCACTGATGCTTCTATCCCTGGCTCTTTACATCTTTCGTTTCGATCGTCCTATCCGGTATTCATTTCTATCTCCGACACATTCACTTCTGTCTCTAGTGGGTAAAGACGCTGTATCGAACATATAAGCCACCCTGCAGATGTCTTTAACTTTACAACACGCACTACACCATCTCGCGTAGGATAAACCTCAACAACGCTTGCCAGCGACTATAATAATCTCTTGGTTTCGTCGTTTCCTACCAGTACCAAGTCCCCGATACGAACTGATCTATGCCCCACTTCTTTCGCCTTTTGCTTGAGGGTACTCAAATATTCATTTCTAAATCTCTGTCGAAACTCACGTATTAGGTTTGCTCGTTTCCTAAGCCGTTTCCTAAGTCTAAGCGAATCAATTGCAAACACATCTGGAATAGTATCTGCTTGAACACCTTTTAAAAATAAACTAGGAGACAAGCAAAGTAAGTCATTAGGGTCTTTGCTAATATACGTGAGGGGGCGAGAATTAACTACAACTTCCACCTCACATAGCGTAGTAACCATCTCTTCATAGTTCAATACTCTTCTACCAAAAATCCTCAACAATAATCCTTTCACAATTCGGATCAACCTTTCCCACCACCAACACCACCACCACCACCACCACCAACCAACCACCCCCGTGAACAGGGGGTTTAGCTTCCATTCTATCTTGTCTGCCAACCATTAACGTTTTACTTTATCCCAATCAACGTTCTTTAACATATTTGCTACTCCTACAAAATTAGTACCCTGATCTGTATACACAATGCACGGCCGAATTCACCGTGACACAAATCTTCGGAATGCCAAAAGAAAATTCTCCGTACTAAGTGACGTCACCCCCTCTAAATGAACGGCTCTGTAGACACCACATGTATACAAAACTATTCACAATTTGACACCACCTCTTAAAAACAATGGACCCGCCAAATCAATTCCAACAACTTGAAATGGCGCTGTATCTTCAACTCTTGCTGCTGGAAGGCTTACATCTACCTGATCCATTTTCTTGGCTGTAAACCTGCGACAACGTAAACATGCTGATAGCAGCTTCTTGATTACTTGTCGACTTCTTAGAATCCAAAATTGCTCTCTTAGAATTCTCATAACGGTTTGAATGCCCGCATGACAATTATTTACATGCGCTTCATTAATCAGTAGACGAATTACTAAATGGTCACCCACCAACAGTATTGGGTGCCGGAAATCATCCAAATCATCTCTTTTGGTAACCTTCGTTACAACCCGCACTAATCCATCTTCGTCCTTTTCGGTTTTGCATTTATGACGCAAATGACTTTCCAATTTGGAGTCTTTCTGCACGTATAATAAAATTCTCTTCTCAGCGATCAATTCCTCTCCCGAGTATTCTTCATTATAACTACGTGCATGATTTTTCGAACGATATATACGTGCAACAACATTGATAAGTCGTGTGTATGTAGTATAAATTAACAACGAATGGAACAGCGGAATTTCACTTTGAACAACGTACGCTAATAAAATAACATTACTCTTTTCCACATTTATAATCTCTTCATTTGGTACAGGTTTTTCACCTGGCTAAGCTTCTGCTTCCAGTTTCAACTGGCTTGGCCCATCCCACCATCGCAAATCTAATAATTTTTTCGCCCTACAGGCTCGTGATGGCAGGTCAGCTGGGTTCTGATTGCCAGGCACATGCCTCCAGTCATTTGCATTACTAAGGCGTCTGATTTCCTTTACACGATTAGCAACAAAAACACTCAAATTCTCACAATGCAAAATCCACGCAATAGCAGTTGATGAATCTGACCAGAAGTACTGTTTAGTATGCAAATTTAGAGCTTCACATACAGCTTTACTCAATCTACATTTAATTACACACCCTAACAGTTACAATCTAGGAATAGTGACCTTTTTTGCTGGAGCCACTCTTGACTTAGCTTGAAGGAGTTGCACAGATACTTTACTGCCTTTTTCGCACCTTAAATATATAACTGCAGCATAAGCTGACTTACTAGCATCTACAAAACAGTGTAAACTCCATTCACTTTCTGTACGTGTAAACAATCCTAAGCTTCTTGGAATACCAATATTTTTTATCATTTTTAACGATAACAACCATAACTTAAACTTTTCTGCATACGAATCAGGCAAAACTTGATCCCAATTCGGCTCCAGTGCACAAACCTCTTGAAGCATAACTTTAGGTAGGAAAGTAAAGAGCGACGAAACTCCAATCGGATCAAACATCTTTTGTAAACCGGATAATACCGTTCTTTTTGTAACAACATCCACCTTTTCCTCGCTACAAACTTTAACGTACAACTGGTCGGATTGTTTGTCCCACGTCAAACCAAGAACTGAAGTAAAATCCGGACTATAAGCCATCGATCTTAAATCATACATATTGCTTTCTGATAAGCCTATTTCAGAATTTGACGATTCCCAACAATGCAATTCCATAAAAGCATTTTTAAGATTTGTATTGAAATAGCCTTAAACTGATACATCGCTTCTAGGCTTTCAACTGCTGTCACTACTTTGTCTATGTATAAAGCAGTCTTTAATTTTTCAGCGACGTCCGCTTCTTCAGGCTGCACGTTTGATAAGTGGTAATCAACCACTGCATTTAACAGAAATGGTGGACAATTTATACCAAATACAACCCTCCTATGCCGAATAACTTTCAATTCATTCTGGGTTTCATCGGTCCACCACAAAAATCGCTGATAATCTCGGTGCGTTTTACATACACTAGTTTGACAGAATGCCTTCCGTATGTCTGCTACTACACCAATTTTTCCGTCTCGGAATCTAAGGAGCACAGATGGCAGTAAAGCTAGTAAGTTTACACCCTTTTCTAAACAGTCATTTAATTAAATGCCACTTTTGACTTTACACAAAGCATCAAACACCGGCCTAATCTTAGTAGTAACACAATCCAATTTTACTACTGCATGATGAGGTAAATAGTGACGAGCTCCCCTTTTCCTTTTCAGAAACTACTTCAATAATTCCTTCTGCTAACCACTCTTTAAAAACCTTATCATACTCGTTCCACATTCCGTTTCTTTTCAGCTTTTCTGAGCATGCTCTCAATCTTTTCTCTGCAACAGCCAAGTTATTCTCTAAATTATCAGGACTCAACGTGAATGGCAATTGCTCCTCATATCTACCATCAGCATCCCATTTGACCGCTTTTACAAAATGGTTTCTAGCCTCTTCTTGAAGCTCAAACTAATTCCGTGTTGCCACTGGATCACTAATACCAATACTTTCTAGTTTCCAAAACTCACTCAGAACAGAATCGTGGAACATTGACGTCGTATTCGCCATAGAGAAAGTAGTCATCATAACATTGATTATATTTACTGGTCAGTGTCCAACCTAACTTCGTTTCAATTGCTGTTAATCCACAGTCTAATTGAATAACCTGACCTGTAAGGAGCTTTCATAAACATATGCGCCAATTATTAACTCAATTTCCAACATCTCTTGGTCTTGGCCACAGATAACAATTTCCTTTTCTTTCAGCTCGTTCATCCAAGGACCTTTGCTTACTTGGTGAATGCTGTTACACAATATCTTTTCATCCAAGCATTCAATATTACATTGGTAATTACTATTCATGCCATTGACTTGTACAACATAGCGCTGGTGTAATGTTTCTACTGTTTTAACTCCACCATACAACCCATGGACAAGCTTGACTCACCCCACTGCCCTTAGACCTAATTGCTGTGCAGTGTGCGCCAAAATGCTGGATCTTTGAGAACCACCGTCAATCATAGCCCTGGCATATTTAGAAACATTCCCTGAACTCAACCGAACGACTAATGTTTGCAACAAAATTCCACGTTCGCAAAACGAATTCATTGAATTAGTTTGTACTACATCATCATCACACTGCTTTGAATCAGAATTGCCTTTCACAGGTACGCCATCTTCACTCTTACTAATTTCTGGACACATTACTAGTTGATGACGTTTTCCACAATTCTTACAATTGACTTGCACTCTACAAAACCTTGATACATGACCAGAACCCAAACAGTAAAAGCACAATTTTGCTTTTCAAATAGCACGTTGATCATCTAGCTTACTATTGCTAGCTTTACGACAGTTGACCGTTTTGACAGTTTTTCAGATTAATTGGATAAACCCGAAACAGTTAGAATTTTCTCTGATGCTCATTTTTTAAGTAGAACTTGCTCCTTTTATCAAGATTAATATTATTGAACCCTTGACTGGCAAATACAACCTTTTGTTCATTGGTAACTTCTTCATTCATAAATTCCAACAATTACTTGAACATGCTCTCATCAGGAACTTTAGCTTGCCATTGCCATACCCCCTTAATGTGTCTACTGGTAAACATGATTCGACCAAAGATGTCTTTATAATATAGCAGTAACTAGCTGCTGATAATCCTAACGATTCTAGCGCCTTTTCTTTACTGAGAACTTCATCATATAGAGAGCCAATCGAGGACTTGTCTTTTGCGGTGATTCTATCAACAATTAGCGTTATAAATTCACGAGCATAGAGCTCAGACAGCAGCTGATTTTTCCCAAATCTCATTTTTAGAGGATAGTTGTCGCTAGAATGCGGGTAGCCCGCTACTAATTTCTTGGCCTTTGATTCTAGTAACATGCTTTGATCTAAGTACTGAAATTTATCGACCGCATGTAACTTTTGATCCAAATGAATCTTTTCAAATCGAGCCCGCCAGGGTATCCAATCCTTTAATTCGCCTCCGAATTTTCTTAATTCAATCTTCGGTAGTTTGTGACGACCGCCATTTTCCTGCATAACTACTGATGGCGCTATACTAATATGAGCCTCTAATTGTTTCATACAGCGAGAGTAAGCGGCATGACATGTACTATACATAACTTCATACATTACACCTTCTTCAATTTCCTCTGCAATTTTAGCATCCATCTCTTTGCCTGTAACTGAAGCCAAAATCTTTTCACCATAAGCTTGAATTTTAGCAAACTGCTTTTCTAAGATATTATAACACGCTTTACAACTATCAACACTCGACTCATGTACACCAACTTTAAGAATATCTTCAAACCATTGCATGTCAGTCTTGAACTGACCTCTTAAGGCTGTACGAATTGCTCGTTTTGCTTCCATATATTCTTTTACCAGTTACCAACCTATTACAACAAACCGGCGACTGTTACTAAACCAAAGCAGATCACGTCGGGCTCACCAAATGGTAAGAATTGCACTTTTTTCCCCAGAAAAGGCTTCTTCAACTATGACATTGTAGGTATATGTTAATTACTATTTTGCTGCCCTGCCTATGCAGCTCTACACACAGCTTCCAAGACCTTGAATATAACAAGCCCTTTTATATTCTTTATTACCTTTTTAACTAAAATTACTATTTTCTATTTTTTTTTTGATGACAAAAACCGATTTTATTTCAACTACACTATTGGTTCCAAGCCCACTACAAAAAACTACACACTTTTCTCGTGTCCTGTCCACATGCTGAATATATTATTCATAAGTTTTGACACAAATCTTAAAACTTGAAAGTCATTCTTAAAATTTAGTTACGGACTAATAAATGAAATAACTAATTTGAAGTCGATTAACACACAAAATATTAAAAATGCTTTATTAAACATCAGACAATCAAATTAATGAATACATTTATGTTGATTCTGTAGGTCTTAGTGCTGTGGCTGGGCGATGATTTTTCACTAAATAATCTGCATATTCTTGATATGGAGTTTTTGATAGAGGCATTTCCTTCCATAAATCAGGTGTCAAATAAGCATATGTCTTTGCAATTGCAGCATAAGTTGCTTTTGCAAAGTTACCCAATGTACCAGTAGAACCTCTAGCAGAAGTATAACAATCTTCAATACCCGCCATCTGTAACAGTTTCTTGGGCACAGGAGCCGATACAATTCCTGTACCACGGGGTGCTGGAATTAAACGCACTGCTACTGAACCACACTTGCCAGTGACCTATATTAAAACATATAATACGTATACACAAAGTTGGGTAATATACCTTGCAAGGTACAGTATGGGGTTTGCCAATCTTGTTACCCCAATATCCTCTACGTACTGGAACCACGGACAATTTGGCCAAAATAATAGCACCTCTAATTGCAGTTGCAACTTCTTTACTGCATTTAACGCCAAGTCCGATATGTCCATTACTATCGCCAATAGCTACAAAAGCCTTAAAGCGAGTTCTTTGACCAGCACGAGTCTGTTTCTGTACAGGCATAATCTTCAAAACCTGTAAATACAAACATATATAACAACCCAAAAATAAGCTAGTACAAAGAAAATATAAACAAATATTCATCAGAACACTATGCCAACATTAAGGCGAACCTTTCTGGTGGAAACCGCGAAAGTGTATATTATTCATCATACAAATATCATTCAACTGCATAAACAAATTCATATAGTAATGTATCCACTTAATAAATTATGCATCTACCTTGTGCAAAATATTAATAGAAACAAGCAACTCAAATTCTAACAAATTACTTTATGTAACCTATGAATGCAGCTTGAAAAATAATAACACTAACCTCATCTTTCAATGATGGTCCAATAAAGTGGTCAACGATTTCATATTCCTTAATAGGCAAAGAGAAAAGATAAATTTCTTCAAGCGACCTAACTTTTCCATCTCGTACTAAACGACCTAGTTTAGTCACCGGAATCCATTCTTTAGCATCTTCCTTTCCACGTCCACGACCTCTTCCTCGACCGCGTCCTCTACCTCGTGGACCTCCACGACCACGTGCACCACCAAAACCTCCTCGGAATCCTCCTCGGGCTGGAGCCGCGTCCGCCATACTAGAATTGTATGAACATGAATATAAATTATAGGTTAGCCACGTGCAACTAATTAAGAACAAAATTAACCATGAAAAATATTCAATGGTGGCCAAGTATTGCGGCAAGAAATTTATAATCAAAAAATGAGTAATTTGAAGCAAAATTGGTAATAAAAGAATTAAACTATTAAAGAAGTTACTTACTTTACTACTTCCACCTTCTATAAAGAACGACGGAAAGACTTCAAAATGGCCGTTCATGTTGGTTTTATTATATATTCGATGACGTCACATAACATCGTTCTACTGTTTATCCACCAGGTGGACAATCTGTGTTCCTACATATACCAGTGTCTATGCTAGCACAAACATAAACGCAAAATGAACCGAAACTACATAATAAGGTAAATGTTTAAATCTACAATAGCCAAACTTATTTTTAAGTTTCTTAATGCCTTATAATAATTTCACATCAAAAGAAAACTGAAAATATTATAAATATCAACCAGATTAACGCAAACGGATAATAAATAAATTGTTCGGCTGCAATATATTTTATTATTCGTTCTAAGTGCGAATTAAAAAAATTTCATGGTAATTGGTGCATTAGTAAAAGATGGTTATTTCACGCCAACTTATAAAACAAATACCGTTTTAGCTATCATCAATTTACAAAACAATTAGTAATTAACAAATTAAAGGTTATTTTCGTTGTTCCTAATTTAGAAGGCGGCTCCGTGGCGTAGTGGTATGTGTGTGACTACTACGCCCAAGGTCCCGGGTTCGAATCCCGACACGGTCCGCTTGAAAAATGTTAGGCGAGCATTTTTCGCAAAAATACACCCTCGTTCGGATGAGAGGTAAAATGGAGGTCCCGTGTGTGAGTGTTGTCACGCACGTTAAAGATCCCTACCTTGCTTGGAACAGCAAGGATTCGGCAAAATTCAAAATTTTCCAGGTAAAAAAAACTCGCTTCCTGGCCAATGTAGTACCTTCAGGTGGAGCATTGGAAAATCACATGTAATGTTCCTAATTTAGAAACGCAGTTTATAATTGAAACTACAGTGGGGCTGCGATTCGCTAGATTATAAATCAATAACAGATTAAGCACTTTTACAACTAGAACAAGAGTTGCATGTAATAGTCTATTAATATAAGAATTTTGGAATGGTTTTGTATTACTGGAAAAAACTTCGTTCGTTGTCGATCTGTAACTAAGCTACAACTGGTTCTGATTTTATTACAGTTAGATCTAAATAAGTTAAGATATCCCGATCTAAAAATCAGATAATCAGCTATGGGATTAAATTAATATACTTGGGTCCGGTTTATTAATGCTTGGTTATTTAACATAACCGATAGCTATATTTCATTTTTGGTTAACTAGTTTATCAATTTTGTTAACTGCCAATTAAATCCGCAAACTTCCTATTGAAGTAACTAAAAAATGAAAGTATTGATTAGCACCTTAGCTAACGGTTATTAAGACACGCTCGTTTTCGTTTTGAAACATAACCTCAAATTTGGTCACAATATTTTAGGAAAAAAGGGAAAATTCAGAATTATACGAATAAGTGACGATGAAAATTTCCCTTGCAAATCCAAGGTTCCTGGATAAGAGCTATATCGCAATCCCCATCAGCTTACATAGTGAACAAGTTTGACTTTTTCCAAGTCCCAAATTCGACTTTCTTGGCTTTCCTCAGCTTTCGATGCTTCCCGAAAGCATCTTTGCTTGCAATCCAGTGCCTGCACGTTTCTTTATAGTATTCTCTATGTCTGGTGTTTCAGACACCGGTCTTGCAAGCGGACTTGCATCCCAGGTCTGCTCTACCTCTATGGACACATTTTGGTTACCTGAGGAGTCCCCCCATTGTTGGTTCCACCTCTTCAAGTGCAGTTTTACTAGTGGTACCAATATTATTCATGACTGTTCCCACGAGTATGGGAATGGTAAATGGTCGCCATGCTAGGTGCTCCTGTTGCCATGGAAGGCGTGAATAAAACGGGATGCCGCCCTGTTCCCCGAGTTTTGGACCGATTGGGACTGGTCAACTATCCAGCTACGCATCCCTAAGGCTCGGTCCTACACCACGGGATTTGGGAATTTTTAACGAGGTTGTCTCCTCTTGGTCCAGGCGGATAAGCCAAGATCCCCACACCTTCTTGCCCGAGGGACATGTCCACGACGTCAGGGAAGGCACGGTATGACGGTGTTACAAAATTGCACCACCGGCTTCGTTTACCTCAGTGCAGGCCCATTAGCCACGAAACTACAGCTTGGGTTGAGCAGTTTGGTCTTCGGGATCGTTTTCACTTGGCTAGGTAGCGGATTTTATCCCGTTTCACCACAGTCTCTTGCTTTCCACCATGTTGTGGGTCTTATGTCTCTCAGATCACTGAAAGAGATAAGTTTATCACGATCCTTCTTAGAGTAGATAGTCAATCACTTGGCCATATATCCTGGGATTTCTCCTATCCGCCACCTGGAGACGCGACCAATGGGTAACCAACCACATGTGACCTTATACGGTTAGAAGGGTATTGACAATTTGAAAAGTGGGCTGATCGCAATTTTTGTCTGGTTTTGTTTATACAAACTGTTAAGAAAATGCTGAACTGATCGAACAAATTTTAAAATAACCTACTGCTTGGTAGTTTATACATTGCGTATTTTTAAGTTTTCATACTATTACTTCAATTTCTGATTGGAATTTTAACCACTAGAATTCGTTTATCTAAATACAAGCAGCCAACTTAATAATCTATGTTACGCATTGATAAACGGTGTTCAGTTTAACCAATACATTAACCATTGATTACGATTAACTGTCTACTAAATGGGAGCTTTAACGGAGAATCGATAAACCGGTCCTCGGTCCGTCGACTCAGAGCCATGACGTCATATGTTTAGCTGTCGACTATGTTGCCAAATATTACAAATATGTTCAGTTTTTATATATAAGGTATGTGTTAACGTCAAACAGAACGACATAGATTTGGAAGCAGTACATTGCAATACCAATAGCAAAAAAATACTCTAAAATGTAATGTCAAACACCTTATCTTTTTACTTGCATTAGCATTAAGAACTTGGCTGTCTGAATTCCTATTTATGACTTCTTGGATTTGATTCGCCGGATCGAAATTATTATAGATTTCGTTAGAATGATTAATGGTAAAATGTAATTTTTGTGTTTTACACCAAACACTGAACACAATCATCCAAAAAACACTTCGAAGCAAAATTAATTAATAACAAAGATTGTTTTAAATAGTCGATACACAGTTCTGTTGGCATATGTAATAAAAAGAACCCCCATTTTTTATAATGTCTAATTAGTATTAAAGACAAAGAATACTATAGTAATCAATATTTTAACGCTAATGAAGTAACATTTCATTGCGTAGTAAACTGGAATTTTATTGAAACCATTAATAAATTCAATATCGTATTTGGACTTATAAACTTGCAGTCTTATTTTTGCTGAATATCCAGAATAAACATTATTACAATTACGTTACTGATAATAAACTTGATAATTACAAAGACCAAAACTTTGTTAACCTTTTAGATTAATTTTTAATGGGATTAATTGAAATTAATGCTAAAAAATCCTCGAAGCACGTTTTATAAATTTTGTGTAATAAAAATTAACGAATTTAGACATTTCATTATCAAAAGTCCATGAAGCTTTTAAACGCCATCTTACTTTACATGTGATTTTCCAATGCTCCACCCGAAGGTACTACATTGGCCAGGAAGCGAGTTTTTTTTTCACTTGGAAAATTTGGAACTTTGCCGAACCCTTGCTGTTCCAAGCAAGGTAGGGATCTTTAACGTGCGTATCAACACTCACACACGAAACCTCTATTTTACCTCTCATCCGAACGAGGGTGTATTTTTGTAAAAAATGCTCGTGTAACATTTTTCAAGCGGACCGTGTCGGGATTCGAACCCAGGACCTTGGGCGTAGTAGTCACACACATACCACTACGCTACGGAGCCGCCAATGCCATCTTACTAAAAAAATATCATTAAACGTTTGAGAGCATTCTTACTAAAAATTTAACATTGAGCGTATAAGCGAATTCTTACAAAAATTATCGTTGAGCGTGCGAGCGCTATAACAAAATTATTTAGTTTTATTTAACAGTAATTGAATTTGCTTACCATTATTAAAACACACCTTAATTCAAGTGCATTTCGCACTTGGCCAAGCGGCAACGCCTATGGCTAGACGCAGGTTGCTGGCGAGGACTCGGTTCCACTGCATGGTGTTTTCTCATCAAGCGGTTGTGCCAGACTGAGCGGTCTGTTCAATGCGCACAAGTAACTTCAAAGTCGCCTGACATTGAAGACTCTATTGAAACGACCAACGTTTGCTGATATTAACTAAAGAATTATTGAATAATTTTTGTCTTGTGATTGGACTACACGACCCTGACAAGATTTCACTGTTTACTTATATAAATAATGCAGCGTATTTAGTGAATAATTTTAAAAGATTTGCAGTCGTCAGAAAAAATTGTTACAGTATTCAAGCATTAATAAATATGTCACCTTCAGTTTATGTCATTAATGTGAAACTTGAAATTTTATTATTTTCACAACGGTCTTAGGTCATGGATTGAAACGTAAATAAAGACGATTTTAACAACTACGAGTGCTTTATTTTCTAAATTAGACTAAGAAAAATACAAAACAAACCACAACAAACATACAGGGAGTATTCACTAAACACTAATTCAAATCGTAAGAATTTTTAGCTCATGTAAAGATTAATTACAAATTCATTTAATACATATTGATTTTAGTATATGTTCTTTCCTAACACAAAATACGATATTTACAATTCACGTTTGCAGTTGATCTATGACTAACTCAATTTCTATCTTTATAAATTTCAAGCGTCATTAAAAATGGAAAGTTTAAAACATTTTAGAAACTTACCTTCAAGCATGGGCAATACAGGCAACAACAACTGTAATTTGAAAAAGCAACTAAAGACATTAAATAATTTCTTACTATGAAGTTAGGCAAATAGACAGGCTATTTGGATAATTACCACATTGCTTCCTTCTTAAGACTGTGCAGTTCCAGTACGATTCTTTAGAAATTTTTATTGTGCTGTGAGATGTTGAAAGTTATGATACATGCAGTGCTAATAGTTTACAATATCACAATGTACACAAATATTCTACATTTCAAAATAAAACATTAACACTCGACAAAAGTGAAAACTTTTATTTCGGTTTCTCTGAAGGATGCAAAAGAATAGGAAAGTCACTATATTATACGGCAAATCTTGTTACGTATTAAGTAAAATAACTCGTACCATGGCTTTTCATTTACTGGATATCTAAGTTTTTGTTCATTATATCTATTGAATTTATTATATTCTGTATAGAGGTAAAGGAATACCTTCTGTTTCCTTGTTTCCTATATTCGGCCTTAAATATTTTCTAAATTATTATTTACATTGTAAGAATGGAGTAGTTTTGACAGGTATAAATATGTTAAGATACCGCATCGAGGATTCTTAACGCTCTGGGGAAATGTTGCGAATACGCGCTCTTCAAATGTTGTATGTAAGACATCAGCAGGTTTGAATAGCCCAATTTCGTGAGGAAAGGAAAAAGTTCTGGGGGTAATGAGGAATTACGTGGACACTTTAGTGCCGGACTTCACAGGCGCGGCTGCCGTTACCGCTTGTTCTATTTTTTTTATCCCTCTTTTTACATTTTCCTTTTAGGACACTACAGCAATTAATGACATGCAACAACGTTATGAAATCTGAAGAAAACAGAAGAGTTCGGTCGCAGGAGGCCACTGCCATAAGTTTTTATAACTTTATAATTTATTAGAAGTGTCGAAATTGGCATGATTGAACATTAATAGTTCATTAGGAGCGTTGCGTCATGATCGCGGTTGATTTACAAAGTTGCAACTTTGCTACAGCATGTAAGCTAGCAGCTCCTGGTGATTGGTTTCCGACTATTGGTCTCAAAGTACACTGCTAACGATATTGGATTTATTCTTTTATTAAATGAGAAATTGTAAATTTTCTACTATTTAGACATTTTACTACAACTAAATAATTAGATAAAATCATCATCATTTTGTTTTCGACCTTACTTAAGGTCGGTTTGACGCAGCTCTAACTTTTTTTCAATTCTGTGCTAATCTAAAAAGTTCTACATACCTTTCACAACCTAAATTTCTAATAATTTGACTAATATAGCTTGGTCTAGGTCTTCCTATACTCTTCTATCTTTTTCTTATCTACCTGGTTCTACATAAATATTAGCAACCTGATAGTTGTTAAAGAACTCCAACATGTTTGTTTACATGATTCCCATTTATAAAAAAATGAAATATTACCTGGTTATCCGCTCCAAAAATGGAAAAGTGACGAACCCCAAGTACAACTTCCCGGAGATCTGAATCAGGGGCTATTTTACCCCCGGACAAGAATTTTACTTGTGAGGTCTCCATCGTACATATTTCGTGTTTTAGGCCACGCATACCTGGGAAATTATGTGGTAGGTTCCCACATCTTTCCACAACGCAGTTTATTATTATATATATTACATAGTAATACATATATATATATATATATATATATATATATATATTGCTGTGAATAATCGTAGTGACACCCTTTTCTTCTCGCCCCACAAATTGGGCATTATAAAATTGCTGTGGATTTCTCTGGATTATACCCCTTTGAAAGTTACCTAAATATTTTTTTCTGAAAAATATAAAAAAATCTTCCAATCTCTGGAACGCCCCCTCTTATTTCTGCACACCACGGCTAGCTCTAAAATCTGCTTCTTCATAAATACTCACCATCCTAAGTTTGCTCTTTCTCACATATACTGCTCAATAAAATTACCACTCAAATAATGCAACGTAACATACAACCATTTATTCATACAAATTAAAATTTTCCATTATCAAGTAACTATTTACACATTCGAATATACAGCTTTATAAAATATTACAATTTCAATCATTAATCCTTTTAAAATTTCATGACTTTACTTTATTTCGACAGTTTCTGTTTTATGTGAGTAGATGGGCTCGTCTTGAAACCCTAAATTAACTTTTACTCTGGTCTATGGTCAGCTCAGTATAAACCCAGTTATTCTAAATGCCTAAATACATCGCATCTTTGTTTAAAACAAACTTAAAGACCCCTTTACTCCTTACAAAAATTTTTATGTCATTTATTTATACCTTTAAATATTAAATACAAATTTTTCTTTACATATGCCCTACAAATGAGCTTTTATGTTCATAAACTACACCCCCCAATGTGTCAAATCACTCAAGCACAAAATAACAACACACAATGTTCAAGCAATAGCAATAGAAATTAATTTCGTTACCTGGAGTAAGCTTTTTCCATCGTCACCTCTGAAGATGTCGTCCATAAAACCTCGTCGTTGCTTCTATACACCTCGCTGCTATGTGTAGATCACACCATTTCCCAATCGCTATCCAAATCTCGGCATACGCTTTCAAAGTTTCTATCAGATAATTGTCCAGAGCAAGCAAATCACCTTCCGTAACTATCAAATACCAAGCATCCTCGTTCCAAACATTTCTCAGCACGCTTACCTTAGCAACTTCCCTCGTTAGTTCGTTGTATGGAATTACATCCTCGTCTACCAAATAGCACCCACTTGAGCAATTTACACTTTTATTTCATTTTCGACAGACTACTAACACCGTTTTATACAATTTTAAACTTGAATGTTACATTAAGAGCTAAGCGTAGTCAAACGAATAATCGAAGAGAGCTCTACCTCGTCTCCTAGTGTATTTATATCCATCGATACACCCCTCTTGTACCCTATTTTAGTTAAAAAGCTTCCCTATCATAACTCATTCTAAAAATTTTGCACGTAACGGACTTGTAAAACCGAGAATTCTCATTCCATCGTCGCATTAGTCCGAAAACTGGTCAACAAAATACAACCGTCTTGAAAATTTCTAACATTCAACCAATCACACACCTTTCTCCCATTGTTTATGTCCAGCCTTTTACTATCTTCCCTCGTTTAACACATATTTGTTGTCTCTTTTATAATCCCACTCAAGCAATATAAAATCGATATTGTGGTTGACCTCCAAACTTGCCGCGTACTTTAAACGAGTATTTTACCCAACGTGTATTGTATATGCTCTCTGTCTGCTTTACGCTATGGATATTCCATTTCAATTTGCTTTCAAGCCATCTGTTAGTTTCGTATCGACCGTTAATTAAATTTCTACAGAATTATATTTCAACGTTTATTTCAGTTCCTTGAACCTGTTTATCTATTTGTCTGGTTTTCTATGAATCAACCGTCCGTTTAAACTCGTATTTTCCAAGTTGTTTAACTTATAGAATTTCTTAGGATTTGTATTTAACGAACGCTTTGTTTAGTTAAATGGAAAATAAGCGTTTACATTATTGATGTTATATACCCAAAAGCTCTCTTTATTCTTTGACTTACTTGATTTACAACTTTTTTAAAATATTAAAGCTAATAATGCGTATCCTTGAGTTTCACGTACTTCAAAGCTTCTACACGTTATGCAAATTTAACATTCCGATTTATAAATACCAAAGTATGCTATTATCCGTCCGTTTTTAATGTCAAAACTAATTAATTTCGCGCGTAAATAATTATCGCTATTTCCTATATAAACGGTCGTTACAAACTTATTTTCTTGACTTATTTATGTCTCTTAACCTATAATTTCTACGACAATATATATACATATATATATATATATATATATATATATATATATATATATTAAAATTGGGTTCATTTGTAAATGGTATGTCTCAACACTATGTGGTGTACTTAGAGCCTATTATTTTTCATGGGATTTTACTTTATGTGTTAAAGGAATAAGTTTATCTTACTAGAATATTATACGGAGTAAAAATTAAATACTTGGAAATTTAATTTTCTCAGCTTTGGGTCGGTTTTCCCACAGAATGTGATGCTCAATGACCTATAACTTCCTTATCACACCCAATTTTAAAACAAGTTCTAATCCACGAAAATTGGACTTAACTTATCATACGACTCTTAGCAATATATATCTTATTTAGACTGCGTATAACTTTTCGGGATTTGTTTTAATTTTACTTTTTGATTTTGTCCAGTCTAAATATGTTTTGTTTTTCTTTTTGCTTTTAATCTTTCAAATTTCCATTTCATTCACCCTTGATCGTTCTTCAATACATTAGTATTAGTGCTATAATAAGAAAACTAATTCGATTAAAAATACAAAGGAGAGATCATTTGGACCATGGTGGCATTCCTAACAAAGAGTGTTGGGGGTTTAGTGTAACAATGGCGCTCGACATGAGCAGCTACAATAATGTAACATTGTTTATTAATTATAAAATATCTAGGTTTATTTCTTTCTATTAATAACAAAATTTACTGATTGCATTGTGAACTACGTATAATAACTTAAATTGTAAGTACCGTTATTCATTGTGTCTATTAAAATCTGGAATTGTACTGTGGTGATTTGTACTATTTATTTAGTCAATTCTCATTTGTTACGTTTATTTGCCGCATAAATTAGTAATCCCTTTTACTTTGACAAGGAAAATTAATTCCGTAAATTTAGAATAACCCTGTCTGTTGTTAATTCATTATTCGGTTGTATAAATTTGATTTCTATGGTTAAATCCTAGAGCCTAATTACTAATAAATATCATTTCTAAAAACTCATCAACGGAAAGTTTATGTTAAAATTAAATAGGCGATAACGACTTCTGGGTATCAGGTAATTGATTCTTATGTATTTCCCATTGAAGGAATTCGTCGAATAAAAACTGCATATTATTTCAATAAACCCGAGTATTCCAGTGTTAACTCGGAATAACAATATTACTTTGGGCTTTGGTCGTTAGTGAAGCGAAATGAATATTTACTTTCTGATCGAATAGTAACACGAAAACGTCCGTTCTGTTTTGCTTCATTCCGTTTTTTGTTATGCAAATTCTGTGCACGACTAACCGCGTGGTATGTATTTAGGGTTTTTATAAAACGGTACTTTTCGGTTTCAATAAATTAATCTATTGTTCGTAATTATTCTAGCTTCCTGCGGGGGACACGCTAGTCCCTTGAGTTGCCGCTTCTTGTTGTGATGTGAGGACGCCCCCCCCCAAGGCGGGATCGCGTGCCCCTCTGTTTCGTCCCGTTCTTAGAGACGGTAGGGGTCAATCCGACGGCGTCAACTCGAGGGTGAGTATTTATAAACTAATTACCCTATTTGATAACTATGCTTGGTGGCCTTAACCTAATTATGATGATCTATAACTGTGTGTTTACTTTGGTTTTTTTTGTTCTAAATTGTTCTTAGTTAAGATTTCAAACTGCCAATGTGACATAAATCATTTTATGTTTATAACCATTTAGAGCGGTTGTTTTTAGGGTTGCGTTTGGTTTTTCTTTTGTTACGAAATATGAAGTGTATATGTAGTAAAGCTCTTCTTTACTGCACGCTCCACGTTGGTGGCGTCAGTGAACTTAAGTAGTGGGCACCAGTGAAATGTATTTAGTAAAACTTTATGAGGACTTATAATTTTTCTTTATTTGATTTGATTATGGAGTGGGTCAATTAGTGAACAAAACCTCGGTGGACCCACGAGCTTTACTATATTCGCGGCTTAGTCTGGGAATTACCCCAAGGGTGAGCAATGAGTTTGGGCGTGGATATAGGGTGGGCTCAACTACAAACGAGAACAAAAAAACGTAAATGGACGCCACTGCATCTATATAGACAATAAACAAAACTAAAGTATCCTACAGGAAGACGCAGAAACCTATAGGATATAATGATTATCAAAAAAAACATACAAATTACAATAAACAATACCTCTGGAAACCTCTTGGACCTCTGCTCCAGCTTCCGCGATGTCGGATCTGCAAGAAAATGTCACACAAAAAAATAATATATAATACACTGTTTGTGCCTTACAACAACAAAATATTTCGATCTTTACAGATCGATTGGCCTGAATTCAAAATCTCAATAACACCTTACCTATAAAAAAAATACTCTACTGGACATTACTTATTCCGTTTCTATTACCTGGTACTGTATCAACTTTTTCTACATTCAAAATTTTGCTGATCTAATTTAGACAATGCTAATTTCAATTAGTGAAATAAAAAGACGAAGGTATTAATTCAAAATTTAATTTAAGTGTAATTCTCTTTTGTTGCAAAAATTATTTACAAAAAAAATTAATAATCAATATATAATAAGTTTCAAAAATTTCTTAATATGTTTCTCTATAATCAAAATAATCAACATAAGGTAAGTTTCAAAAAATCTCTGAATTTGCTTCTCTACTTAGAGAGGTCTTAGCATTTATAAATTATTTAATACAGTCTGGGTTCTTAAACATCCATAAAACAGATCTGTTCTGGCTTACAAGATTTTATCTAAAGAACTTGTTACATAAACAGTTCATATGGCTTAAACATGAAATTAATAAAAGTCAGTTCAACATATGTTAAAAGCAGCTTAGGTATTCTACTAATCACAACATATTGCAAGAAACATCTTTCAATCAAAGGTGAATTTCATACATATTTTTAACAATTAACATGCGCATCATATTCGTGCTCTGAATAACAACTTTTAAATTATCTAAAGGTTCAAAAATTTCTCTTATAAAAAAAATTTAGTTCTGAACGAAAGGAGTTTGACTTATCAAATATCTAGGGAATAATTTTCAAACTGATTTTTACGTGAGATTTGAGCATAATTACATCTTGCAAATAAACTTGAAATTTACGTTCTTTAACAAAAGTTTCTTGTGATTTAGTAAATGTTAAATCAAAACTTTAACCGTAACTCGTACACAAAATTAATTTTCAATAAATAGTTTCATAAGTACCTGGTTGCTTTTGTTTTAATTGTACAACGGCGATGTTGACGAACTTAATAGATAAACTAAGACACATAGCATTCCATCCTCTTGAAATACAGAAAGATACAAAACATGTCTGTATTAGTTACAATCCTTCGACCAGCCTCAAATCAAACAATTTCACCATACACGACCAACGTTTAATTCCATATTCAAGCGTGTTACTTAAATGTGCACTAATGGATTTCCTCACCACGTGTCGTAACTGTGGCTCTAGGTTGACTGGGCAGCTTTCACGAGAGCTCCTTCGTGAAGCCTCCACGCGACAACCAAAAGCTCTTCCACTAGCCTAGAGCTATTCTTAGCTCCCACTTACAAGCAAAGCTTCCCATCTTCAAAAATGAAGTCTACGTACACGTAGTTGCTTGCAAGATCGCTGTGTTCCTTCTTTGCCAACACCCTAACAATCGCGTCGCTTTTCGCGCAGGCGTTGTGTTTAACAATTGCTCTAGTGGATGTCAGAACGCCTGTAGTTTATGTAACTCAAGTTACGTTCAAGGTATCCACGATATCGAAAGTATAGGAGTCCCCATTAAATACTCTTTATAGGTGAAAAATAATGTAAACGGAAAGGGGTGTTCTTCCCTATAGTACATTAAATTATTCAACGATTTCACGCTAAATGACAATCTCGTAAAATAACAACACCTAGTATTATTTTTCTTTACAGATATTTAACGTAACAAAAAATTTTGTTACAAATAATATGGGGTTGTGGCCTAAAAACGGCAGCTCACCATTGTAAAAAATTATTTGGTTTATTTGATATTTTATTGCTAGGTTTAGGTTGTAAGTATTGATTGTTTGTACATATTCTGTTTAATTATAGGTTTTTCTTTCGGGTATGTTTAGTTGCGAGTGTGAGTATTTTTTTTTTATTTTAGGCCTATTTAATTTTGTTGTATATAATAGCCTGCCCACTCACCAATTGAGCCCGGTCATACTGTTTCTTTTGTTTGGTTTTTTGTAGGCTACGTCAATGCACGTAGCACATTGGTTGATAATTATTGCAAATATTATAGTGTATATTTCCATATTCAAGAGTATTTTTGAACAGCACATTAATCACTTCCAGGTTTCAGAATGCCATCGGTAATGTCAGAATTTATCCGTTGTAGGGGCGATCGATATCGGTTTTTTACAAGTCTTAACCTGCGTTGTCACTTTTGCTTCAGGTTTCAAAAATGGAAGGTCGAAAAAAGCTTCACTGGCGGTATTATTAAAGGTAATGTTTTTGATTATACGCTATTTCGAAGTTATCTGATTGCATCGAAGCTTGATTAATTATTTAATGTTAGTTGGTTGTGTTTTATGATATTAAATGAATTAATGATCCAGTTGTTATGTAGATTTTTTTGTTTGTAAATTTAATGCCACGATGTGTTTAAATTTAAAAGCGCGTTTTAGCCTGATGCAATCATAATGAATAATTCTTAACTTGTGCTTACTAGATCGAATGTATATTTTAACATCCATTTTAAATAAAGATTTAGCGCCTTAATCTGGGCTTCTGTTTCTGTAAAATTTGGTATGTATTTGTACAAGCATATTTTATAATTTGTTTTCAATGTTTTAATAATATGTTATGATTATGTAAAAGTTTATTTCAGTTTTAGCCAAGTGTTTCTAGCTGCATAATTCGTGTCTCGTTTGTAATACTGTTGCGAGCTACTAATAGGCAATCCGTCAAACACACACAAGCACCCTAAGCACTGTATGTTCTCAATGGACCGAGAATATTATGGCAATTACTGGGGGGTGAGTCATCTTTTTAATTCAGAGTATATGAGACCGCTTATTAATGTAAGAGTTAGTCTATATCAGAATGTCGAATATAAATTATGTCGTGTAAAGTTAAATAGTTAAGCTTTTGAAAGTTTAACAGTAAACATAAATGTTATATGATGCGAAAGTGTCTAATGTACAGGCAGCTTGTAGAGTACATAAATAGACAAAAGTGTAATAAATAAATTATAGTAGTGTTTAGTGTTGTTAAGAAGAATTATAGTTAAGGAACTAGTTTAAGAAGATATTAGTGTTTGTAAATTTATTAGTGTGATAGTGCTTCATTGTTAATTGGACTGAAAACATCTATAAATAAGGCATATACTGTTAATTAGACTTGTGAACAGTGAGTAATAAAGACTCTTGTTATTACTTGTTTTAAATTAGTAAAACGCGGTAGTAGTAGTCCGCTACACTGGTGTCAGCCTGTATGGGGTATATAGTGATTAATTTAAAAGGAAAAAACACACAAATGTAAGTAGTAAGTAGTTTATATATGCCAGTTACAGGAAGTGAAAGTAAGAAGGACGCAAAAACTTTAATGAATTTCCTTAATGATTTTAAATCGGGTATGGAAGAGAAGTTAAGTGAAAATGCTACGAAAATAAATGAAAAGCTTAGTGAAAATGCTGAGAAAATGGAGGAGAGGTCGGCTAAACTAGAAGTGACACTAAATGAATACGTAGTGAGGTCAGTTGAACTGGAATCAAACCTTACAGAAAGGTTAAGTGAAAATGCTGAGAAAATGGAAAGGTTAAGTGAAAATGCTGCCACAATGGAAGAAAAGTTGAATGAAAGTACAGCCACGTTAGAACAAAGATTAATGGAAAGCTCCATTGCATTGAAAGAAGATTTCACTGAACAGGTAAAAACAGTTGAGCAAAAGCTGGACAGTAAATTGATAAAAATGGAAGATGTGATGAGGTTGCAAGAACAAGTGATTTCACTAACAACGCGGCCACGTGAATTACCAAACCAAGTTGTAAATCAGAACATTCCAGAAATAAGAAGCATGGTAGAAAGCGAGTCAATACCGTCCAAATTTAAAGTGAAACCACCCACATTCGATGGTAAAACGCCTTGGCCCACATATTTGAAACAATTTGAAGCTGCTGCAATAGCCAACGGTTGGTGCAACAAAGAGAAGGCTATCTCTCTAATAGTGGCCCTACGGGGAGAAGCCCTTAACATCTTACAAACGATTCTCGATCACCAGCAGAATGATTACGGACTCCTAACATCGAAGCTTGAGATGAGATATGGAGATGCTCACCTTCAACAGGTTTACCACGCACAAGTTAAGACCGCTCGCAAAAAGACAAGTGAAAGCCTGCAAGAAATCGAAGCTGACATCGCCAGATTACTTAGATTGGCATACCCAACAGCACCAGATAGCTTCCTCGAACAACTGGCTGTTCAAACATTTGTGGATGGCGTTAAAGATGGCGAAATACAGCAAGCGCTAAGATTAGCACGGCCAAAAATGTTAGATGATGCATTGGCTCATGCGCTGGAATTTGAAACAGCTAAGCAGACATCACACAGGATGAGTCACAAAGTTCGATCTGCCTTAGAAGAACCTGCTTAAGCGCAGAACAGCATAGATGAAATAATCAACCGTGTGTTTGAAAAGCGAAAGGCGGAAAGGCTGGAAAGACAACGACCGCAGAGATGGGGTCTGCGATGCTGGAGCTGCGGTGAGGTTGGTCATATACAGAGACACTGTACTCAACCAAAAAGACAACCGGTTGAGCAGCAGCAATATGACTTTGACACAGGACATCGTGTAGAAACTAGCTATCGGACTGCAGACGTTCTGTCAAGGAGACCTTGTCCGGTGGACTGCAATCATTGCTCCTAGATGGAAGAAAAATAAGTGTCATTCATAAAATGACGGTAACCGATGATACTTGGCAACCCGAAAGAATGCGAGAAGACTAGGAGAATGACGCCGAATTGGGACGTATGGTTGAGTGGAGAAGTAGAGGACAACGACCAGCTTGGGAAGAAATTAGTATTTCAAGTAGGAGCCTGAAGGCATACTGGGCACAGTGGAACTCCTTGGTGATTGAAAATAGAATCTTGAAACGACGCCTGGAATGTGAAGACGGCACTGAGAGACTCCAAGTGATAGTGCCGAGAAGCAGAGTGTTGGAAGTGTTGCAGCACTTGCACGACGGTATTTCCGGAGGGCACTTTGGCGTGAAAAGAACTCTTGAAAGAGTGAGAGAAAGATTTTATTGGGTGAACTGCAAAGAAGATGTGAAGGAGTGGTGCCGGAAATGCAAGTTGTGTGCCTCTGAAATGGCCCGGTCACAAAACGGAAAGCCCCAATGAGACAGTATAACGTGGGGAATCCTTTTGAGAAGGTGGCCATTGATATAGCTGGACCGTTTACTGAATCAGAGAAAGGAAATAAATACATCTTGGTTGCAATGGATTATTTCACCAAATGGCCGCAGGCGTTTGCTATACCAAACCAAGAAGCCGAGACGGTTGCAGATGTACTAGTGAGGGAGTAGTTTTGTCGCATTGAAGTTCCGTTGGAATTACACTCCGATCAAGGTCGGAACTTCGAATCAGCGTTGTTTCAAAGCGTCTGCAAGCATCTTGGTATCAGGAAGACTAAAACCACGCCACTTCATCCTCAATCGGATGGAATGGTTGAAAGAATGAACAGGACGTTAGGAATGTACCTAGCCAAAGTTGTCTCTGAACATCAACGAGACTGGGATCAATATTTACATTTGTTCCTACTGGCGTACCGATCTTCGGTACATGATAGCGCAAGATACTATCCCGCTTGCGTGATGTTAGGACGTGAATTACGTCTACCATGTGATCTTCAGTTTGGATTTAAACGTGGAGAAGAGATCGCAGGTGGAGATTACGTTAGTAAGCTTCGTGAAAGATCAAATAGCATTCACGAATACGTCCGAAAGAATATCCAGGCAGCAAGCGATCGAATAAAATCACAATATGACACGAGAGCTCAAGAAGGTAGTTATCAACCTGGAGATTTAGTGTGGTTATATAATCCACAAAGACAGCGTAGGTTGTCGCCAAAATTACAAAGACAATGGAAAGGCCCGTACGAAGTGTTAACAAAAATTAATGATGTAGTGTACCGGATCACAAAACCTCCCCGTGGTAAATCGAAAGTGGTACACTTTGACCATTTAACATCCTACGCTGGCAACAACCAGGAAGGCTCGAATAATAAGAATGGTGTTCGACGAGTTATTAATCATGAGCCAAGTGTAAATTTTGAAAGTTTTATGGCGGCGTATGGTGGTTCCGCTAAGGCGAGATTTGGCGTTGTTGTTGAAAAACAGCAAGATCTGTTTAGAGCACCAGAAAGGTATTCCCTTACACATTGCGTAGCTCAAGAATTGGAAATGTCAAGGGGAATAGCTGTTGTTTTCAAGTAAAACTTTGGATGTGTGGATGAATTAGTACAACAGTAGCCAACAGTAGGAAAAGCTTTGGTTCTTCAAGATAAAAATCGTTATGTTTACTATCTGGTCACCAAAATTCTTCATGGCAGAGACCTAGTTATGAACATCTATAAGAAGCTTTGCTAACTCTTAAGGCTCAGATGATGGAAAATGGAGTAACGAAACTAGCGGTGCCCAAGCTAGGCTGTGGACTGGATCGCTTAGAATGGAGGATAGTCCGAAATATGCTAGAAGTAGTTTTCCAGGGAACCAACGTCCAGGTCCTTGTTTGTTATCAACCGGTTGCCTACCAAGAGCAAGAAAAGAGTGTTGACTGTTATTTCCAACGACGTGGTGGATGCACCAGAAAAAATAGCAGCCGATACCGTCATCAGTCATCGAATTGGCGTCAAAATGTATTTACAGTTACGAGACGTAACGGTTTTAAAGAGGGGGCAGTGTTTCGAGCTACTAGTAGGCAACCCGTCAAACACACACAAGCGCCGTAAGCACTGTATATTCTCCATGGACCGAGAGTATTCCGGCAATTACTGGAGGATGAGTCATCTTTTTAATTCAGGGTATATATAAGAACGCTTATTAATGTAAGAGTTACTCTATATCAGAATGTCGAATATAAATTATGTCGTGTAAAGTTAAATAGTTGAGCTTTTGGAAGTTCAACAGTAAACATAAATGTTATATGATGTGAAAGTGTCTAATGTACAGGCAGCTTGTAGAATACATAAATAGACAAAAGTGTAATAAATAAATTATAGTAGTGTTTAGTGTTACTAAGAAGACTTATAGTTAAGGAACTAGTTTAAGAAGATATTAGTGCTTGTAAATTTATTAGTCTGATAGTGCTTCATTGTTAATTGGACTGAAAACATCTATAAATAAGGCATCTACTATTAATTAGACTTGTGAACAGTGAGTAATAAAGATTCTTGTTATTACTTCTTTTAAATTAGTGAAACGCGGTAGTAGTAGCCCGCTACAATACCTAATCATATGTTAGTTTGAAGGGTTTAACATATTATAACCTGCAATTCTATCGGTAACTAATATTGAGATTTATTATTCTTGTTATGATGTGATTATAGCGAAACTCTGCTACGACCCCGTATTAACGCGTTTGCTTTATGACTATCTAGGAAATGATCGATTTAATTTGTACCCTTTATTTGGTACTATCATAGCATATGTTCTTGTTTAACTTCATGTTTGTTTATAAATATTTGTTTTGTCAATGTATTTGTAGTAATATTTATGCAACGATAGAATGTAGGTTATCCATTGTGAACCATATTGGCAAGCGGGCTGGAAACTGTTAATGGTATGTACCATAAACGTGTTTGTTTTAGCCTTTGTTGAATTTACTAACATTTTATGGCTGTGCGGGGTGGAACATTGGTAGTCAAGGTGCTTATCTTCCCAGTGTTCTTCCTCTCCAACTTCAGGCAGGTAGTAATGGCACAGCCGTCCCTGTTATATTCTAGAAAAGATTAGCTAAACTACGCTAACATTTCTTCAATCTCATATGCAGAATGTTTGAGTAACAGTTGACATCCTTGGATAAGTGTATTTATGCAGTTAGAAGCGCCGGGTTGTTGAAGTTTTATCTGCCGATACTCTTTCCTCAGCGCTAACCCAGGGAGTCCGGCATTGTATGCTTTTGTAATTCATGTTTAATTGAAGTTAACCTAGTTTTGAGGTTATAATGTAATAATTAAAGTAGAGTTGTTAACTATTGTAGTTTTATTTCAAACCTTTCTGCCTTAACGTTATCTTAGTGTATATTTGGGATAAGTTACCGTCACACAACGTAGGTGTCACTAGCCACAGTCACTAGACGACTAGATCACGAAGCGAGGTATTGTCAAGAGAAGGTGTTTGTTCGTCCGCAGGTAGGTTACATTAACAGTACCTTTGTAAACATAATAGATTATAATACTTGCGTTGTTGACTAAAAATTATTGTTTGAATTAAAAATATTGATTCTGTTAGTTAAAAAAAATTTAATTTTGTAGCTAAATACCTATCTTAAGTACCAAAATAAAAAGTGGCAACCTTCCTTAGTGTTTTGCTTACTGAACAACTCTATACAAGAAATCAAATTAATTTGTTTATTTGAGATTAGTTTTTCTTTTTTTGCGTTCAGTTTTTATTTACAGTAACGCCACGCGTAACGCGTTTTACCGTAGTACTCTTGTTAAGGTTACGTGCAATATATGTTAAATATGTATTATACGCCATTAATTTCTAACCACTATGAATTATGTTTCCACTGGGATTTTTAAATAGTTGTTGCTCTTGTTGCTGAGCCATCTTTCAAATTAAGTGCTAAAGCAAAAAATCGTTTTTTAATCCATAATCAATGTAAATCGATCGTCATACCGGCATTATAATAAAAATTGGGGGAAGTAAGTCTCCGCAAGAACTATTATTTACAAAAGAAAACGAAAACTGTATAAGATTCCAAAAAACACACTAAAGAAACCGAAAACACAACCGATGTCAAAAAATGAATGTCATTTATGTACATCTTGGTGATAAAGCAAGGCTTAGTCTTATATTAATTTTCATTACTAGTTTTTATTGTAAAACTGAAAATGGTATGTTTCACATATTTTAAATACCATTGCGTAACCTGCACAATGTTTTAATCAATCAAAGAGAAGGTATATTTTACATAGCTTTATTCTTAGCTGGATTGGACTATGGTGTATATAAACAGAACCACAGAGTTTAATTCTACATTCAAATAGTTCTAAAATAGGATAAAGTTAATATGCAGTATGTGTATTGAACGCACCCCGAACTGTCCCAAATATAGTTACTACATTATATTTTATTATTTTTTTTCTGTAATTACAAGGTATATATTTAAATGTTAGAAGACAGTGAAAATTCTGATTCAACATATACCTTAGAACAAAAAATAGTAGCAGCAGTATGGGTTCATGAAAGATTCTACAATGATCAAACCTGGAAGGATATTAACACAACCTTTAGGGCCAGATTTGGTTTATCACCTCCCTCCAAAAATACATTTAGACGTTGGGAAGATAAACTATTTAATGAAGGAAATATTGATCATAAGGAAAGACTTGGGAGACCTTTAATGCGCTTAATGCATGTACCATATGTTAAAGCTTCTTTGGAAGAATCGCCAAACTTATCTCTCAGGGAGCGAGCAAAAATTCTCGGACTTCCTAGAACCACACTTCTTAAAATTTTTCGAGAAGATTTGAATATGCAATTTGAAGTGGAAAATAAAGGCCCAAGATCAGGTTCACAAATTAAACATGTTCCTTATAATAATGGAAAATGGAGGAAGAATAGTGAATGTTCCGGGAGCTCAATTGAAAGTATTGAGGAAAACGCATCCATATAATTTTTTGCAGGTTGTTTAGCTGTAAGATGTTTTCAAAAACTCTACACTAGGTGGTTAATTGTATATAACTTTTAAATTTCTGTTAAACGATAATTTTGAAGTCTCGTAAATTAGGAGTAAATAGCTGCATGTAATATTTTTCTTTTTTTATATACGTGTTCTATGAAATTGCTTTGCGGCTGAAGAATGTTTTACTGTGAGTAGGTATTTTAAGTATGGCGTTTCAAAATCAAGCTATATTTGTTAATAATTGCCAACAAGTATCACTGTTAACTTTAACAATGTTGCGGGTAGGGGTGACTGCTAGTGTACAGGACTTCGCTATAAGACTGTCAAACCATTTCTAAATTTAAATAATTTAAAAAATGTTTATTGTTGACATCGTTAATAGCTAGTCATTGTTTATCTAATAATGTTGGTAAGTCTGTGTGTACTCATGTTTCAAATTATATACTCTTTTTGAAATGCACATCTAGGCTACTTCTTTGAACGTTGTTATTTAAATATAATAAGTGGAACACTGCGCTTTGTACATCTATTCCTTCTTAAACTATATGTATAAGATGATTAATTTTATGAGTATCGTTAATTGAATCGATCAACCATATCTACAACTACATCAATCCTATTCAAATAATGTGTCGCTTAATTTTATTAGAAATTACACTCTCTCTTGATACTTTCCTTATTCTATAAGACAAAAAGAAGTATGTTAACTCACTAAAACATATGTAACTCAACTCAACTATAACATTAAATAAAAAATGTAACATATCAAAATATAAAATTAAATCTTTTCTCTTACTCAAGTGATCTAACTTTTAACTGTTTTTATTTTACTCCATCAATCCTAGTCGCAATTTGTTTTTTGCTTGCTTAATCTGTAAATCCAATATACCGCCCTCATAGTAGGGCAGTAAATTAGATTTACCGCCCTTGAGCGGTAAAATCTTTACTTGCAGTCGTAAATTTGAAAAGATCCATTTGACAGTAAGCACTTGTTAGTTTTTACTATAACAACAAATTTGAACGAAAGGTCGGAGATTTTGCTTTTGAAATTCTGCGTTGTTTTATATACAAATCATAGAAGTTTGTAACTAAATGCAAGAATAATTTACGAATGCTTAACAACTAATATTCTTTATTTCCTTAAGCAAATACAAAAAAATTATACTAAGTAAAACCAGAAATTTGATTATTTATGATAATTAATATTTATTATTCCTTGTGAATAATTATTTATTGCTATTCCTGAAGTAGATGCATACTTGATGTTAGAAGTACTGTTGATTATCTGAATGTTGGATTCAGATGAAACTGCACATGAATTTTCCAGGTCAAGTTGAAGTGGATCAATTTCCAAATTATTTGTTCCATTACATGTAAATACAGAAATTGTGGATGTAGATGCTTCTTCTTGTCTAAATATTTTATTAGCTACATTCCTCTTATTTTCCAGGCTAGTATCAATATATTCTTCGGCGACAGTGGATGAGTGCCACCCCCTTGCTTCTTTATACTTAGCAAATCTGCTCCAAACTATGCTAAAAGTGAAGCAGAGCTCCGTCGGAAACAGTGATCAGTATATTGCGCTGCTTCAGGCAATTTTAAAAATTCTTCAATCACTGATTTTTTTCCAACTGGTTATACAAAACCTTTACCCGTCCTATAAGTAAGAAACAATCTGTCATTGGTTACGTTGTGCGGCCTTAAAGAAGCGTACTTATAAACATCCAAAATATTTAAATGCTTATCAATTTTCTTATTTGTTATTGCAAAAGTCCTGGTAGTATAATTTTTTGTGTCTGGAATTGTAACAACGATACTATTATCATTCAAAATAATATCTTTTAGTCTTATAAAAGTAAGTTCTATTCGGCGACATGCTTCATAGATTCCCATTATGAGAGCGACCTTAAAAGAAATACAACTTTATAGTCTTATACTCTAATAAGTATAAGTAATTTACTAATGATATTTTAGTAGTTCTTAATGTACTTACTTTTAACATTAAGTATTCGTCATCTGATGCGTCTTTTAAAAATTTCATACAATCATCATAACTCGATGTTTTTGATTTCTTAGGTTTATAGTCGACAGACTGCTGTCGTAAATATGCTTGAAGTTTATTGAAAATAGCGATATCCATGTTTTCTTTTACTTTAATAACAGGTTTCAGCACTGAATATTCTGCCCATAACGAAGCAGAGTTGATAGTCTTTCTCCGATGTGTAAAATATGCCAATAGAATATTTTTGGTTGTGTTTTTCACCTTGTATGACTCTTTCCATTTGCAGAATGCGTTATAGTTCTTTTTGTATCTTAGTTTTGACATAGCCAGCAACAAATTCTCCGTCACTTTTACTGCAATTTCTTACAATTCTGACGGAGTGCATTCAAAGTATTCGTCTGAACTCATTTTACAAGGATATTTATTTGAGAAACGTCAATTAAATAATCAGATAACTAGATCAGGAGACCAGGTGTATTTAATATTGTCATCTCCAAAAAAATGATTATTTCCTTCGCCTATCAACTTTGAATTTCTGACAACTCAAATTCGTAGTTACGATTTGAAATTTCCACAGCATTTTAATTCAGTAGCTCATATGACATAGGCGGGATGTCGAACTAATAGTCAACTGTAATGTCAAATAGTGACAAATCTGAATTAGGTAATAAAATTGGTTGGGATTAGATCCAAATAGTGTTAGATGTACTAACTACAAAATTTTAAATAATTGGGTACGGGAGGCGAGGCGAAAAACAGTCGTAAGCACCACGGGCGTTGAGGCACTTGAAGCCCTTCTCTGCCAGGCTAACATAGGCGGGCTTCAATATGAGCCTTACCACCCTTGGTACTTAATATACTATTGAACAAAACCGATCTTTGCATTGAGCTTTCATTAATACATCAGCTAATTGATTTTTGTATTAATGTACTTTTAACTTCATAAATCTTTTATTAATGATATCACAAATGAATTTATAATTCAGAAATGTGTGTTTCATTCTTGTTATTCTCTGAACTTATAATTACTTTCTTCTCATTTTTATCTTGATGTCTGCTGAAATAGTTTATGACAAAACTTATGTCTGGACGCAAGCCTAACATTAAGTACATAAGACATCCAATTAAAGGTTTACTAGGTTGTTCTGAAATTCATTATTTTCACAGAGTTATTCATAATTTTTAATTCATTGGAGTTGTACTTGATTTACATTGATCTATAGTAAAACGTTTTAGAACTTTAATATACTTTTCTTCACTGATTTTCAAAATTCGCTTTTCCCTGTTACAATCAATGTTGTCTTAAAAAATTCTTTAAATCTCGTCTGTCCTTCATGTCAAATTGTTCCAAAAATTTACTCTTGTATTCTTCTAAAACCCTTAAGAAGTAAAAAATCACTAATTTCTTGATTACAACACTTGCTTGTTTGTTTCAGACCATGTAATGCAATAAACAACATCAAGTTTAAAGAAAGGTTTATTTAAATATAAATCAAGCTAAGCGACTACACATCATGAGAGCTTCTTACGTTCTCTGTATCTCTGAACAACAAGTTACAGTAACCCCTTACTTACTCCCTCTACTACCCTTAGGTCTATCGATGCACGCAGAAGGCCTGAAATATTTTACACAGACCATAAACAACCTTATTCAATTTTAATACATGATCTATCTTACCCTCTAGTGAAAATTTTATATTATATATATAATAATCTAACGGACGTGAACGTGAATGTAGATAAATTTCTTCAATTTTGGGATAATTTCATCCGAAAATAAACCATTAAAGGTTAATCATTTAATGAAGCTCAAGGTTTCGGATTATTTAAATCCTTATTCATGAGGTGAAAGGTAGAAATTTACAGTATAATTATATATAGATTTCACATTAAGCTAATTACTATTGAAGTGATTATCGGCTTTGACATTTATAAAAGTAGAGAGTAGAACTTAATGATGTACGTACAACTTATCACTGAATAAAATTTGGAACATACACAATACAAATATAACAAACTATCACACTGGTTCAGACACACTACATTTTTATCTATTGTTGTATTACACCTGATGATAAAGTATATTTAAAGCAAAAGCAACAACATTGAATTAATACCTAGTGTTCTAAATACAGGTTCAACTAAAGTAGTAGGGTCGTTAGTGAGAAACCAGACTATGAAAGATCCCGGAAAGAGGGCAGCGGCTCTTTCAGTACTTAGATTGGCAGAGACTATAGGAGTCGGTATGGCAGTCTAAGACACACAACCGCGATGTCGAAAGCAACGGGAAACCACCACATTATCTCCCAAGTACATAGCATACTTAAATTGTAATAAACATGATGGCATTTTCTGGGGTAAAAGATTCTGGAGTTAAAATAGTCCCCCATTCGGATCTCCGGGAGCGGACTACTTCAAAAATGCAATTGGAAAGTTCAGAATAAGAGTCGGGAACATTTTGCAAGTCGAAGCGTTAGAAGTATGAAGCTAGTAGATAAGTTAGAAAACCTGAAAATTGAAATGGATAAGTTAGCACTAGACATAGTAGGGAGTGGAGACTTCAGGGTAATTCATACAGGAGCAAGAAGAAGGAAATTCGGGTGTGGGGATAGTTATGCGAAAAAAGATAGGACACTGTGTAGAAAATTACTTATAAAAGAACGAAAGAGTACTCATGTTTAGATTAGAATCTAAAGCGGTAACCACAGTAATAATACAATTATACATGCCCACCTCTAGCTACAGTGACGAAGAATTAGAAGGGATCTACAAAGATATCGAAGACATACTAAGATACGTAAAAGGACATGAAAATTTAATAATTACGAGGAATTTTAATGCAGTGGTAGGTGAGGGTTGGGAAGGAGCGGTATAAGTTTATTTGGTTTAGGCACGAGAAACGACAGGGAAAATGGGCTGGTAGAATTTTGTGACAAAAACAATTTAATCATCACAAACACATTATTTCAACATCATGCTATAAGACGATATGTGGAAGTTGCCAGGAGTTCAAGGGAGATATCAAATAGATTACATTCTTGTTAGACAACGGTTTAGGAATCAAGTAAAAGACTGTAGAAGCTATTCAGAAGCAGATATAGACACTGAGGACAATATCGTAATTATGAATAAAAAATAAACGGAAATAGCTACTTTGACTTTGAAAAACTTAAAGATAAAGATATCCATGAAAGATTTGAAAAACATCAAAAGAATTGCTGAAAGATATTGGGAAAATTTCTTATTCTAAGGAAGTTGAAACAGAATGGAATAACATTAAATCCAGCTTGGACATGGTGGTCAGATATATTCTGGGGTATACACAAAAAGAAAATAAGAAACCATGGATAACAAAGGATATCCTGAATTTAATAGAAGAAAGACGAAAATACAAAAATAGATCAGACGAAACTGGAAAACATACAAAGCCTTAAAATGGGAAATTATTCACAAATGCAGGAAAGCTAAAAAACAATGGATTGATGAAAAGTGCAAAGAGGTACAAACTAAGATGGAAATAGTTAAGACAGATGAAGCATACAAACCAATTAGAATGAATCTTAGGGATATAAAACCATATAGCAAAAATATAAGGGACGTGGAGGAAGCGTCATTATACAAAATATAGAGAAAGTGGATAGATGGCAAGAATATATAGGGAATTTATATGCAGGAGAGGAACTAACAGCATTAGAACAGGAATCAGATATTGAAAATGATGACTTGGGATATCCTATACTGAGTTTGAATTAGCATTAAAGGGTCTGGAAAATGGTAAGGTGCCGGGTACAGATAAGGTGCAAGCAGAAACTCTAAAAGCCGCTGGACAAGCAGTAACAGAGCGTCTCTTCCAACTTGTAAACTATATGTATGAGACATGCAAGATACCCAAAGATTTCAAACGTAACATCATAGTAACTATACCAAAAAAGAAAGGCACGGTTAGATGTGAAAATTTTCGAACAATAAGTTTGACAGCACATGTGTCAAAAATATTAACTAGAATTGTACAAAGATGAATGGAAAAACGAGCTGAAGAAATAGTAGGAGAAGATCAATTTGGGTTTAGGCGAAACAGGGGAACACAGGAGGCTATATTAGCTCTGAGAGTGATAATGGATAAAACAACAGAAAAAGGGAAAAACGTGTATATATGGTTTGTAGATCTAGAAAAAGCATTCGACAATGTAAAATGAAAAAAAATGTTTGAAATACTCAAAAGATTGGAGTGAGTTATAGAGATAGACGAATAATACATACATAATACATACAAACAGCAGTAATAGAATTACAGCAGGAACATAGATTGATATACTTAGATTTGCAGATGATGTAGCGAGATTAGCATCTAGCAAGGAAGAGTTAGAAGCTGCTCTTAATGAAATGGAAATAGTGCTAACAGAGAGGTACAATATGAAAATTAACAAAACAAAACTAAAGTACTTGTATACAAAGGAGTGGAAAATAAATCAAAAACAAGAATACAAATAGATAACGAAAACTTACAAGGAAGTCAAATAACGCAAGATGGGAAATGCACAAAAGATATAAAACAAAGATTAGCACAAGGTCGTGCTACATTTAACAAGAAAAAGCAACTGCTGTGTTCAAAGACAACAAACATGGAAACAAAGAAGAGATTGCGTACAACATATGTGTGCAGCACAGCACTGTACGGCTGAGAAGCCTGGACAGTAGGAGGAGCGACAAGAAAAAGGTAGGCATTTGAAATGTTGAGCATTGTGGTGGAGTGTGCATATATTTAAAAATGTGTATAATACAAACTTTTGCAAGATGATAGTCGTGTTGAGCAGTTGTGGCTGAAAATAATATATCAAAATTGTGATCTCAATTATAAGATGTTTTTGAATGAAATAGAGCAACCATGTGTTTTTGTATCTACTGCTTGTGACTACAAGTATTGTTTAGGAGATATTAATATTAACTGGTTCAATATAAAAGATTTTAAAACTCAATATTTAATAAGTATAATTGAATCGATTAATTTGAAACAAGTGATAGAACATCCAACGCATACACCATTTATTCGAGTGTAGGTTTTCTTATGTTGCGCCCAAGATGATGCACAAATATAAAATTGAAAATAAGGGCCTATCATTCAATAAGTTTAAAACTCTAGTCAAGTCCCGAATGAGATTAGGAATGAAATCTATTGTATGAACAGTTAGACTCTAGTTAATAATGTTCCATATTTTCCATTCCAATGTAAATGTGATATAGGTAGCGCTGAAAATTGTCATTTAGATAAACTCTACCTTTTGACCATCTCTTTTGGTGTATAATAAATGTATTGTTATTATTATTACACCAAAATTTAAGCTTGCATTGCCATATGCAGGTTGCACCTTTTCTTTTTAAAGTTTTACATTTAATTTTAGGGGATTTTTATATCCCGCACGGAAAAGTTTTCTTATATTTAATTTACGCTTTTATGTGCAAGTCCCACAAATAATAGGTTATCACGCAATTCAGGACATTAGCCTACGATTTGTGGTGTAACAACCACAAATTTGTATTCCCCGGTGATTAAAATGCAGATGCGTTTAGCAGTTTTAGCCGTGGGAGTGTGTGGGATAAATAGTGAGTGACAATAGTTGGTGAAAACTAAGCCTCTAAAAAAACTGAACTTGACTATCAACTGCGGATGAATACGGATGTGTGTGGTGAAGTTCCAAGTTGACGAAGTAATTCCTTCCCTTTTACCTCTTTCCTATATCTATATTATCTTGACTTTGTCGACGAGAACAGCTGGTACGCATCGAGGAAACAACTGCTGAAGAATCCAAGAGCCTATGATTTACTCTTGAAGTAGCACGCAACCGGGCCTTTAGTGATCCACCCAGTAAGTTTTTTATTATTTATTTATGTATTCATCTGCAGCACCAGTTATGCACCCCAATTTGTGGATTTAATATTTTACATCAGGGTTATGCAGCATCATAAAGTTTTTGAACTATGGTTGTTTACCAATACAAAAACCGAATTCCAATAATGTTAATCTCCAAGCCGGATTTACCATAAGGCTAGAAAGGCTATGGCCTAGGATGGCAAATTTTAAGGGGCGGCAAGTGATGGAGTTAAAAAAATTAAATAACAAAATGAAATTTAGACAAATTAAAATCATTTGAAAAAATACAATATTTTATATACAAATACATTCATAAACCATATACGACGCATCGATAGACATTTTATTTCATTATTAAGCAAGACGATGCCCGGTTGTGTGCTCGATACCTACTAACTGTGGCGGCAGAAATATAAAGATTAATTCATTTTAGTTTGAGTATATTAAATATTGTTTACCAGCAGTAGAAATAGAAAGCTAAAATTATTGTAGATGAGAGACGGCAAAACAGTTCCAGTCTAGGTACGGCAAATTCGTAAATCCGCCTCTGTTAATCTCTTGAAAATATAGAATCTGATCAACAAAATCTAATTATTTGGTGTAATGGGAGTGATACTTTTAAACATTGGACAATTTGTACGAACTGCAAAACGTACAATATTAAGTCATATTTCTAAAATATGTGATCCACTAGGACTGCGCGGTTCCATTATAACAATTTCTAAATTAATCGTGCAACATTTGTGGAAAATTAAAACTGGTTAGGATGAAGCAGTTCCAAATGAACTTCATTCACGTTGGTAAGAATTTTGTTCTCGATTGAATGACATCTTGAATATGAACATACCTCACTAAATAATTTTTGGGTATAATTCATGTATTGAAATACACGGTTTTGCCGAAACTAGTAAATGAGCATTCAGAGCTTGTGTTTTTGTTAGAAAAATAGTACGAAAGTGTGTATTAAGTTTTCAACATAATCCCTTAAAACCGCAACCAAAAATGTCTGATTTACCTGCATGTCGTATACAAGTTAACAAAAACCATTCTCGAGTATGGGTACAGACTACTTTGGATCTTTCTTTATAAAAGAAAGGCAACTAAATCTCATAAAATAACTAAGCCATACGAATGTGTTTATGATATATAGTTGTTGAGAAATAGTTTAGTTCATTAATGGATCAAGTAGGATAGGCAGAGTTCTGTCAGATTTCAGTTAATGTGCTTTTTGAAATGTGTTCTACTTTTGGTGTTATATTTATATAATTTAATTAAAGTATTAATCTTGAGCATGCCAAATGATTATAAAGGAAAACTAGAATACAGGATACGACAGTGGCAACGAGGATAATGGTAAAAATTGAAAAATTGGAAGCTTTGTAGGTATATAGTTTTCCTATTGCAAGGATTGTCAAAATGGAAGAACTGACAAAAGAAATTAAAATTTGTCGAGTTTATTTGGCAAATTACTACAAACACAGGGCGAAGCTTCATGTGGCCAAAGTTATTCGCCGAATTTAAAGAAATGGAAGGTGTAGATGAATACTCCCTGTATGTTTGTTGTGGTTTGTTTAGCATTCTTCTTAATCTTCTTTGGGAATGAAACCACTCATAGTTTTTAAAATCTATTTTATTTACGTTTCGATCCATGACCTAGGATCGTTGTCAAAATAATAAAAACTTCAAGTTTGACGTTTATGACATAAATTGAAGGTTACTTTGATTTATTGATGTTTGAAATATTTGGTTTGAGTACACTAAGCAAAAATGTTTAAAGTTTAAAAGAATGATTGCCCTCAATTTGTGTTGCGACCTGGGATCGACTTTCCTATGGTAGCCAATACGCTTAACGTGAAATCAGCTGATTAATTTTTATTGGTGAATTTTATATAAATTCAATAATTTGGGAAACATTTTTTAACATGTTTCTATTTATACAATTGAGAGATTTCTGATTTTGTCTTATTTTACCGAGATTCAGTGAAGGGGGTTAAGCAACCTGTGGCTACCAAGATCCCCCAACATTTATAATTTGCCGAAATAATGGTTTTCTAGTTAATATGCTTATTGTTATGTAATTAGTTATTGTATGTATAAATAGAAATCATGTATGTAGGCTGTATTTCATGTTAATATCGCAAGGAAAACCCAGGAAAAACTTGCAATGCTACCTAGATATTGTGGGCATTTGATCTTCATTTGTTATTTCTTTTGTAAGTAATAACGAAATAAAAGCAATTCGCAATCTAAAAAACGATAACTCAATTATAATTCTACCTGCTGACAAAGGCAATGCAACAGTAATAATGAATAAAAACGATTACAACACAAAAGTCAACGAACTATTGAACACTGAGAATTACACCAGTTTAGAAACGGACCCAACAAAATCAATTGAAAATAAAATATACAAAACTCTATTTAAATTTAAAAATGAATTTGAAGACAAAGAAAGAAGTAAACTGGTCCCACATTACAGTAAACCACCCCACTTTTACGGTCTACCAAAAATTCATAAAAAAGACATTCCTCTAAGACCTATCGTAAGCTCAATAGATTCACCATGCCATAATTTAGCAAAATTTCTACTAAAATTATAAATCCATTAGCAGGCAAAACGGATTCTTTCATTAAAAACAACCAACACTTTTTAGAAAAACTATCAAACATAAAAATTGAAAATACACACACAATGGTTAGCTTTGATGTAGTAAATCTCTTTACAAATGTCCCTATAAACAAAACGCTTAATATTATAAAAAACAAACTCGAAAAAGATGGCAATCTTAAAGAAAGAACAAAACTAAGTATATCATCGATTATGGAATTACTTGGTTTATGCGTAAATACCACATATTTTCAAATAAATAATCAATTTTACAAACAAAGCTTTGGAATGGCAATGGGAAGTCCACTATCCCCAATCTTCAGTAATATATTCATGGAGGAATTCGAAAAGATGTGATATTCACACAAGAATTGAAACCATTGATCTGGTGGAGATACGTTGATGATGTTTATGCTATTTGGCCTCATAATATAGAATTAATTAAAAACTTTATACAGTCAATTAACGAAATAGAACCAACTATTAAATTCACATATGAATTAGAACAACATGGAAAACTTCCGTTTTTAGATATTCTAGTTAGCAAAAACGATACAACAATTAATACATCGGTATATAGAAAACCAACGCACACAAACAGATACTTAAACTACGATTCAAACCACCCACAATGTGTTAAACGAGGAATTATCAAAACCATGTATGATAGAGCAAAATTAATTTCATCAAACGAAGAAATTTTAAAGAAAGAGAAAGACCTAATCAGATGTACACTAATAGAAAACAAATATCCTAAAAGGATAATAGAGAAAGAAATGAATAAAAACCCTGAAAATAAAGAAAAAGAAAACAAAAACAACGATACACACCACAAAATGCTCTCAATACCATACATAAAAGGATTCTCCGAAAAATTCAAAGAATAGGAAACAAATTTAGAATTAAAACAGTATTTAGAACCAACAATACACTAAGAGCACAATTAACAAAAACAAAACCCAAAAACGCAATACAAAATTCAAAAAACTGTATCTACAAAATACCGTGCGAATGTAATAAGTTTTATATAGGAGAAACTTCAGACCATTTGAAGTTCGATTAAGAGAACATAAATCATATATAAAAATAGAAAATTTGAAAATCCATGATTTGCCAACATGCATGGGACTCCAGTCATAAAATAAAATGGGAAGATGCAAAATTATCGACAAAGAAGAAAACCACCAAAACGCAAAATCAAAGAAGCTGCCTATATAACCCTACATAAAAATAACTGCGTTGCAAACGAATCCGTGACTTTCAGTAAACAATGGATTCCATTACTAAAAGAAATAACAAAAGAAATAACAAATGAAGATCAAATGCCCACAATATCTAGGTAGCATTGCAAGCTTTTCCTGGGTTTTCCTTGCGATATTAACATGAAATACAGCCTACATACATGATTTCTATTTATACATACAATAACTAATTACATAACAATAAGCATATTAACTAGAAAACCATTATTTCGGCAAATTATAAATGTTGGGGGATCTTGGTAGCCACAGGTTGCTTAACCCCCTTCACTGAATCTCGGTAAAATAAGACATAAAATCAGAAATGTCTCAATTGTATAAATAGAAACATGTTAAAAAATGTTTCCCAAATTATTGAATTTATATAAAATTCACCAATAAAAATTAATCAGCTGATTTCACGTTAAGCATATTGGACACCATAGGAAAGTCGATCCCAGGTCGCAACACAAATTGAAGGCAATCATTCTTTTAAACTTTAAACATTTTTGCTTAGTGTACTCAAACCAAATATTTCAAACATCAATAAATCAAAGTAACCTTCAATTTATGTCATAAACGTCAAACTTGAAGTTTTTATTATTTTGCCAACGATCCTAGGTCATGGATCGAAACGTAAATAAAATAGATTTTAAAAACTATGAGTGGTTTCAGTCCCAAAGAAGATTAAGAAGAGTGTAGATGAATATTTGGACAGATTTAAAATCGCTTTCAACTTACATAGTGTTCCAAACGAATTACAGGCTGATTATTTAAGGGTTCATATGGGACCGAATTTAAATGCAACGTTAAAGCACCTAATTTTTCCAAAGAGTTTGAATGAACTTTCATTTAAAGAGATTTGTTCAACATTAGTAGAGCACTTTGTACAATCTCGGAATAAATATAACAAAGAAATACAATTCAGACAAATAATTCAAAATCATGAGGAATCGATCGGTGATTTTATTCTACGATTAAGACAAGGTTCGTGTTATTGCGAGTTTGATGAATTCATGAGTCGTTCTTTGATTGCGCAATTTCTTTATGGCGTTGCAAGAGAGGACATTAGAGATGAAGTAGTTGCCCGTAAACCTGAAAATTTTGAGGCTACTGTAAAAATTGCTATGGAAATGGAAGCGACACGCTTGGCAGCATCGCAATTAAAGCCCAATACTAATAAGTATAATAACATGCAACAGCATAAAGTATCTGGTAAAAAACCACTGTTCGATAAGAAGCAAAGGAATAACTTTTGATAATTTTTCGAAGATTCAGTTCAGTTAATAGCAACATTAATAAGGATAACGGACCTGATCCTTGTGTAGGTTGTGGTCAGTTACATTGGTGAAGTCAGTGTAAATTTCATAAGGTTAAATGTTATAATGTCAACTCCGGGAACAATAGCATCTGTTTGCGGCAACCGGACACAGGGTAACCTTAAGCAACATTCCGGAAACGAAATTAATTCTTGCACAGCAAATAACAACGGGATCGGTATAGCAGCTTCTGATTTAAGTACTCAAACTGTAGATTATTTCAATCATTTGGTGGATGCGATTAACATGGCTGAAGAGTCAAATTGTGTGAAGTTAGCTAGCTAAACCGATGATTACAGTTAAAATAGACGGCACTCCAATTCAAATGGAACTTGACACCGGCAGTACGTGTTCTATTATAAATTTGAATTTGATGCGTACATTCAAATCAAATTTCACACTTCTGCCCAGGAATCGTAGATTTGTAAGTTACACGTTGAATTAATTCCAAATTCTTGGTCATTTGCCTGTGAGTGTTGAATATGCTGGAAGAAAAGAAGAGCTTAATCTTTACGTTACCAACCAGCCATTTGATTGTATTTTTGGAAGGAAATGGATATACCCATTTGTGAATATAATCCATTTGCCCGATTTCTTTCGAGTACATGAAGTTAAGTGCGAAGTAAAGTGCAAAGCCGTGTTGGAAGATCTATTAGTAGAATATTCTGACATCTTTAGCAACACGGCTGGTAGGTTAATTGGTCCAAAAGTTAAGGTAAATTTTCTGCCCGGAATTACACCAGTTTTTGCTAAAGCTCGCAACATTCCATACGCATTACGCGAGCAGTATTCAAAAGAAATAAAACGATTGTTGAATTCTGATGCATTTGAACGAGTTACTGTTAAATATGCATAAACACCTCTGATATACAAAACGTACGTTCTGTATCTTAGCAGCTGTAATTTCAAAATAGTTTTTTTGTTTTTTCAGTTTTTGTTAGAATACTTTTGACAGTTGACAAACAAGTTGTGTTTCAATATACGTTTTATTACGTTTGTGTCTTATTTCAGACTCTAATAAATAGAAAGTTCAATATTTTGAACCTAATCTATTAGTTACACACTCGTAGTGGGCATCTCCGACACACAACGTTTGCAAGAACGAAAAGATAAGGATCACTGGTGGTTATTTGTGTACGCTTAATCCACGTATCAGTGTTGATGAATATCCAATTCCACGAGTAGAGGATATTTTTAATCAAATGAATGGAGCAAAGTATTTCTGTCATTTGGATGTTACAGATGCGTATATGCATTTGGAATGCAATGATAAATTTTCTGAGAGTTTAACCTTAAATACTCCTACGCACGGTCTAATCCAACCGAAGCGAGCAATGTACGGAGCGACCAATATTCCGGCTGTGTGGCAACCTAATATAGGAACTGTTTTAGGAGGTCCTAAAAATGTTGCAAATTTTTATGACGATATTGTTGTGTTCAGTTCGATGTCAGAGAAAGCATTTCATTCGTTACGAGAGGATTTTGATAGAATTCGTGAATTTGGTCTGAAATTAAAAAAGTCTTAATGCACATTTCTTCAGTCAAATATCGAATATTTAGGCCATAGAATCGACGCTAGTGGACTTCATAAATTAGATCGTCATGTAAGTGCATTGGTGAATGCTCCTAAACCTACGAATTCCAAAAATTACAAACTTTCCTTGGAAAAGTTTCTTATTATGGTTCTTTTATTCCTAACATTTCTACAATCTCCGAGCCATTACGCAATTGTATACGTTTTGACAATTTTGTGTGGTCTAGTGATTGTGAAAAGTCTTATAAACACTTGATATGAGAATTAACATCGGATAGGGTTTTAGTATCTTACAACCCAAAATTACCATTAATTTTTGCTACCGACGCTAGCTCTGTAGACTTGGGCGCGGTTCTTTCACATCTAATGGCTGATGGGCGCGAACATCAAATTTCATATGCAAGTAAAGTGCTAACCAAGACTGAAAGAAATTAGTCCCAAATTGATAGAGAAGCTTTAGATATTGTCTGGGCCACGAAGAAATTCTTTCCCTACGTGTATGGTAGAAAATTCGAATTAATTACAGATCATAAGCCATTGACACATATTTTTGATCCGAATAAAAGCTTACCATCATTGGTTCTTAGTCGGTTATCACATTACGCAACATTTCTGCGTGGACTTAATTACAATATTACATACAGGAAAACCAAAGATCATGCCAACGCAGATTATTTTTCGAGAATTTGTGCAGTGGAGATTGCAGAAGAGCAACACTTTAATGAAGTATCTCTAAATGTATATGAATTCGATGAATTCGACCGCTGGACTCTACATCAAATTAGACAACTTCCTATTACTGCAGAAGATATCGCTTTGGAAACAAAAAAAGATCAAAGAATGTCTCAATTACTCGCAGCTATACGAGAAGGGCGCGCCTTAAAAGAACTTGGTTATTCTGGAAGAGAATTAGAATATTCCCAAACGGCAGGCTGTTTAATGTTGGATCATCCATCGAGTGGTTGTACCCGAAAAACTTCCACAACTGTTGCTGAATGAACTACATACTGCTCATATTGGTGTCACAAAAATAATGGGTTTAGCGAGATCATTAATTTACTGACCTAGAATGGATCAAGACATATAATCACTGGCAAGAGAATGTTTTGAATATTCCAAAAATGCTAAAATGCCTGTACAATATAATAGACACCATTGGGAGTATCCTAGTGCGCCTTGGGAGAGAATACATATAGATTATGCCGGACCTATTCAAAACAAATATGTCTTAATTGTAGTGGATGCATTCAGTAAATGGTTAGAGGTCAAGATAACAAATTTAATGACTAGCAATGTGACCATAAATCTGGAAGATTGGAAGAATTGTTCTCGGCATACGGCATCCCTACAACAATTGTACGTGACAACGGTTCACAATTCACTTCAGATGAGTTTAAAAATTTCCTTAAAAATGAAGGAGTTAAATTTCATAGACGTACAGCTCTTTATAAGCCGTTAACCAACGGACAGGCTGAACGCTGCACACAAACAGTAAAAGATGCATTAGCAGTTAATTCTTCGAAATTAAATTCAACTAATATTTCTCATTTTTTGAACTCATTTTTACTGCAATATAGAAAAGCTCCACATCAAACTACAGGCGAACCACCTTTACTATTATTTTTGGGACGTACGATTAAATCTAGACTAGATTGTGTTAAACCGGACATGAAAAAGAAAATCAGATAAACAGCAAGCTGAATCCGTTCCCAATTTTCGGGAATTTCCGGCTAATGAACCTGTGCTGGTTCTATCACATGGTCAACCCAATAAATGAATTTGTGGACAAATAATTTCACGGCTAGGAGATTTGCATTACGAAGTAGAAGTCCAAGGACGACGACGCAAATATCATGTTGATCAAATGAAAAAGTGTCCTAAGGACGTCTCCGATTTGACAGTGGATCAATCAAGACGAGTTCGTTTTTATGACGATGATCATCAAAAGGAAGGCGAGATGGTATTACCAATCTTGGTCGAAGCGCCGCTAGAAGAGACCAATATTGAGTAGGTCTCAGCGTGAACGCCGACCCTTTGTGCGGTTTTCCCCAAGCGACTTTTTATTGTCAAAATAAAATTCTCCAAAGTAGATTGGGAGGAATGATATATAGTTGTCAAGAAATAGTTTAGTTCATTAATGGATCAAGTAGGATAGGTAGAGTTCTGTCAGATTTCAGTTAATGTGCTTTTTGAAATGTGTTCTACTTTTGCTGTTATATTTATATAATTTAAATACAGTATTAATGTTGAGCATGCCAAATGATTATAAAGGAAAACTAGAATGCAGGATACAACAGTTTATATGTGTGGCAACAAAAGCTGTTCATTGCGAAATTGTAGAAAATATAACTACAGAGGTCTTTATTGCGACACTTAAAAGATTTGTTGGTAAACGATGGGTTCCATTTGAAATATTTTGTGACGATGGGTCTAATTATGTGGGTGCAGTCAATGATTTCGATAACAGCATGGAATTTCTAAAAAATAAAATATTGCAGAACACTAGAAAGGGACGTGTAATATAATTTTTTTTTGTAATGTTCATAGAAGGTCACATTTACATACCCTTTAGAAAACCTCAGTAAAATTCTTGAAAAAACATTGCGTCAAATGCCAATTTAACCTTTACGAAGTTATATGCTTTATTTATTGAAGTCAAGACTATATTAAATTCTCATCCATTAATAACTCTAACCCCAGGATGCCAGTGACTTTGGATATTTTACGCTTGAGCATGTTTTAATTGGTAACTTAATGAGGGTTTCAAGAGTTAATTTAACATGCACCTATCGATAAAATATCAAGATGGTAATACGTACAGCAAGGTTTTTTGTTGAAATGGAGTAACCAATACCTTCAGGAGTTGCAAAAATACCAAAAATGGAAAGTTCCTAAAGGTTTTCCTTTGGTTCTTGGTCAGTTGATTATCATCTCGGAAGACAATGCTCTATGTCACATGTGGAAGCTGCAGCACATAACAGAAGTGCATCCAAGAATTAATCGCGGTTCAGGCAGTTAAGTGTTCGAATGTCGTGTGATCAAAAAACCCATTGTGAAGTTGTGTGCACTACCTATCAATAGGGGAGACCGGGGCTGGTTGTTACAGGGGCAGGTTGATACAGTAAGTTTCATATCCAGTTGGTAGATGGCACCGTGAATAATGTAATATAAACAAGTGCTTGAAGATTTACCTTCAGTTGTAGTTTGGGTGTGTTTGGATGTGTGTCGCCAGTTTTAGAGCCGTTTTTGTGAATTCGAGGTGCTTAAATAAAATTGAAATTTTCCGAGTAAGTATTTATATTTTTTAAATAAGATGTGTAATAATTGTAAAAGTTTATCGTTAGAATAGTATGTAGTATTGGTTTTTTGTGGATGCATTTTACAAATGTAAATTTACATTGTAACAACCTGCCCCGTGAGTTTTATGGGTATACGTGTTTTATATATTTCGCTGTTTTAGAATAATTATGATGCACTATAAAAGATAAACAGAACGTGGAACTACCCCCATACCCCCAAAGATGTTTATGCCCGAGCAGCTATAAAAATTATTGAGAAAAACAGATCTTATCGAACCGTTGCAGCTGATTTTGGAATACATTTTATGACACTCCAGAGATATTGCAAAAAAGTCATAGTGCAAGGTTATTTGAAACGGGCTTTAACTTTTCATTTATATGATTTCATAACTTTTAGGTCATGAAAAAGTACACCATCCGTAGGCTATCAAAAAAATCGTCAAGTGTTTTCAGATCAAATGGAAACCGAACTAGCTGACTATTTGATAAAACAAAGTTATATTTATGATTGTCTACAAAAGAGGTGCGCGTATACTGGCTTTTGAGTATGTGATAAAAAACAACATTACCATACACCTCACTTGGGTTGAAAACAAAATAGCCTCTTCTGATTGGCTTCTAAATTTTCTTGAACGTCATAAACGACTATCACTTAGAAAACCAGAGGCAACTAGTTTAAGCCGGGCGACCAGTTTCAATAAAACAAATGTTAATGCGTTTTTTGATCTCTTGCAAGAAGTTTGTGATCGCTTTAAGTTTGAATTTCATAATATTTATAATATTGACGAAACAGGGATCACCACTGTCCAGCGTCCAGACAGAATAATTGCTAATGACATACAGCAGGTGGGATCTTTAACGTCGCCGGAAAGAGACGTTGGTAACCATTCGTATAGCAGTAAGTGCTTCTGGCAATTCAATTCCGCCCATGTTCATATTTCCTTGTAAAAACTATAGAAACTATTTTGTAACTTCGGGCCCCACTGGAAGTGTAGGGTCTGCAAATCCATCAGGTTGGATGACGGTAGAAGATTTTCCTGTTTTACTTAAACATTTTGTTAAGTTCACAAAAAGTAGCAAAAATAGTCCAGTGTTAATGATAATGGACAATCATGACTCGCATTTATCTCTAAAAGGTATAAACTATTGTAAAGAAAATGGGTTCGTAGTTATATCTCTCCACCCTCACTGCTCGCATTAGCTTCAACTCCTTGATCGATCTGTATTTGGACCTCTAAAAAAGTATGTGAACAGTGAGTGTGATGCTTGGATGCGTAATAATCCCGGGAAGACGATGACTACATATGATGTTCCCGGAATTATAAAGAAGGTTTTGCCATTAGCCCTCACCCTTTCCGATATTAAAGCTGGTTTTGAAGCAAGTGGCATATTTCCTTTTAACAGAAATATATTTACGGATGATGAGTTTATGCCAGCTAATATAACAGACCGCCTTAACCCTGAGATTGCTAATATAAACAAAAATTTAATAACTGCAGAAACTGTGGCCAAAGAGAACATCGATGGGAATCAATTAATGACAAGAGAAGGACCGCAAACATCTACAGCAATCCAGTACAACCCACAACCTTCTACCTCTAAAGCTCTGCATAGCTCGCCAAAGTCTAAGACAAAGATTTCAGATGCAGAAACTAGCGCATATTTTAGTCCTTCTGATATAAGACCCACACCACAAGCTGGTGTTCAAATAAATATCAGATAAGCAGGACAAAAGTAACGAAAAGCAACAGTTTAGACGATACTTCTAATAAAGAACTTGAGCTTGAGGAAAAACAGAAAAAATTAAAAAAGAAAAAGATTGTGGAAAATCAAACCAAGAAATTCTTATTTAGAGAAACACAAAACCTGATAACAAACAAACCGACAAAGAAAAATGTAAAGGTAAAACATAGTAAATCTACAAAGTCAGCTGTGAGTTCCACCAGCACCAGCAGCAGTGATTCCGAAGAGGAAACTTATTGTGTATTCTGTGGGGGAATCTTTTAAAAACTCCAGATCAAGTGAAGAACGGTTGCAGTGTACAAAATGCTTAAACTGGCCACATGTAGATTGTACAGATGGAAATCCATTTTTCTTTTGTATTAATTGTGAATCTGACGATGATATGGACTCTTAGGCGTTCTATCAATTACGTGTAGTAGTTTTTTTGCATTCTTGGTGTATGTTTTATAAAAGTTTGTTTAGAAGTTAGTTTAGGTAAATACGTTTAAAATTATTTACCCTAGTCAAGTAACAACCAACTCCCAAACGGGACAGGTTGATACATTCTTTGAGATATAAAGAGCGATTATTTTAAAAGTTTTTATTCAATTGTCACTTTCACCGTTAGATATTTAGAAATTGAAACTACAAATTATACTTTGGTTTAAGAATAACTCTTTTAACTTATTTATTGTTCGAGTGATGTGGTTTCAAATATAAATTGTAACAACCAACTCCGGTCTCTCCTACTAATTAATACTTAATGTGCCCTGAATTAATAGATTTTAATTAATATTAAGGAACATGTTTGTGCTTTTAATTCGAGTACATTGTATTAAAATAGTGAATTTGTCAGAAGAGTAAAAATGAGCATTAGGTTTTGAGCAATTTTTGCTTTTTGAAATGACTAATTTCAAGGGAGGTGGCATGTTATGTCCTCGAATTGCTGTTTGCATTTTATTGTTTTGTTTCGCTGCATTCCTCAGAATGTACAGTTATATGAGAAGGCTGTGTGCACTTGTGATTTCTCGTTCCACCCTTTGGTGGCAGTTAAAGTCGGCATCTTGTGTTCGTTCAAAAATAAAGATGTTCAACTCATTATCGGTGTATTTTTAATATACATGGAAATAATCTCGTTTTATTTAAACACCATTGTACAAGGTGATTTACAGTATGCGACCACCTTACACCTTATTGCAGGGGACCTGTCAGTCTGGCTCCTCGCTAAAGACTCCATCAATTTACTTAAACCTGTAGTTTGGCTATAAAACACGCAAAACATTCTACCCGTTCTAGTATTCTATGACTTCTTCCAGGTGTGGGTCCAATTAAAAAGGAATTTCTTCTATAACTACTATTATTGTTATTGATGATCCAGTATTACACCATTACTGTAAATTTATAATAATAGTGGTGGATTGGATTTAAATTTGTTCCTCTCTACGAAAGTTACCTGTTTAACAGTCGAGTTGAGAGAGCATACAAGTACTAATCGGAAGGTTATAAGTTGAAATCCCATCTACAGCATAACAATTTACTAACCTGAACTTCTAGTTTGATTTGAAATAATCATTTAAGCTTGTAACATTTAGAAATGCTGACAAATTTATTCTGCCGTACTTTAAGAAAAAGTTTGTTTAATTAATTGCATTACAACAGCAGGGTTCGAATATTCTACTTCAATTAATAAATAAAACCAAATCATGTTTGTATGCACCATTGGTTGCTATATATTCAGGCAAACAAGTGCATGTATGCGTTTGCCATGCAGTTCTAGTTATGATTAATATCTGTGTTGCATGTGACCGCGCTTCGATAAGCGATCAGGTCGTGGAACGACATGGCATTTGTGAATAATCCCACCATGCTGTAAGCATGGGTCGTCAATTTTGTAGGGTTCGCAATCTGTTAACAGCCTGGTGCTAAATTCGATTGAGTTTCATGTAGCTTCCTAAGACTTCAGAGTGGTATACTTTTGAATTTAATCTAGCTTTGTATAATAAAGTATTTTCAGCACTAATTATTAGAATATAGGAATCAAGTAAAAAAAAGTTGCAAGATAGCTGGAAGTGCTGATGTCAGCCAACTTGCTCCTCAGAAATTTTGTGTGTATTGCAAAAAAAAATGTGGTTAATAAGTGTGTGCAGTGTGCTAAATGTGGTGAAAGAGCCCACCAGTCATGCAGTGATAGAAAGGGCCAGGTTTTTGCTACTGAGGATGATATTAAATCCTACCTTTGTGATTGCTGTCTGAAGGCCAACTTTGAACCTTTACAACTGTCTTCAGAGTCCTCAAGTAGAAATTCAGCAAGTGTACAAGCACTGGATGTTGAGAAATCAAACCTGCCTGTAACTGTGATTGATTTCTTAAAAAATCCTGAATTTCTCTTCATTGTAAGGCAAGGAGTTAAATTGGAAACATGTGCTTTGGTTAATGAAATTGCTAAATTATACTTGCAATTATCTGATCTTCAAGCTGAAATTGATGCACTTAAGTGTAGTAATATAGATCTAATCAGGTTACTGTCAAACAATGTACAGATTTCTCAGGATCCTAAAAGTGGTATTATAAATAATATACCAGTATCTAACAAACATGATAATATTCCACATGCTGTGATAAGTAATCATCATAACACAAACACAGGTGCTGCCAAGGCAATCACTATTAATCAAAGCAAGCTGACTCCGCTTTATCAAGAGGTTAATTATGCTAATGCTTGTTCAATTGTTAAATTACCTACTGACTCCCAGGAGCTTGCTGATTCTATAAGAAACTTACATTCTCTTGACAATACTGATACAGCAAATGCTACTTCCCAGATGTTTAATGATACTCCAGCACATACTGGTAATAAGGCTCGTACTTCTAAACCCATACACCATGTGTCGAACGAGGGGTCCACGGTGGCCCGTAAAAAGAAGCAGCCTAAAGTTATTGTCTGCACAGCGACTTCTGATGCCGCTGACAATGCAGACAATCTTCATGGTGTGCAGCGGCGAACGTGGATTCACCTTAGTAGGGTCGCGCACAAGGCGAGTGGAAACCCCCAGGATCCTGTAAACGTCCTTAGGTTTTTGAATACTGATTCTACTGATGCAGTCTGTTATCGTATCAGCACACCTAAGTATTTTAGTTGCTACAAATTGGGTATACCAGTAAACGTTAAGGAATGCGTTATGAACCCGCAGTACTGGCCTGCAAATGTTCAGGTCAGAGAATTTGTCTTTAAACCTCCTAAGGACAGAAACGCCAATAACACCAGTCAGCATGATTTTTTAGGCGAGCGCAAGTGCTGAACAAGATAGCAACGTAAACAAGGAAGTGAGCATCATAATCGTTAACTGTCGTAGTTTAGTTAATAAACTAACTGCTTTCAACACGTTATGCGAAAGTTATTGTGCGGATATCATCATAGCATCCGAAACCTGGCTCACCGATGATGTAAGTGACTTGTTAATTTTACCAGACTCCTACCGTACCTATAGGCGTGATCGGCCTTCAAGGGGTGGCGGAGTCCTTATTGCTGTACACAAGAGATTGCCATCTTTTCTACATACTAATGATGAACTGTACGAAATTGTCTCAGTTAATATCCATCTTAATGACAAGCTCTTGTGTGTTTTCGCAGTCTATAGACCGCAGTATACTTCCATAGATATTCTTGCCAGGCTCAGAGCTTTAATAGCGCAGGCAAACAGTAGTTCTGATACTCCCGTTGGGATAGTGGAGGATGGTGATTTCAACCTGCCAAATGCGACTTGGTCCATTAGAACTTCTCGTTCTTATGTTCAACTTCTCATTAATCAACTACTTTCTGAGGATCTTTAACAAATTGTAGATAGTGCTTACCAGAGGCGAGCATATCTTAGATGTTGTCCTGGTTAACTCTATTGTGGACTGGTCCACCTGTACTGCCCTCGACCCGTTTGGTGACCATCTAACATCTACATTTCATCGCAGGTTATGCACAAAAAGGTGTTTTATTATAAGAATACCAGGGTTATGGATCTTCGCAAGTTTCTTTCGAGCCGCTATCTATGGTGGATTGACCAAGCTGGCTCTGTCAATGATTACTGGGAGTCGCTTAAATACCAATTACTAGCTGCTCATGATGTGTATGTGCCATCCAAAGAATTATCCTCCAACCCTGACCCCATTTATTACAACAAGGTCAGGCAATTAAGGAAAGCTTATCGTCGTGCTTACACCAATCGCAAACTATCTCAACTTCATAGGACACGTTTTCTCTCACTATCCAGGAAACTTCACTGTGCAAAGCTTGCAGCTCTACACCATTTCATGTCTTCTCTCGTTAAGGACAGCAAACCTGGCAATTGGAATGTATTCTATAAATACGTCAATATTTTACGGAAACCCAGATCCTGTCGTGGGCTTCCAGGCACTTCAACTAAAGTTTTAGCTGTCTTTAGTGACACTTTTAAATCAGCATATACAGATGCTCCCCAAATGAGTATTGGCATGGCAGTATTGGATCCTGCACCGGCCGCCGCCCCATTTGAGTTCGACGACAGCGATGTCCTCAAAGTTTTACGAAAAGTTACAGCAGGCTCCTGTGGTCCTGATGGCATCTCGGGTCGGCTGATTCGTGTTTGTGGCAACTCCATTGTGCCGTACTTAGCTATGCTGTTTAATATGTGTATTAACTGTGGTATACCGCTTGAATGGCGCAAAGCATAGGTGGGCCTATTCATAAAAAGGGGTCTAAATCTCAGCCAGGTAACTATAGGCCCATTAGCCTAACATGTGTTATCTGGCGTGTATTCGTGAGGATCCTAAACCGCTATATAATGCGTATCCTAATTTCTTAAGCCCGTTCCAATTTGGCTTCAGGCCACAGTACTCCTTCCTGTGAGGCTGCTCTGGCCTGCTTTGTACAAGACATAGCTGATCATCGCGACAATGGAATACTTGTTGATGCTATTTTTATCAACATGGCTAAGGCATTTGACAGTGTGCCCCACAAACTTCTTGTAGAGCGCTTGTTTGAAATTGGTCTTGACCGGCAAGGACTGTCCTGGTTAAAGATTTTTTTATCAGGTTGCACGCAACAGGTCAGAATTGGAGATTCTTTATCCGAACCAGTTGAGGTTACTTCAGGGGTGCCGCAAGGTTCGGTAGTTGGCCCAACTCTATTTTTGATCTTCATTAACACCATTGTAAATAACATATCATCCACTATTAGACTCTTTGCTGATGACATTGTCCTCTATAGGGCAATCAAGACTAAAGAAGATTGTAATGTTCTGCAAAAAGACCTGGCCCACCTAAGCAAATGGGATGCTCATTAATTGTACCAAGACAGTCTGGGTCGCATTCGGCTCAACTTCATCTGTCTACTCCTACAGACTGAGTCTAACTACCCTCACTCCAACAGACAGTTGTAGATATCTGGGTGTTATTATCAAACAAAACCTGAAGTGGAATGAGCATGTTCTTTATGCTATTTCTAAAGCCAATAAGCAGCTAAATTTTCTCAAGTACTGTCTTCGTGGTGCTTCCTATGAGACAAAGCGGCACGCATACATTAGTCTTGTACGTCCTACGTTGGAGTACTGCACATCAGTTTGGAGTCCGCCAGCTAAGTTTCTTGCCTTAACCCTTGAGGCGGTTCAACGTAGAGCGGCTCAGCAGGCGCTGAATACTTACGACTATGCAGTTAGTTTCACAGCACTCTTACAATTCTTAGAGTGGGAGCCGTTGGTTTTACGACGTGACCGAGCTAATTTTGATTTACAAAGCCATAACTAAATTGCCCTCTTTAACGGAGATTGATAACCATCTACGTGTGGCCAACTACATCTCACGTAATGACCATTGGTGTAAGATCCAACGTCCGAAATTTGCAAGCTCCTTTGTTGCAAACTCCCCAGTTGGCAGGGGTATCGCATTGTGGAATGTGCTGCCTCGGTGTGTCTTTGACCCTTTCCCTGGAACAAAAGCCCAGTTTACTAACCTGTTAGATTAGTATTTCTTAGTTTGATTTATAATTGTAATTAGATTGCTACCACCGCTGGCAACAGCATTGTATTGATAAATAAATAAAGTTTGGTTTGTGTAGAACAACACCCCTATTTTAGATTTGCATAACATTCAAGTCGCAAGGTTTAAAAGTACCATGTAGTAATGTAATTTGAAATGCATTTATGTAAGGTATTCTTTCTTTAAATTTGTTTGAACAAGTATTTATTGGTGACTTTGGAATGGTCCCGTTTATGAAGGGCATGTGCTATGTTCAACATGACGTTAAAATGAAAAACTAACCTAGTTGCATCAATTAAGAATGGTGATGTTTAACTTTTTGCTTTTGAGGAATTATTTTCATAATTTGAAGTACTTCCTTGTGTTATAAAATCGTTTACTGGGTTCTATGTCATTTAAACTTGTTCTTGTGTGAAATAATTCACCACATGTTTGACTTTGGTTTTAAGATAGTCAAAGGTTAATTGAAAAGTGAAAATATTTATTTAACCTTTGGTTAGATCAAAGTACTTATTCCATTTGAAATTATAATAAATTAGTTCTATCTCAAACTATCTTGTAAAGCTAGCAGATCTGGTAGCCCTTAGATCAAAATGCGATTTGTCAAAATAACTTACTTAAGATAAAAAAGCTTTAGGAAATGAAATCAATTTTATACCATTACATTTGAATGTCAATGTTTTTTTTTATAAATATTTATGTGAAAAATACTTGTTTGAAAAGACATTTACTTATTATGAATAATAGAAACAATTCATCTAAATTCTTTTGTTATTCTACTGTTAGACATTGGAGTTGAATCTTTGAATGTAGCCTAGTGAGAGTTGAAGATAGAACACTCTACATATAAAAAATAAAAGAATTACAATGACATATTTTTAGGTTTGTTATATTATTTTTGGGTCACAAACAGTGATCTCAATGTATGTGCTAACTGTAATTTCCTTTTCAGGTGTGGTTTCTTTATTTGTGTATGGTAGTCGTGAGCTTATAAAGACGTTTGAGATAGTTATTGCATTAGGGTTTCTACATCTTCCCTTGTGCGTTCAATCTAGTTGTTGAGTTATTAGATGTAGTAGCACCTTTCCCATTCCTTTTTTGTATAGTATTTCGAACAGTGTCGACAACAAATCTACAACCACTCTTGTGTTCTCTGCAGGGTTCATGCCACGGTCATGCTTGCTCCACCTAAGTTAATAACCTTGTTCCATCCTTGTTAAATAATAAAAAGTTACACTGAAGTCAAATGTGAGGTCGGTTCATTTAAAAAGATTACACTAGCATCCTAACGTGGGGCATACCCAGTGCAGCATATACTCGATTTAATAAATTGTTATTGCTAGTTGGTCAAGAAAATATTACAAGCTTTTCATAAAAGTATAAATTATACTTTCAATTTTATCAACATATATGTTATATTCAATACATGTGCTGATTTATTAAATATCGTAAATTCCATTTGTCCAAAATAAGCTATTCCTATGCAAAATTATAAATAAAACATCTTTCAAGTTTTTATGATATATTATGAATTTTGGGTCCTTTTTTGTTTTTTTGTAATTACACATCACCTGATAATTATTACTAACGTTACATATTTACAAGGTACTGTGGCATATATTAAAATTTCACAAAGGTCACTTTGAGTTTCTTGGCGTTTTATAATTAACCTATTATTTTGTTTTAAGTTTGATTACAAATCCAGAAAATAGTAGTACTATAATAAACGGATATTAATATGCAACAAATAAATACTTCTAAAAATAAATATGAAACAAATAACAGTAAAAAAAAAACAACATTAGAATTGCAAAAAATAAGTTGCAATGGGCTTGAAAAGTTTTCTCACATAAACTAATTTAAAAACAAATGCAAGAATGAAACAAATTTAAAATAAAAACGGAGAAACGTTCAATAAAAATTGTTGCAACAAAATTTGCAATTTTTGCAATACAGTCGTATACATATATTTGCTAAAGTATGAACCATTGGTCCCTAATAATTTCCATGTACCCTCACTTAGCTTGCATTTTTAAAAATATTTAATTTCAGGTTTCGTAACCAAACTCTTGAGACACATTGCTCTTTAGAATTTCGTCCTTATAACAAAACAACTACAATTCTACATAACAAAAACTCAAAATATAAAAAATGTAATTTACCCAACAAGTGCCTGTAAAACTTTGTCATAATAATAATAATAATTGTAATAAAATAGAGGTATGTAATTATTTTGATTTTTGATTAATTAATCAATAATGGCCTTAAAGAAAATATTACATAACAATAATTTAATATTTATAAAATATAGTATACAATTTACATACAAATACAAATGCACACTTATACTACAATATATGCAAAAAATAACTTCTACTTACATAATGTCCACAACCTTGAGCCTTGCACATAAGTTGTCAATTAGATTACCTAGGCCACTACACTTAGCATTGTACAAATATAGCGCTAAATATGTCATTAGAATTTATACTATATATACAAAAATATACATTATTATATTGGAATTTATCTTTGTTTTACTAAATTACAAAGAATGTAAAAAATTTACTATACTAAAGGATGCGCGCTCACTAGAAACATTAAATGATACCAATACAAAATTCAATCTTTCTAGTGGCTTAAATAAATATAAAATTGGCAAATATGCCCTAAACATTATTCCTTACAATAGATATATATATGGTATAAATGGTTGTTTAGAAAAAGGTAAAAATCTTTTTCAGTTGAGGGCTTAGTTCGATTGACATTAAATTGACTGTCGGCATTCTTTGGCATACCATGGACATTAAAAAATGAACGAATTACATTCTTTCTTTGAGCCGTTTTATTCCAGCACGTACATATTTTACCAAGTCTATGAGCGAACTGTGCAATGTAAGGGGCTTGCAGGTTCGATCCAACTCAATAAAAAAATCTGTAAATAAAAAAAGAATTTAATACATAAATAATAAAAAATACAGATCCATTCAACTGCACTATCATATGTTAATATTCTCATTAATTACTCCTAATATATTTCCAATCAACAAACCATCAAAAATGTTATAACTTTAATGTGATGCACTACAGTAACGTTAAATTAGACTGAAAAAAATAAAATTTAATTTTGAAGGGACGAAATATATGGACACTTTTGTATAAAAGATTTTGTAAATAATTATTCTTGATTAATCAGGATAATACAATATTTGTTGCTATAAAAAAAACAATTCAAATTGAAAAGCACAAATTTAACTTTTATCTACTATGGTAAGAATGAACTCATATTGACATCAATAAAACCACACAGCAGACATCGAAATGTGACAAGCATACACAGATAAATACATTGTAACAAATTGTAAGCCCAGAGAATGGTAAAGTAAGCATAAAATGGACTTGAAACATTGTATTAACCAGATGCTGACCCTAATAAAATATGATTTATAGTGGGAATAAAAAAGTTTTTTGGACACAATAAAGTAGAATTAGTCCGCTATATAGAACTCCTTAGCTGAAACATCACAATGTAGAGATATGGGCTAATACAACAGGAAGATTTGGGAGTCATAGAAGTCAGTTATTTGGGAAACACATTAACCTGAAAAGATCAATTATGTAGGGGTACGAGAAAGTGTATTCACGGACAAGGAAAGGAGTAGTTCTGGATGAGGTTTTGGACAAGTTAAATTCAGACACTGAAAAACTACGGAATGTTAGTTAGGATATAAAAATGTAATGAGGTGAGGATATGGAATGCAGCTTAACGGGAGAATACACAACATACGAGGAATTATTTGATCCGATGCTCGAGGCTCTGCAAGGTATTTTCGAAACGCCTGTGGAGGGAATTAGCATCGTTTATAACCATTGCATGGAATGAAACTGGATTTGTTCATCTTACCGCTAACTTGGAATTTTGGGGTTAGGTTGTAACTGTTGTTCAAAAAATGGACAAAACCAGAAGGTATAGTATTGACAAAATAAATGCTGGTGTGGTCTGGACATGCTGAAATGTTATAATAAGGAAATTAAACAGAAAGGAATATTATAGGTATAATTTATATGTGGGAAAACGTAAATATGTTAGACATTTTTCGACTAATGACATTAAGTCGACATTACAGTATTATTTTTCTTTTGAATTTAGCAATGGGACGAACTGTTATTTAATATAAGAATACAGTTACTAGTAAAATATTAAGAAATATGTAGGTGTTAAGTATTTTGGAAATAACAATGGTAGCACAAAGTTGGTATTTGAAGGGGTTTTTGTTTTTTTTACAAATGACACTGCTAATAAGGATTTATGAATGTTTTAATAATTAAATAAAAAAGCAGGAAAAATTTGGAGCGACGATTAGTTTTGTGGATGGCTTAGAACTAAGTTTTTTCAAAATTTCTTTTAGGGAAGTATATTTGTATGTATAAGGGAATTATTTATATGTTAATAGTGGTTAAGGCGAGTTTGATTTTTATTTAATTTATTTAAGAAATAGTTAAAGCCGGCGAATTGTAAAGAATATTCAGCTACTTCGGTGATTCGCTTATTTAAAAGAAGCATTTTACTGTGTAAAATTTTTTAAATTATAATCACCTCAGGACACCAGTTCAAGGAAATTTTATGTGAAATATCAGTCTTCCACATAAAATTGATATCAAAGGTATTGCGGTGCAGACTGTTTGGTATCCTCAATTTTAACAAAGATAAGTATTTCAGGGTGTGTTAACGTAATGTAGAATTTTGAATTAAAAACCTAGTTAATTACTATTTTTGCATTTCTTTATTTTTCTTTACATTTTTTTTCATTTAGCCATACTAAACCACTCCTGCACCACCGCAGTTAGCCGATGTACATTGTTACGGAGTCCTCACCGCTTTGGGACAAATCAAAATTTAATGTATTTAATGCCTATTTCAGCCGTAACAAACTATTTATTTCAACCATGTAACCCTCATTTCTGAGCGAGAGCAAATTTTATGTAAAAAACAAAATACATGTCATAGAAACACTTTAGCGTTATGTTAAATAGAAACCGGATGCAAAAAGAGGAAAATTAATCTTAAATAGATAGATTAATATTGAAGGATCCTGTATAATTATGATTTCATGTATAACAGTATTCAGTAAGCAAGATATTTTAATAAATAGTTAGTTCCATCAAAATCATAAACTTAAAAATCACAAAAGTAACAAGTTACTCCTATTAAATACATACTGGAACGGAACATAAATTCTTTTAAATCCCAAAAGGGTAAACTTAAAATGAATTCAATAAACTTTCATTCATTTTAAGACAGCTTTAGAGTAAATTTATTAATATACACTTCAAATATAGGACAGCTTTTTACAAGTTTCAGTTAATCAATGTAAACCCTAGATCATATCTAAAGTAAATTCTTACAATGTAAAAACCAAAGACGCTGAGTAGTAAAAAACTCACCAAGATGAAGTTACAGATAATTATATTTTCCATACACAGTAAAAAGGATTTTAATATATTTATTCAGATTGATGAGAATATGTGTCATGGACAAATTTATATGATGGCAACATACAGGGCAACACCTGAATCATATAGAATAGAAATGTGATACAATGACAACCCCCGCCAAACATATGAAAAGTAGAAAGGACAAATACTAAATAATGCAAAAAAATTTACTTGTAAGTCATAGACAATGTAAGGGTGGGTAACTGTGAAAAAAAAGTTAGTCGAGTACATCCCAGTGGTTATGAATTAACAGATGGGCGATAACTCGGGAAGATCCTGGATTTGTGCAAAACAGAAAGATTTGGACAAATTTGATCCAAGCAATAAATAAATATTAGATATATAAAAACCTGAATAGCGAGTTGCGGATAGTTACCCCGATGGAACTACTCTGCGATATTTTATCTAAACGAAACCATAAAAGTTATTGACAGAAGTTTCAGTTTCTTCTCACTGCTTGTTAAGACGAACACCATCCATATTTAATTTGGTGTTAACCTCAAACTTCAAATTTGTAACAGCCAAACCTTTGTTCCACAGCCATATGTTTTGTTAATGAACATTTAATTTATTTTAAAAGGTAAATAAACGGCAACATAAAATTCTTGTATGATAATAGATCATATTTGCAGGTAGTAGAATTAATGCATTAGGCTTAGATAGCCTAGCATATACTTTTATAAACTCCACCAGAGAATACTTCAGCAGAGATTACTTTATCAGAGAACACTTCATCAGAGAATGCTTCACCAGAGAATATTTCACCAGAGCATACTTCACCAGAGAACACTTCATCAGAGAACGCTTCACCAAAGAACCCATTCATGCTCATTTTAAACGGGTAATTCAGGTAGACTTTCTCTGTACACATTTTATTAGTATTCAGGTACGACATCTTGGCCTTAGAAAAGACATCTTTATCGGGAAACGGAATGTGCACTAGAAGACAGTCAGATATCAAGAGTCCGAAAATTTATTCTGGTTTGAAGATAACCACACATTTTGAGAGAGAGACAAACAAGAAAACCATCCTAAATGACAGATTCATGTATACACCAGTTGTGTATTTATAGACATTATTCAGAAGTTTATCAATTAGAAAATTACATATGATCATAATTATTTATATTATTTGTACTAAAGGAGGAACATTAAATTAAAACTAAAGATCAACGTATTTAATGTATTATTTTGTAATACTAAAGAAAATGTTACACAAATCAAAACTAACCTGTGATTGTAAACGGTATTAATATAAAATTAAGATGAAGAAATGCTTGTATAAGGAAGGAAGTGGGACCTCAATGTAACATGGCGAGGCAACGGCGAATTGACATGTTACAATGTTGATTGTTAATCACATCATGTGCAGTATCATCAGGTTTATTGAATTTTGGTTTGTTATTTATTTTACCAATTTTTGGATTATAAGGTGTCTCAACATTGTTAAACAGCAATTTCATTAAATCAATATTGCTGTTCTTTAGTGTATCAAGTTCAATCCTTAGTTCAACTTAATTCCTGATACAATTTAGCAATTTCATGAACAAGAGCTGTGTTCTCAGATTTAACAGCATTACACACAATGTAGGAAAAAGCATAACTTTTTAGGAAACCAATCACTCCATCAGGTGAAGTTGGTGCCTCTTCATGGATTTTTGACTTCAAGGTGGTGTAATCTTTGTGTTTTTACAACTATTTCATCACCTACTCCATCAATCTTACCAAGCATGTGACAAGAATTAAATAGAAGTTGATTGCTACCATCAGCTAAGGTTATAATAGTACTATATCTTTCACTGCATGATGAGTGAATGAAGTTTCCCTTTACAGATAACACACTCAACACATTTTTTAACCACCTTATTATTGCAATAAATACAAACTACAGATTGACCACGTTTTGTATGCTGTTGACTGGCAACCATGTTTAAAAATTTGCATTATTGTAACAGCGGCGTTCAACGTGGAGCATTTATTTTTATTCCTTCATCTAAATATATTTTCTCTTTTCTATCATTATTTCGACCAATTTTTATCTTTTGCCATCATTGAACTTTCATATCATTTACATCTTACGTACACTTATTTTACAACCATTGACTTATTCTACTGTACATTTAAATGGATGTTACACTTGAACCTTGTAGCGTCTCAAACCTTGTCATGTCCATAAATACCTTTCTCAGTTTTATAACGCAGATCCCTCATTTCTGGTTACAAAAATATTTTCCATTGGTCATTATACACAAATAATTCCATTTCCTTTAAATTTTCATCTTTTATCTTATTATTATTATTTTATCGCAGTTGACATATTTTTCGGCTGAACAACTCGACGAATCTTTAAGACTTGTACTAGCTGATGTCGGCTTAGTGCTTTACTCTTCCGATTCACATAAGATCGCAACCTATGCCTCTATAGTAAAAAATCGATTTCCACAATTGGGAATACAAATAATTTCTATTAGATGTGTTTTCTTTTGCATATATTTCAATCATTTCTTACAAATTCAGTTATCAATATCGTAGGGATGTAATGCATTTCTTTGTTTTTCTCTGAATGTGTTGGTGAGAGGTTATTGCCTTTATAGTTTCTAATATTATTCCTTACTGTGATACGTATTCCAAATGTTCCTCCTTTTTTCAATTAACTGTGTATCGTACAATTATTGCTTGTCCATGGTAGTCATGTCTATGAAATTACTGTGTGGGTAGAGTTAAGTTGGTTATGTTACCTTTATTTGATTTTTTATCGCAGTGGATGTGCTCGGTAGGAAGATGATCACTCTGGGTGTTATTTAGAGCCTAGATGTTTTTAAGTATCGATGTGTTTATCTTATCATTAACGTTGCAAGTGACCCTTAAAACCAATCTTTTTTAATAGGGACATTCCTACTATCTACTCTTTCCCTACGATGCTTTGTTAGTGTAAAAAAATCGTGGTAGATTTTTTATAGAGTTTTTCTATACCTATCGAGAATTCTTATATATTTGTAACAAGCCCAGGGTAAGGTTGGATGACAAGCGGCTTTTAGAAAAAGAAAACTCTTAAGACTTTTAGCTAACTGAGTTTTCGACCCACGGTCGCATGAGATTGGGTCAGTGGGTTTATTAAAGTTAAAAAAAATAAGATAATGGACGCCACCTAAATTTTTTATAAAGCAACTGACTAAATCAATTTGCTTAAAAGGAAAATTTGGAAACCTAAAAGTTATCTAACCTCTTTAAGAATTAAGTTTAATACCACCTATACGTTACTTACTTTCTTACTGCTCTGACGAAGTTCTAGGATGACTCTGAAACATAATTACAACTAACACAGATATCATCTATCTAATAATTCTGTGACTACACAAAGTCCTTAATTTTGTTTCAGATACTTATCACTGAATCGTTATATGAATTCCTTCAACGGTCATAAAATCTTTGGGAGAAATTAAATATTCAAAAAAAATGATCTGAAGAAAAAATTGATTCTATATTCTCATTTAAACAATTATGTACATGATAAATGCAACTGAACAAAAGTTATATTCTTATGAATATAATTACTAAGTTACTCAGGAGATGTAAAGCTAATTTTTTAAATTTTAATTCTACTGAATTTTAATTGAAGTCTGTATTTTATTAAAAATATTTATTTATACTTAATAGACTGAAGTAGCGCTACAAAAGACTGTACAAGAGATTCAAATTTTTGTACATGCAATAATGTATTTGTTAGTTAATCACAAATTAAAATTTCATTTGCTGGAATGAAGGCACACAAACTGAACATCTTGAAGTAAGATTTTGGTAAACAAGATAAGAAATAACATTTAGTTAAACAAATGCTGCAAACAACATGTTACCATGATTTATCTATACTTATTATCTTTTTATACATAGTTTGACAATGAATAATTTCTAAATTTGAACACGTGATTAATGAAATACAATCATTCTATATATTTTAAATATTATGCCCTTAAAAAGGTTAAGCCTCCTTCTTTTAACAAGTATGCTACTAAATTATTTGTACGGCGAAGTGCTTGCATATAACAGAGCATAAGGTAATTTACAACTGAACAATTAAATATTACGTAAATTCATATATCAATATATGGAATAAAATACAGCACATGCAGCAAAAATTTCAGGAAATTAAATGGGTTTACCCATTGGCATCAACGACCTATTAACCTCTAAGTACATGATGCGATGTCACCATTCTGCCATGTTTGGCACATTCCAACAAATCTGCTTACAATTTAAGTACAAAATATTTCCATGTTGATAAATTTTAATTAAACATCAACCAAGTAGAACAACCATAATATTTCATTAAGAATTTTGTAGATAACGGAAGTTGCACTGCAATATACTTTATTATAAATTGTAATTAATTACCTATTAAACAAACCGTTGCAAAGATCAAATTACTTCATGAGTTTATTGTCTCAGACAACCAAACTAAAACTGTTTCATTTAATTCGGCGTTTACGCCAGGAAAACTTAATTTCCTGTATCATCTCGTCTATTTGATTAACAGAGCAAGTGACCTTCCGGCTTGACAAGAAGACAAAAAGTGACCACCTGTCACTAGTCGACGAACAACTTGGAAATCTTAGATATCATAACATACGAGTAGGGAACACGCGCAATGGTTTAATTCTGTGATCAGCTGTAATAGTACAATGCTTTAAATTTTATTGGTTTAAGAAATGTCAAGTGTACTAGAATTCATACTGGGTAAAACATTATTGAATAAATACTAAATTAACGGGTTTGTAGCAGTAATGTCGACAAATAATTTTGCTTGAAATTTTTACATGTTACAGCTTCGCCTAAAACTCTATCTTTTCCTATCCCTCTACCGCCATTTTAAATCTTATTTTATTCCTCTATTGGATCTGTCTTAGGGCCAAGACAATTGACCATCACATAAGAGTGGTGCTACCCCACTATGGGTTGCTGACTACAGTATGGATGGTTGAGTAATACTTCACTATCCACCATTTTGCTATCGTTCTTGCTCAATGTGAGCCCTTCATCTTCTCTCTTCTAGCTGGTTGTTATAAAGCTCCAAAAATACCATCTCCCTCTTTTATCTTTTCTTTATCTCCTATTTTTTCTTAGAATTTCTAAGTCGCTGCATTGTTTGAAGGTTGTTACTTCACAACATTGGGTCGTGGATGCGAGGAACCTCCGTCTAGCTGTATATCACCACTGTCTTACACTAATCTCCGTTAAAGCTGTCGACAGTAAATTTGTTATCTGATTTGGCCTGTGTGCCGATCTTCTCTTAATCGATGCTTTCTAATCAATACCTCATGCTGTTCGTTTTCACGGGATGACTGTAGTGCTATGGGAATCCCTTTTCTAATATTATATTTGTAGTAGAGGCGTGAGTCTTGAGCAGTATAAGGCCTCCAAACCAAAAATTAATTGTTACGTTATCTTTTCTTAAAAATTTTTTATAAAGCCATTATTTTATCTTAATTATTAGGTTAAGTCATTAATGTCTAGTGTTTAAATATCTCTTTGATAATATCTTCAAGATTTTGTCTCAATATTTCGAACCACAAAGGGTTTGTTGCTTATCTTTCTCTTCGAGGTTATCTTGGAGACATTATCTTGTCTATTTAACATATGACCCTAAATGGTCAGATATTTATCTTTCTCTCTGCAATTATCTCTGATATGTTACTTTATCTTACCTTTGCCTTAAAGTAAATAAATTATCTATATCTTTCTCTTTGCACAATACCTTTGAGAAATTATCTATTTGCTGTTCCAAACCTTTGGTATTTATGACCAAAAGTAGGATTTATTATTGAAACATTAAAAAGCTAACTTACTTGCTAATATTGTACTTGGTAGGATAGGAGTAAGAGAATTATGTATCGCTACTGCAGTAGCACTGCAGAATTTGTTAATTTAACGTTTTTGGTGCTACAACGTATTTTGTTTTATTATGTTAAAAGCCAGCAAGAACTATGTTTAGCTTAACAGAATATCTAAAAGATATTAATGAATATTTGCATGCGTTCATAAGCAAATATAAAATGAACTTTGTATTTGGTTTTATAGTAAATTTAAGCACTGGTTTAAGTGTTTGAACCTCATATTCTTCCACTAAATATGTGTGGTTGGTTTGGCGGCAAACAAGACCATTGCATGCTTAGTTGAGATAGCCTTAATATCAGGTGGCTATTCAGTTCCGTTTCCTGGTATCGCAAATACTGTTACGGTTCAAAAATCAGGTGGTGCATATAGACATTATTTAAGTTTCCCGTGCATGCAAGCTTTCATACAAAGAGATTTTTCTTTTTCTTTTATTTTTGAAGCATTGAGGCGATTGGTGCGCCATTTTTAACTCCAAATTTTATTTTAAAGTTTAAATTTAGGGGATTTATAAATTCAGCTTTTTTCTGGCCTTAATTTAAGCTACTATATGTAAAGCTTCACGGTTAGTTTCCCACGAATCTGAAAACAATCACCTCATGATTTATGGCATGTTAATGACACCTTGCATTTCTTAGGTTAAAGGGACGCAGATGTGGTTAAAATGGTCTGCTTCGAGAAGCATGCAATAGTGAGGTTACTATACTATTGTGGGAAGATCGCATCTTAAAAGCAGGGACTTTATTATTAGGGATCGAAGAGATCAGGCGTGTGTGTGGTTAGTACGACAAAGTGATTCCTTTCGATTCCTGTATCTTCTTCTTCTACCTAATAAACATCGCTGTGCATCTTCACTTAGTCGTGCAAAATTTGATGCACGTATAAGAAACCCCCGGACGAACGTGACCCAAAACAGAGAAGATGTCCTTGTCTTTCAGTAAATACCAGGTAAGTCACTGGTTTGTTTGTTAACTTGTGGGCTTTGTCAGTGGCAGCAACACATGCAACCAAATTTGGGAACGCATGAACTACGTCCAGGGTTATGCATGGGCGGCAAAGCAGGGAAAGCTTAAATATTTCTAAATTTGAATTATTGTAGCAACCTTACATGTTTTCTCATTAACATTTTGTTTAAGTTTTGCAGATCTAAACACAAACTTATTTGACCATTAACTTTCCTAGAAATTGTTAATGAATATATAAATTCAATCAGTTCATTACTAGGTTTTATAATAAATACCCAAACTTAATAATATATCAAGTTCAGTCTTAATAACCTTTTTTAAATGAAAAGAAATTTTACGCATAGACATGTACGACGGAACATAATCCTTCTTAAGCATAAAATAAATGGAGGAGTTATAATTTCTACTATACCATCAAAAACATCACATTTAACAATCTCACTGTTGTTTATATATGAACTTGTGTGACAAAATTTAATGCTACTGTGCATGTAAACCTAAAACAGAAGCAGCTTGTAAAGAGTCTACTATTTGATACTCTAAATCAATTTTCCTACAGGTTCACATTCTGTGGCACATTTTAAAAAACATTTGCCCAGTACGGAAATCATCATTATTGTAACCAGTTATTTTAATCTTTGATATATATTTTTTTAACAATCAAAGATTTGAAAACAGAATTTATATAGTTAATCTTAGCACTTATACCTAGCATACAATCAATTAATTTGCTATTTACATTTATAGTCTCCGTCCAATCATCAACACAAAGTACACTGTTAATAATTGCACCAAAAAAAAGTCTCGATATTGCAAAATGATTAAGTTTTTTACAATACTTAGAAGATTTATTGCACACGGGCCAGTTGAACAGCATGTTAATAACCATTTTTACTGTTATTAATTACCTTACAATTAAAATTAGACCTCAGAAGTTAGCTGTTCTTGCCGCTGTTGCTAGTTATTTTTTATAACAGGAACTGAGACTTGTGTTCCTGAATTTCTTTTAATCTGTTATGTTAGTTCAGTTGACTTTACGATATTGACTGTTTTATCCAATGTCAAGTTTGGTTCTCTTAATAATCTATCTTTTACACAAACATTAGAAATACCACATGCTATGTGGCCAGCAATTAATCCATCTTTAAGATCTCCTTAGTTTCTGTATAAAAATTTAAGGTTTATCGATTTAAAGTACAGAAATCGACAGCATAAACATTTATTTAGGTGACTACAAAATCTGATTAGTACAGATACCAGGTGTAATTATAATGTTCACAACATTGACATTTTTTTGTAACATATCTAGTAAATACACGTAGCACTTAGCATATAACATTAGACATATCAAACATCAAAACAGTTATGACTTAATTTTAATTACATTAGTTAATTGGCCGTTCTTCATAGGAGTATTAAAAATATTTTAATTAGATTCCTATGGTGGAAGTAAATATACGTTATTCAAAAATGTATGCCATATATTGAAAAATACGTATGTATATTCATAGAACATAGTGATACAAAACAACACAATTTTGCAGGGCTATAAAACTATCTATCTATGCAAGGAAAGAAACCTATGGTGTCAGTGGAAAATAAAGAATATGAAAATTAATTACAGCTCTAAATTAAAAAAAACAGCCATTATAATATCAGTTTGAACATTTACTGCTACCATCATTCCAAGTAAAAGGAACCGCGTGCAAACCCTGCAATTAGGTTTTGTCACAGTGTACAACGTTTCCTTCATTTTTCTTGTACTGTTGTAGTTGCCGTAAAAACTCAACTCGTTTTTTAAAATGTCGGTTCTTTCTATTAATACTTTTCAGTTATCTTGTGTTTTCTCCCACCGAAAACCCAATTTACGTATAAGACACATAAACGATGACAATTTTCCAGTAAAATTAACACAATAATTTTTTTATTTCTTCAAATATGACTTTCAGGATAAGTCTTTGCTTATGAATGTTTGCAGAATTATATACAGCCATTTAAACAATTTCCTCTTCAAATTGGTTCAGATTAGATTTGCACCTCTTATAAATTAGTTTTCTCAGGACTGCAAATTTGTTGCCATCCAGTTTGTTATTAGCTTCTGTAATAATTTGATTTACCATGTTTATTCCAACTTCTGTTGCACTTGCTACTCGTTCTTGTAAATTACTCTTAGGAATAAAAGCTAGTCCATTCAATTCATCACTCATAAACTTAAACATGCTATAAATAATTTCCATATCTTGGCTGAGAACCATTTTCTTACAATTACTAATTGTAAATATCAAATTTCAGGAATAAAAAATAATTTGTAAGAAAAATAAACATAATTCATCATCTAATTGAATCGAATGCCGCAATTTACCTACATTAAATAGGACACGTGGTTGCAGAAGAATTTAAAAATACTGGTTGAAGTTGGATACAAGCAGATAAATTATAAATTAAAATTAACAATACTTAGAATAACTCCACTAAAACTGACAACAAACAATAATAAACGAATCTCAAATATCCAAACAATTGACAGATAAAATACAAAATGACAGTTGACTTAAATCAAGTTTTTAGGATGGATTTTTATAAATAACTCAACTTGGTGTTCTGCGCAGGCCTGTGAGATATTGAAAGACACATAAAGTTAATAAAGACAGACTTCTCTTAAATCTCATCCTAATTATGAAGCTGCAAAGCTACTTTCATTGTCATTACTTTTTGTTTTATAATATGCACTTGTTTTACTGAGGAGTTGTAAGCTAACAGATTTTCTTTGAATATCATAACAACAATATTTTATTATGGCTGCAGGCTCTTTTTAAAATAAATCCCATCACATCTGATTTCAATTATTTCAAATTCAATTTACGTGAAAATTGTTGGAGATATTGATTTGCATCAAGAAGACTTTTTTATGTATAATATCAAAAACATTACGAATTTCGGTTGATTTTAGCATAATCTAAATGTTATATCTACTAATCTATTTTATATACTAGCAATCGAAAGTATACTAAGCTTTATGAGTTGAATTAGGTTTGGAAAGTTTTATAAAGCCAAGTTGAATGGATTCCACAAAAATAATTTAAAATCAATCTTACCTCTATGCCTGCCTTTCATCACAAGAGCATCTGCCTGGTCCCATAGATCTTGATACGATATAAGATATGAGAAATGCTGATTTTGTTTGGACATAGCATTATAAACAGGAACAGGCACTAACATACATGGAGAGGGAGGTGTTGGAGCAACAGAAGGAGTAGCCGCTGTAGCATTTCCTCTAACTGCTAGTTCTCCACTACTGTAACCAGATGACTGGCTTCCTACTGATCCCACTGATCCTGCAGGTGATGGAGTAGGTGAAAGTGAAGGAGTGCCCTGTCCTCCAACAGCATGATTTATTTGGTCCGGAGGTATTGGTAACGTATTTGCAGACTAAATAAAATTTAAGCAATAATTAATTTGCCTAAACCTTGTTAAAATGTTTACCTTTAAGCAATACTCATTAATAATTTTTTGATAATCCTTCATTTCATGCTTACGAATTTTAAATAACTTATAAAACAGAAGAGATTGGCATCGGTAACTGTAAAGACAATTATGTAGAACAATAAATTTTAAATAATTGATTATTAACCTTAAAACAGCTAACTTGGTGTGTATGGATGATGTATTTTGTTGACTTCGAAATTTTGATGAAATATATCTATAAAAAAACATATTTCGTAACATTAGCACACAGCAAAACTCAAAACTTACTTAATAAGGCTAAGGGTATCTTTATACATAGTAAAGGCAGCTTTTTCTGTAACAGGTTCATGTTCCATAGCATTACCCGTTAAAAGGAAGAAAAGTACAGCCTCCAAATACAACATACATTGCTTTATAGTATCAGTCTCTTTATCAGCTAAATGTTTCAACCGTTTTGCTTCACTCAGGTACCTATTTTGGTCTCTGAAAATATAAGCATTAACATCATGGTAAAGACTTACAAGAGAAAGTTTTTGTAACTGGCCTTTTATTAATCGTGTAAAAAACTACAAAATGTTAAAAATGTTAATATTATCTATTTTAATGCAATTCATTCAAAAATCCCTAAAGATTAGAATTGAAAAATGTTTGCTAGTGGATAGTAAAAAGAATCTTTTAACATTTTCACTGGCAATGTGACACATTCATTTTATAAACTTGTTATTTCTACGTTAGGTGGTTGATAATGTTACAGAAGTGCTTTTAGTAGAGACCAAACACAAATAAAAAAGGTTTTTTTACAATAAAATACAATAATAAATTGCCGTAAGAAGCATACTAAATAATTAATCTTCTACAATGGTTTAGCTATATAGCGGTATGCAGCAGCCAACAATTATAGTTGAGGTTACATAAACTATTTTGTTTCCGATGTAATAGTTATTACCAGTAGGCAGTAATCTAGGCATTGGACAAATATATCCGTCATTGATTGCATGAAACTTAAGAGATATATCTTAAGGAATTCTTACAAAAAGGTGAAGGTAATTTTAATTCAGGGCGAGCTCAGAAAAATAGGATCAGAGATGTTTTAATTTTAACATATTGAACTCAGGCTGATAAATAGTCCGTAGCCATCAGAACATATTAAAAGATACAAAGGACATGAATTACAGTATTGAAAGCCTTTGTAAAGTCTGCATATCAACTTAACAACCATCTCCAAAAGCAAAGATAATAAATGCAATAACTTCCCAACCAACAGATGCAGAATCTCCTATCTAAATAAAAGAAACCACTTCATCAGCTATTTCAGTAGATAGGACATAAACACTCTCCTGCTCAAATAAGTTGGTATATTAAACTGTACTAAAAATTTTTGCAGTACAAATATTTACAGATAATATTAACATAAAATATGATAATTAGTGTAATGTAAATCATATAAAAATCACAAAAAGTTTACCAAAGTATTAACTTACACTTTGCATTCACTTACATTGACCTTTCAGGTTCAGAGATTACTTCTTTAAAAATATATCTTTTAACAAAATGTGTATAAAATGCCCTTTGTTATAAATAATTTGAATTAATTAAATCTTACAGCTACAAAATCTCACATTAAAAATATTTAATACACAATGCAATTTTTGAAAAGTCATTTACAGAAAACACAAAACTTAAGAGCTCATATGACCTTGATTTCAAGAGTTTTTAATTAATCGAAATAAACAGCCTCCCAATTCTTCCAAGCTATGAACACATGCGATTATCCCAAGGATTGTATTCAAACAAAATTACTCAAAACTGATACCAGGTCTAAATCAAAATCCAATTCATAACGAATTCTATTACAGTAGGTGAAAGCAATATTAACAGTAAAGTTTAAAATGGTCCAGTAAAGCTATGATTAAATTTATAAAAGAACTACTAATTGAAGAAGTAATTGCAGTAATATTTAAAGTCTCCAAACGAAACCCATCTTGAAGTCCTCAATTGAAATTGATCTTAGAGTCCTCAACTGAAATCGATTTTGAAATCACCAATTAAAACCATAAAATAACCCATTACCAAAATAATTCAAACATGCAGATCTACTTACGATTTGAAAATCGACAAGTCAAATTCACTTGAACAACACTTTTTAAACAAAATATTTGTATTTGTACTTGTTTTGTAGCACTCAATTATTTAATCTTAACTGGTTTACAGAAATGCAACAATTCCTTTCATAAATACTTATATCTTTTCATTCAGATTATAAAACCTTTTGTTCCAAGAAATTTCATTTTAGTCTAGTACTAAAATTTAGTAGGAGGCAAGTACATCATAACCATACAGCAGCTTTTCCTTTAATAACAAAAGATTCCATTCGTTGAGTGTTTTGATTAATGCTAGTTTGACATCATCATGGTGTGTAAATTTCAGTGATTTTAATTTCCATTAATTTGTAATCACACCGAGTGTTTCTCTAGGTAAATAACAAATTTATTTTAATATCGCCATAATTATTTTAAGTGTCGGTGGTATTATACAAAGAATTAATATCGTCAAAAATTATTTATAAACCAGATGCATTTATTCAAACTTAAAATTGCATTAATGATAAAAAATATCATGCAATTTATAATATTATCAGGAAGCACAAATTCTTAATATAATTGCACTACAGCAATTAGTCACGTAGGTTAGTAGTTAAATGAAATATATGCATAAAATACCTATCCATTTAACTAATATAAAATGTACTTTCTTATGTAAAGTTTTCTTCGTTATCAGTGGTTTCTTAATTACACTAGAAAACCTTCAAGAGTTTGTAGAAAATTTCAATACTAAGACTAATGTCATTACTAACTACAATTGTTTTCCATAAAGCAAGATAGTAATTGAGTCCACTCTGATTAGCATTCGTACAACCATAATAATAATAAGTAAGTTAAACACTGATTTGATACCACCTTCAATTCACATACCATAGCGCAATGATGAAACGTATCCTCAAAAATATGGTCACTGGCTTTATTAAAATTGATGTCACTTTCAACCCAGAATTTGCAAAAATTAGAACAGGGAAGACTGCTTGGTAACAAGGAATAGAACATACATGTTTAGTATTCAGAAAGGTAAAGCAATCGGTTACTAACATATCAATATAACCTAGTGCTGACGACAGATTAAAATTGCCAACAATAATTAATAATACATCAGGATTATATTCATTCAACAGCAGCACAAGAGTCTCAATAGCGGTCGACGTTTGTAATGTAGGGCTGATGACTACATTCCCAATAAAACAGGTATTAACTAAATGCATTATAGTAAATAAATGCTCTGCTGATGTGCAACTAAAAGATAGTTGTATGCTTTTTATCAATTTTTTAACCAATATTAAAACGCCACTACCAATTGTTTTAGAACCAGTCCTCCTAGAATACTCACTATTTTTCATCACAAATCTCACTATTGTGATAATAATTTGAGAGGTATGTTTCAAGAAGAACTATAATATCATGAGCACGCTGAGTAAGTGAAACACTCAGATCTATCAACATACCTCTACTCCAATATTATGTAAGTAAAAAGATAATAACTGCAAAGAACTTAGTTTCTTGCCTTATGAGCTTCAAGGATTGTCTGAATATTTAAAAAAAAATTGACTTCACTACTCTGTTTCCTTATTATTAAGTTCCTGCAGTACTTTTTAAGACTTCTTGCTGTATCTCGGTTTTATCTACTCCAGTTTTAGTTTCTACGGGGAGTTTAGACCTAAATTTGAGCACATTTCTCATTACATCAGGGTTTGAAGGAACAATGTAATAGCCTTTACTTTGCCAGGACGAGCTTCACCTATTTGAAGTACCTTGGACACATCAATAGAAGCACAGTTCAGTCAACTAAAAATTGGTCAAAGCTGACGTTTATCGTTAGTAATTCTTTGCGGCAGATCTGTTAGAGAATTCAGTGACGTTATAGATTATCAAGTCGTTAGCACATAAAACCATCATGTAGTTCAAAAAAATAGTATCAGAATTGTCTGTGTGTGTTTGCTATTAAAATCACAGAGTTTAGCAACTTCTTTTTTTAACCTTTCTATACACTCGTGTCGGTCTCACAGACCGAGGAGTTCTTAGTTTGTTTATTCCGACAGAAATAGACACCCTTGAGTGCTCATGTTCCCACTATCTTCTCAAAACTTTGTACGTTTTATGACGGTAACATAGAGACTGTTGTAAAAACGACATGTGTGCATTTGTTTACAGATCAGACAGTCCGATGCATGTTAATTTGTTATATTTTCGTGAACGGTAAGTATTCTGTTTTCTTATCGTAACATTCACATTTTTGTGTTATTTCACGTTTGATATAATAAGCATTACATAGGTCTTTATTTTGCCTAGTTTGAATATACATGTTCATTCAAAATTTGTAATAAAAAAGATTTTTCTGTTATCACAACAAAAAATAATTATATATTTTGTTTTCATTATATATTATTACATATTTATTTTGAAATGGGAGATTATGAACGAGAGCAGGCGAGGCTACAAAGTCTCTGAGACGAAGCAGATTTCAGGCAAGGTGAAGTAAATGACGAAGCAGACAGCAATATAGAGAATAACACTGAAATTCAAGAACAAATGACCCATACCGAACAGGAGTTTGATGTTGATGATGAGAATAATGATAGTTCAACTGAATTCACACGAGGAACCTCAGAGGAATCATTTTATTGGAAAAGATAAGTACACGAAGTGGAACAAATCTCAGCATACAAAAGTCGTATGTGTATGTTGCAGGAATATAGTCATGGAAAAATGTGGCGTGAAAGGATTGGCTAAAAATGTAAATACACCTTCAGATATTTTTGGACTTTTTCACTGGTAATGTTTTTAATATTATCGTTACAAATACAAATAAATACATAGAGTTTGTATCAAGCAATTACGCTCGTGAAATCTAAAGATAAGGTTAAAATGCAGGCACTTATTGGTTTGCTTTTATTTGCCGGTGTAGAAAAAACAGTCGTTTGAATGTAAGGAGCCTATTCAGAACTGATGATTCTTCTCAAGAAATTTTTGTTACGTTCAATAATTGGTTATTTTATTTACATAAATTCCTTTTCTAGTATTGAATTCTCCAATAATACTCGATATATTGTACCTGTTCAGATAAGCTCGCTTTACCATAATTTTCAACTCAAATCCCTTGTTAATTCATTATCCGTTCGTATAAATTCCATATATATTGTTAAATCCTTCCGCATAATTAATAATAAATACTCTTTCTAAGAATTTCTCAACGTAAATCTAGTTGTTTGTTACGTGCCAAAATCGGCACTAAACATTTTTTATTTAGTTTTAATTTGTAAGAATTTCGCGCCAAGGATTTAAAAAGACGCGCGTATTTCCGTCACTTTAGAGAGTGCGTTGCACGAGATTGCGCCGACGCGGTGTGCCAATAAGGGTGGTGGTGATTTTTCCGGCAGACGTGTCGAGACTGGTGATTGAGACTCGAACAAATGTAGTTGTCTTGTGTGTTGTCGTGTCTTTTTTGTGTTATGTAGATTCCTTTTGCCTTCCCTTGATTATCGTTCCTTATATACCAGTTTCCTGTCGCTCCCTACATATAGGAAGAAGACAAATTCAATTTGGATTCGACCGGGGCCAACAATCACCCACGCCCAAGAACTATCACGGAGCCCCGCTGTAGTGATCATGGAATAGCGCTGGAGTCGTCCTACATGTTTACGTAAGTACCCCTTGAGGGTTTTCTTTAAAATTAGTATAACTTTTTATTGTGTTGCAATAATTCGAATATTGTGTGGCGTAATCTTTAATTTGCGTGTCATTTTTACAATTATGTAACATTGCTACCAACTGACTGTAGTGGCTCGCGTACCGCACCGGCGGGGGTATAATTGAAACGACAAGTGTAGGCGACAATTAATTAGTGAAGATCCTGTTAGGTATCCCTGAGCGCGTTATACCTTCCGATAACATATAATTGCGTTCTAGTGGGTTTCCCATCTAAAGATTCGTCGAAATAATATATCCTACTATTCCAGTTTCAATCGCGTTTCGATAACGCGGACGTTTGCTTTTCGAGTTCGTGATATTCTGAACTCCTTTTAGAACTTTGATTCTGCAGCTGGTGCGTTGATGCAATGCACATTTCTCCTCTATCAAATGTGTAGATTTGGTGTGTATCGGTAAGCGCTCCGGAGTTCTTAATATTAATAATATTTTCCTGTTTTATTAGCTCTTAGCTGGAGGCTAAATTGCTTGTTACGTAGCCCGATTATCCTTGATGTAGATCAACTGCTCTTACATGTAGACCGCCGTTGCAATTACGGTAGTAGCATGGTTGTTGCTGACTACCACGGCGATGCTGTGTCAATTTGCTTCCGAGGGCTGACCAGATAAGTATCCCGACACATGTATGTGACTTTTCTAACATAACCCGGGATAAACCCAATTTGAAATTAGATACGCTAATGTTTGTTCTGGTAAAATCCTTACTAGAAAAGTTACGAACTTTAATGCTTTTGCTTTTTGTACGTAACCTATCTACTTATATGAAAGTATCAGCAGTATTCTTTTTTTACTGCTTAAGAGTTATAACAAATGCTTCGTATGGTAAAATCCTTATTAGAAGGGTTCCTAAATTTAATGTTTTTTTTTAATTACCCCATCCGCTTATACGAAAGTATCAGCGTTATTCTTTTTGGTCCTGATTAGTTTTATTGCATGTTAGCTACGAATTGCGCACTTCGTGGAACAATTAGTGAATTTGTCCATAGAGTAAAATTGTTTTATTAAATAGTAACCTTAGTAATTTTGTTTTGCTGTTCCTATATTTGTGTCTTTTTTCTAAATAGAAAATTGTTGGCAATGTAATATTTTTGTGTTGCTAGAAACCCCTCCCCTCTCCGCATTGGTAATTAGCCTGGTATTTTTACGTTTTCTTCCGGCTACATCATTGTACGTAGCATATTTCGTTTAGCCATGAGTGTCAATACATTTTCATTTGTTCTCAAATGCATGCGATTCGATGATCGAATTATGCGAAGAGAAAGAACAAAGTAGTTCGATAGACTTAGTTCAATTACAGAATTATTTAAAAAAACGTATAGCTCTTTCGAAGAATATTACAGTTCATCTCCATACGTCACCATTGACAAAAAATTGGAAGCATTTTGAGGATGCTGAGGGTTCAAACGATATATACCTTCTAAGCAGAATAAATACAATATAAAAGTGTTTGTTCTAGCACATGCAAAAAATTTTATACTATGACTATGGAAGTATACGTTGGCAAACAACCAGAAGGACCATACTATGTGGAAAATAAACCATTAGATCTTGTTGACAGTATGTGTAAAGTAATAACACAGACTGGGAGAAATGTGACTACAGATAATTGGTTTACAAGTATTGACCTTGCAAACACAATACATGACCCTGGTTGGAACAATACGGAAAAACAAAAGAGAAATTCCTCAGGAGTGGTAATCTCAAAGTCACTTCTAGCACTTTTGGCTTCAGCGAAAATTGCACTCTGGTGTCTTATACTCCAAAACAAAAAAAATGTGCTACTTATATCTACGACGCATGAAGACACTAGCATTGATGCAATGACTAACAAACCCAACATTATCTCTACAAAGTTACTTATAAATTTTTGTTAAAGGTTCACTTTCCTAAAGTTTCATGAATAACATCTTTTTCTCTTAGGTCTAACTGAACTTTTTTTCAAACTTTTCTTTTAACATTTGAAATGCAGTAGTTATTCCCTTAGATTTTCTGAGCATCTAATACGCATTGCACAATTAACGACATTATTATCACCTTTGCTAAATTCTTGTTTTTTCTTAGGTTAGTTGTGATGTGTCGTTTTCCATTTATACATTTTCTTTAACAGTATTTTCAGCTAGGATCACATACATGCTGATTTTCTAATTTAATTGCCTCCATACAACAATTCAATACTGCATGTTGCTTTATCCCCTTAATGATCACTTTAAAAAAAGTAGGTAAATGCCAAAATTTGGAATTTGTATACGCACTTTTTGTATTATGAATATTAATTATGCTATGTAAGATGAATTAAATTAAATACACACCGATACCAAATACTACTAACTAAATTTAAGTTTTACATCCTAATACTTTAATGCAATCGCTGCTTCAAGTGATCTGGATCTTAGACATGCAGAATTATGTTAAATATAGTGCTATGGCACATCATCTAAGTGGGATAAAGCGGGCATGTGGTCTTGTTATTCTCTAACCTTCCCTCTAATCCCTTGTATAATTGCAAGCAAACGTTAAATTGTTTGCTATCAATGCACCAGTTTATAAAACATGAAACAAGTGTATTTTAGATTACTTTGATTTTTACTTGCGTCCAATCATAAGCATTTTAATATTGCAGATTCATGAAATTACAGCATTCTAGAAGAATTTAAATCTTCATGTTTGAATTGTATGGATGCATAATTTTAGGAAACTGCTTGTTGCATTTACATAGAGGGGTTATGCATGTTGTATAGTGTTACAATGTTGAAGTTGCAGTCAAAGGGTGTACATTTTTTATTGCAATCCATTTACAAATCTTCCATCCTCGGTACAACTTTACCAAACAATATTGCCAATGGTTGATTGTAGTGTCACTTACAACTAAATACTGATTGTTCAACGATGCCGCATATGAAACAATGACATGACACTAATCGATAATGCTTTTAACTTATACATTACGTTCAATGCAATAACCCAACAACGAAAGTAAGTTGTGCTTAAATAGGATAAATACAACAAAATGAATACAATTGGGGGTTGCATTGGTTGTGGCGGAAGTTGGTTATGGGGGGAAAATGTGTATGTACATGTATGTCAGGGTAAGATATTTGAAGTCTAAAGTAATGATTAATGAATGTAAGAAAATTAATCGTTAAAAAATAACAATTTGTAACTTTTGACCTTAAATAGTCCTAAAATCTTGGTATTCAGCCCAAGGTCAAATCCCACGAATTATTACTTAAAAACAACACGCTAAAAAATATGACAGAATTATAAGTATTTAATAATGCACAAGAGATATTCAGTGAGAAATCCTTTTGCATCACTAAACCTATACAAGTGGCATCTGTCAAAATACTGTGCTACATTACATTTACCTGCCACAGTCCCTGCATAACAAGGTTATCCTATAACTCCTTTTGCCTGCAGTTTTGAAATCCACCCAACTGTGAAGAAACAAGTTTAGTCTTAACCAGTGGTATTTATTCTTAATCTTCTTTGGGTATTAAACCACTCATAGTTTTTAAAATTATTTTTATTAACGTTTCGATCCATAACCTAGGATCGTTTTCATTATTTTGAAAACGATCCTAGGTTATGGATCGAAACGTTAATAAAGATAATTTTAAAAACTATGAGTGGTTTAATACCCAAAGAAGATTAAGAAGAATACTAAACAAACCACAACAAACATACAGGGAGTATTTACAAGTCAGTGGTATTTAGACGATGTAAAACTCATTAGATTAACCCAAACCAAACCAAATCCTTAGCTGCACATTAAAAAAAATTGGATAAAGAATAATCAAAGCAAATATAAATTGTCTTTCTTATCCGATCAATCAAACTAGTTATTTCGACATGAATTCAACAGAAATCTAAAAGATGCACTAACGGTATGTACTGAAGATTTCTTCCTTCTTGGATCACCACTTATAAGCACACAGTCGTGCTGCAAATAGCACTCCACACTCAAATCACATATTTCCTGTTAAGAAATTATTTGAAAGTTCCAAAACTCATATACACTTAGGAACTGTAACCTGTATAGAACATATCATTAATCATATATAGAATATAGATTCAAAAATTAAATGGTGGGGCATATTCTAAATGTACATCTAGAAGACATTAATTGGAAAACATATCTCTGCCAATTCAATATGGCAAAATAGCTGTTAGTAATATTACTGACACAACCTTCTCAGCATTCCTTTCTTCAACTCATCTTAATTCAGGTCTCCAACCGATTAAAATTCATGATACAGTCGACTCTCGTTAATTCAAACCTGCGATAATTCGAACCTCTCTATAATTCAAAGTTATCGCGAGTTCCCTACAAAATCTCTTTATATTTCGAACTAGATCAATACATTTTTATGAACTTGGTAATTCGAACGAAAAAATCTGCTATATACTAACAAAACGACGCGTTAATTCGAACTCATCGGCGTCCAACACTCGACAATTCGAAGTTGCAACGAGTATCAACGAGCTTTTGTTCTTGTTCTGATTAGTTTGACTATTTGACCACACTTCTTTTGTTTAGTTATCATTCAGTTATGTATGTACTGTTACTTTTTCGTTGGTACATATACAGATTAAAATTTTCTGTTAGTCATGAGCCCTAGAAAGTATAAATGTTTAACGATTGCTGAAAAGAAGAAGTTAATCGAAAAAGTAGAGAAAGGTGAGAAGAAGAGTGATATTGCAAAAGAATTTAAGATTCCTCTGAGTACTCTCTCAACCATAATAAAGCACAAGGAGAAAATTAATGCTGCTCAAACTGCTGGAGTACGGAAAAGAACTACTAAAGGTGAATTTCCTCGTCTGGAAGAAAGCCTGGTGATTTGGCTAAGACAGTGTAGAGGACAAAAAGTTGACATCAGCGGTGTGAGTTTTTCTGACTTTGTTCAAGTGGATGAAGATGTTGCTGTCTCAGGTTCACTAACCGATGGCGAAATTTTATCTGCGACAGATACGAATGCAAAAAGTAACGATGAAAATGAGGACGATACATCAGAACCTTTGGCAGAGGTGTCAGTTAAGGAAGCAAGATCCTCATTCGATACCTTACAAACCTTCTGTCTACAAAACGAAAGTGATGAAAAAACATTTCAGGCACTTTTTCTCTTAAAAAAAATTATTGAGCAGTCTGAGCAGCAGCAACGTGCTTTGAAGCAAACCAGTATAACAAAGTTCTTTCGAAAGACTAATTAATTCACATTATGAATACATGTATGTACACGAATGTACCTCTAAACTTTTGTCATTGTTATAGAATAGCAGTTAATAAATAATAATTGATCAACACTTAATAATTCGAAGTTTTATTTATTTTCTCTCACAAATTTCGAACCATTTGATATTTCAAACACTCGATAATTCGTAATATTTTAAAAGTCCCTCGAGTTTCGAATTAACGAGAGTCAACTGTACTCCCATATTGAATACCCTGAATAATTTAAACAAAGAATTGGCCACTAGATACTATTAGTGGAAATCAGAACTGGGATGTCACTAGATTCATCCTTAACTATAAAATACTATTACAAAATAATAGAGATTCAGTTAAAATTATATCACTGCAATACAAAGAAGCAGGAGTTTGACTCCAGCTGACGTTATCAGATATTGGTATATTACGAGATAATACTTCCTATTGTACCACGAGACGCTTTGAGATTAAAATCCATAAACCCTCCAATCGTACTTGTAACCAGTGTCGAAAAATTTAGGTTATCCATTTCTTGACAAACTTTAAATATGCTGAAAACATTAATCTCAATATGCAAACATTAAAGGCATCCTATAATGTGACCTAAGTGTTGAAGGATTTTTCTTCTACTTTATAATAAGTAAGTTATTCGGCACTGGAAGAAAAAGGCCCAATGGTGTCACCTGTATCCATAGTGGAAATGGCAAAATATGGTATGGGGCTTGTAAGTTTGGATACACTAGTGCCATCCGATCTAAAAATGAGCAATAACACACCTGGAGATGCTGCAATATCTAGTGCAAAGGTAAGCACAAAATGAAATGAGGAAAAATCGTGTATTTTACTCACATGGTAAGAACTTAATGTTATGAAGCAAAGTCACTAGCTAAAAAATGGGAGATTTATTTATTTTAAAAACAAAGGGTCCAAGAATTGGTTATTACCTAACTCAACAAATTAGTTTAGCCATTTAACACGGAAAATTTGATGTTCCTGAATCCAATCGTTTAGCATTTCTTGAGATTGTTAGACAAGAACTTCTTTCTCACCTTGAGTTAAACTGTGGGAGATCTAACTTGAATGCATTTTTTAGACCTTAAGTGATCGTGTATTGAATACTGTGACTCAATATGATATATACGTTTTCAAAGATTGTTTACCATTGTAAGCCAATGGGATCTGACTTTTTACTATAAGTGGATGAATACTGTTCCTTTGTCAGGTATGAAAAGACACTTGTAGTTAGCACCTTGAAGGATATAGCTGTGAGGTGGGTAGCTTTTTCTTCCGATATCTTTATCTTTCCTAGGTCTTACTTTTAAAGCAGACGTTGGTACAAAATCTGTAATCGATTAAGCTGCTGCTACTCTGAGGATTTATGTAACGAAAACGCACAGTAAATAATTACTATTTTTGTATCTATATTTCCTTGTGACACAATAGAACGGAAGTTTGCATAATGGTGTTGGCATGTTTGAGACAACTGTGTTGTTTTCACCTTATATTTACACAACTGAATTGTAATTGCAGAATTAGTTTCTAATTGGGGGATTATTTCCTGTAATGTATTTACTTTATGTCATCAACTTGGCATTATACTGCTCAATTGTTGTTTTTTATAGAACTGTCAATTAAATAATGCCAGTATTATATTGAAGTTCTACAAATAAATGCAGTTTAATTTTGGTCTTATTGACTTCTAATTGTGTTATTTTATGAACAGTCTTTAAACAATGGTATACATTTATTATATTTTGGTAATGCAAGGAAAAAATGAACAAGTTCCGTGTTACTGCAGAGGTGCATGAAGCACAACTATAGTCTGCTTTTAAACTAAGAAGAGCAAATGAAAAGCGTGATTTATACTGAAAAAAGTAGCTAAAAAATATCATTAGATTACATTTGGTGGCAACTTTGAATCATACTACACTACCAAAAATATGATTGAGAGGTTATGATAGAAAATTCATGCCGTTTTTAAATGTAACTGATAGCAAACTAAATTGCCTGTTAAACAATCTCGTAAAGTACTTAATATGTTTCAATGTGCATTGGGGTTGTTCTCTATATTAATAAATAAAAAATAAATGAGAAATTAGTATTTAATTGTAAACAACACGAAACGATTATAAGTAGTTATTGTTATAAAAAAATATGGTACAAACTGCAAAAGTGTGTTCTCAAATGGTACAGATTTCCAGAAGAATGATTAAAGTTGAAGGAAATAACCTCGGAAAGATATCACACTTAGAACACTGCAAGTTTCAATTTTGAATGATGCTAGGTTGGTCTTAAAAATTTCACAACCGGAAAATAACACAGTACACATTTTTAATCAGTCTTCTTCCAAACTTTCAGAACTCCTTTCAGCGCCAAGTGAAATAATCAGAGTTTCCGCCAAGTCGTCTATAACTCCATCCCATCTACACATTTTGTCTTCTTCCTTTATCACGTGCTTAATACAATTGTTCCAATGAACAGCCGTAACATTGCCAATGGCGTTTATTTATCAACGTCTGACAATTTGAAGGACTTTTTTTGCTGCAATTTCACTTTTAATTTGTGGCCAAATTAACTTGAGTTCGCAATGATAAGGTGGTAGGCGTTGCACAAATTTATTATAACTTTTAGCCATTTCATCAATTGCATGCTGGTTATATTGTTCCTTATGCAATTTTATTAAATGGAGCAGTTTTGATTGCACCACGATTTCGCTAAATTGAATATCTTTTGATCGTAGCCATTCTTACATGTCCTTCTTTTTTGAAGAAGTGGTCGGTATCGCCTCCTATTTTCTACAGTTGTGATAAGACGCATTGCCCATAATAATTAAAGCAGTATCTGATAATTTTAGTAATATATACGCTTGAATTATTTTCTGAACTAGGTTGAATTCATTTTCTCACGTCAATCGACGGTTCGTTTGCTCTGAAAAAGGTACAAACCATCTTTTACAAAAACTTCTGTAAACCCTACGTGCAGCATAATAAGCCACTTTCCTTTTTCAGATGGTCATTTGATTCCAATCGATAATCCATGTTTCGTCAAGGTAATAAATAGATCGACCCTCCTACCTAAACTGTTTAATAGTAAGCAGGCATTTTCGCCTCCATCTAATAATATCGACATGTTCACATAACACACTATTGCGGCTGCCATAAAAATACTACAAATTAATTTGCTTCATAAATTTGTACAAAGAGGAACGACTCATTTGTGGTAAATTTGGATTGTTTCTCGACTCTTGTCCAATTTTATTTAAAATGGGCAGTTCATTTCTAAAAAAAGAAACTGCACTAATCTTCGAATTGAAGTTTTAACACTTTCATCATAATTTTTCATGCAAGCAGGACGTCCGCCCAAGTGTGTGCAAGGAGTAATTGTGCCTGTTTTCCTATATTCTTTTAATATTCGACAAACTGATGAGTTTGCAACAAGATAAAAATTAAAATCCTGCCAAAGGTAAACACTTAAAACACCCATTGTGGTACAAATTTAAATACCATTTCAGTAGTTTTAGTTGTTGATACTTTAGCTAAATGCTGTTTATATAAGTTTATTATTGACTACTTTTCGGCCGCAGATTAATGACCCATATCCAATCCTCTATATTTTTTTGGAGGGGAACATGAATTTCAATAAAAAACATAATACTATTTGAAGATGACGATATCAATATAGTAGAAAGATTTAATAATATAATATAACAAAGTAAATTATTAATATGCAGCCAGAATTCCATTTTATGGATTTAAAGAGTTTTAAGAACACTTTTGAATGAGCAGGGAACAAATGAAACACAGCTGTAGTGGGATTAACTATAAATGTTTGTATTCCAAATTCCAATTGCATTTTTACTATTTCTTTCATCTTTAGATATCATATTATTTAGAAATCAAAATGCGTTTAGTACTATAGCCCTAACATTATAATAGTCTAACATATAAAAACACATAGTATGCTTTATTAAAGTGTTTTTAAAAACGGCAGTTAAAATGACCATTTAAAAAAATTCTAATTTAGAGCGTTACAGCACTGTATGTGACTGAATGTGCCCATTCGGAAGATACAAAAGGATCATATTTTCATGTAACAGAATTGTGTGTCCAGCAGAAAATGTTATTAGTAGCAGTAACGAAAATTGCTTTTTTTACTAAACGGGCTCAATATTCAATTTTAATTTAGAAGCTCTTGTTTCATGTTTTTGGAAATAGAGTCACAGTTTCCTCAGAAAATGTCTGTGCAAGCTTTCCTTCCAAGTAGTCAATCACAAGTGCAGATTTTAACACGACATTTGAAACGCTCCTAGTTTAAAAACAGAATATAGTTACTGTAATTAGTGCCAATATTGCAAATTTAGGAGTATTTAAAATCACAGATGACTTTGAAATATTTATTGAAATACTGGAGCAATCTTTTTTAGCAAATACGGTCTAAAAGGATTGACAAAGCTCAATCTTATTAATAACAATTAGGGAAGATGTTTATAAGGTTTTGAAAAATCTCTGAGACCCTTAGTATTAAATGCAAGGAAAAGATATTTTGATGAGTTAGTTACATTACTTAGCACTCAAATTAAGCCAAGGGTATTAAATTATAGATAACCTTAAATAGGATTATGAAGCCGTTAATGAGTGGTATTTTAAAGTAAAGAACAGAGCAGAAGATTGTAAATTTGATGTGCAATTAGAATTTGTGGTTTGTTTAATGTCTAGTCCTATACTAGACCGGGTTTGCAAAAACAAACTTACAAAGTCAGATGCAATTTTGAATATTGCTTTGAATAAAGAAGCAGCATTGAAAGAAGAAGAAATCGAAATTAATAAAATGGGAAAAAGCTACATTTAAGAAAAACTAAAGCTCGAAGCATAAAGATTGCAGAGGAGCGTGTTAGCAATAAAAAAGAAAATTTCGGTTAAGCTAGGCTTGGTTTCCATTGTAATAAAGACACATTTTAAAATATGTAGATACAAGAAATGTGTGTAACATTTGTAAAACTAAGGGACACATAAGTTCCACCTATAAAAATGCTACTCGTAAGCATTTAGTAGTGGAGGTTCCTAAAGAAGAAGAAATTGATCTTTTTAATATTACAAAAAGCGAAATAAATTTTTGCAAGACATATATAGTTCACGGTGATGTTGAGGGAGTAAACTTGGAAATGGAAGTAGACACAGGAGCAGCTATTTCTGGTATTTCCTTAGATGTGATAAAAAACGAAATTGGAAAATATTCAGATTAAAAGGTTCTGACATGAAGTTAACGATGGTGGGATAACTAATCCAGTAGGTGAAATTAATGCAGATCCTAAATTGGGTAGCAATAAAAAGAAGATAAGGTTTATTGTTATTGATAAGGCTAAAAAGATACTAATGGATAGGGAAATAATTAAATTGTTTGATTTACATGTAAAAGGTACTAGCATTGAAATTAATCGAAACTGAATTACATTTGAGTTGGCGAAATTGAAGCAAGAGTTTAGTGGGTGATTTGATAATAGGTTAGGGGAGTACAGAGGTGAAAAGGTTCAGTTCGAAGTAGATTCTATAGCAAAGTCAATTTTTTGTCAACTCATGCCTGTTTCTTTTGCTTTTAAAAGTGAAGTTGAAATGAATTAAAGAGGTTAGAAAAAGAAATGATTTACAAAAGTGCAGAATTCAGCTAGGAAACACTTTTAGTTCCAGTGTTAAAACCAGATGATAAAACTATTCGTGTGTGCTAACCATAAAATCACAGTAAATAAAGATTTGAAAGATTGTAATAACAATTTAACCAGAATTGGATGTCTTCAGAAATTGCAAGATGAAGTAAAATTTACGAAACCGGACTTTACATATGCTTATAATCAATCAGTTCTTGATGAAAATATTAGCTTAGAGTAGTCATCAAGGGATTTACAAGATGAATTGATTACCTTTTGGCGTGAAGTCGACATGCTTAATATTTCAAGTAATGTTGAAAAGGCGTTCCAAAGGATAAAATGCACAATAAATTTTATCAATGATAACGGGAAGTACAAATGAAGAACATTTTAAAGTTTTAAGGTTTTAAAAAGGCTAAATAATGTAAGGTTTAATTTAAATTACAGCAAGTGTTACTTTTTTCCAAGATTGTATTAATTTTTGTTGCACAAAATTTCAAAACATGGCATAGAAAAAAAATCTGTAAAGTTCGGTCAGTTTTGGACATACCACGACAAGAAAATGTTAAACAATTGAGAATGTTTATAGGTTTTATTAATTATTATTCAAAGTTTGTCCTGCTACTAAAGCCAAGTCTTTGTATATTTTATTAGAAATCAATCAACTTTTTAATTGCAATAAGCAATGTTAGACGCTTTCAGAGTAAGCAAATAAACATTATAATTTGAATAACGGCCGCTATACTTGCGGCCACGTCCCCAATGCTCCACCCGGAGGTACTACATTGGGAGCAAATAAACATTACATGTGATTTTCCAATGCTCCACCCGAAGGTACTACATTGGCCAGGAAGCGAGTTTTTTTTACCTGAAAAATTTTGAATTTTGCCGAATCCTTGCTGTTCCAAGCAAGGTAGGGATCTTTAACGTGCGTGACAACACTCACACACGGGACCTCCATTTTACCTCTCATCCGAACGAGGGTGTATTTTTGCGAAAAATGCTCGCCTAACATTTTTCAAGCGGACCGTGTCGGGATTCGAACCCGGTACCTAGGGCGTAGTAGTCACACACATACCACTACGCCACGGAGCCGCCTGGAGCAAATAAACAACTTGTTTCAGATAAAATTGTGGCACATTATGATCCTCTAGTTAACCACTTAGATTAACTTGTGATGCTAGTCAAATGGACATTGGAGCAGTTATAAGTGACATCGAAAAAGATGGAACTGAAACACCTTTATTTCACAAGTTTTAACAAAATCTGAACTAAATTACGGTAGAATCTATAAGAAAGCATTAAGAATTTATTGTGCTGTTCATAAGTTATAATATGTAGTTGGTAGAAAGTTTGAAGTATTTCTCTATCATAAACCACTATAGGTCTTATTCGGAGAAAATAAATGCTTACCTCCGATGTTAGCAGGGAGAATCCAGAATTGGTCACTATTTTTGTTGGAGTTCGCCGATTAATTTAAACAAACAAAGGGATGGTGTAATATTGAGGCTGATTGTTTATCTACATCGGTCAGTACAGAGAAAGATTAACCAGATACAAATAAGGATCTTGAGGACCATTTAAACTATCGATGCTACTATGCTACGTTCCAAAATATGTAATGAGTTAGTTATAGGTCAAATTGTTTACTATATAAAATAGAGATTCCCTAAAAGTGCAGAAAAAGAAAAATGTGTAACCATATTTATTTAAAAATCTGAACTTTTTAAAGATCAAGGTCTTGTAACGTAGGGTATCCGGATGATCATTCCTAAAAGATTTAAACTTCATTTACTTAACAAATTGCATTCAACTCATGAAGGAACAGTTAAAATGAAAAATAATGCACGAAATTAATTTTGGTGGCCAGGTCTAGACCGCAAATTGAGAATTATGTAAATAACTGCAAGGTTTGTGTATGCAAACAAACCGATCCACCTAAGGCAAATCACAAAAGTGGAACAAAACAGGCAATGTTTATGAGAGAATTTATGTTAATATTTATGGTCCAATTAGAGGAAAAATGATTTTATTAATAATAGACTCCCAAATTGTCAGCAATATTCATTATGCCAAGCACAAATTCTACTATTGAGAAATTTCGAGAAACGTTTGCGAGAAGTAGATTACCTAAGACGGTAGTAACTGATAATGGAGCTCAGATATGTTCAGAAAAAATTCATTAAGTACTTATCTAAAAATGGGATTAAATTTGGTACTTCTCCTCCTTAGCATCCATCTATCAATACTTTTGGCAGAAAATTGCGTAAAAAGTTTTAAATGAGATTTATTTAAAATGTTAATAGATAAAGTAAATTTGGAAGCGACTATTGAAACTTTAATTAATCACTATTTGTTTCATTACAGAAGCTCTATACCTGCAACTACCAATGTGAAGCCTTGTGACTTACTTTTTAAAAATAACACTCCAACAAAATTAGATTTGTTAAGTTATAGGAAACAAGAATAGACAAGAAAACTTTTATAAGAGTAAAGGACATGGATATTTTCAAGTAGGCGACACAGTATTCTGTAAAGATTATCGTAACCCAAATAGAGATTTGGTAGAGCAATTATAGATGAAGCATTAGGTCTGAGAATATACTCGTGTAGGCTGAAGTAAGTATATCTGATTTGGAAGAGATACTTAGATCAAATAATTAAAGTTAAGACCAACGATTTCTCGGATGTTCTGGTGAATGATATTAAAAGAAACTGTGTATCAAATAAAGTAATAGAAGAGGAGTGTGAATGTTTGTTCATTGAGAAACTGGTCAACAGGAAAGATGTAGTAAACATCTAGATGGTGAAACAGTTGTCAGTACTAAGGTTAGTGAAAGTGAAGTTAATAATGGAAAAGAGGAAAAGGGTAGTAGTAATAGTAAAGACAAAACTAAGGTTAAGGCTAGGGAAAAACATTAGTATTGTAAAGGATAGTGCTACTAATAGAAGAAGTTCAAAGAAGGTTTATCAAGACTTTGCAAATGCACTAGTTAGAGATAGACTGAAGAGAATAATTAAGCCACCTGAATGCTTATATTTGTAGAGGAAGTATTGTAATGTATTTACTTGATGTCATCAACTTTATACTGCATTATACTATTCCATTGTTTTTAATATAACTGTTAATTAATTAATGCTAGTGGTATATTGAAGTTTTAGAAATAAATGGAGTTTGATTTTGGTGTTATTGACTTCTAATTGTGTTATTTTGCGAGCAATCATTATACAATGGTATTCATGTATTACATTCAATATAAATATCTTATTGTACAACAATTGCAAACGTTTACATATAGAATATAACACATCATTATTTATCAAGCAGCATCGATATTTTTTGCTGTTTTTGATGTTATCGGTTGCCTTTTACAAACTTCATCACTAAGGTTACTATAACCAAATTTAAATTCTTGATACTACAGTCACAGTTGTTCTTGCTGATGCCTAATCACCAAAAGCAGTTTTGATCATCAATGTACTGCTTTTTACTCTTTTTCAGTCAAATTCCGAAGAAAGGTATTGCTTCAAAATGTTCACGTATTTTTACGATGCTTTCTTGAATTCCAAGAAATTTAAAGAATTCTATTTAATTTAATTTAACGTGTTACTATTTAATTATTACACATGTACAATAATGCATCAAGTTATAATAATATTTTAATTTATACACAAACGCTATATTGATTTTTCAACATAACAGTTTGTTAGAGCAAAATGGTCCAAAAGTATCCACACTAAAAGTTTTGTTAAGCCCACTGAAAAGAACATGACCAATGGCTTGGGGTAAATGGTCTAGGTAGAAGTTGGGTCTCGAAGAGTGCAAGAGATGGGGTTTCGATTACAATTCAACCAAAAGGTTTTGTACACCACGAAATAATAAACAGGGTTAAAATATGGCTCTCTTAGTAAACACCAGCCCGCTGTAACAACAGAACAAAAAAAATATTGGGTATTACCAAAACTAAATAATCAACCTGATACAAACAGAGATGCTCATTTGAGAACAAAAGCTTTTGTGGAAAAAATATAAACACAAATAAAATGTATAAAGAAAGCATCAACTGTCATAAATAGTTCCTAGGGCTTATTACAGACCAGTTAAACAAAATAAGTTTATATTATTTAAGCTGCTTAAAATTCATTTGAAACAAGTTGAAAATGCAAGGCATTGTCGCAACGAACTTCCAAATGTAGACTTACTTTAAAACAAATTAAAGAAATTAAAATTATTATGTTGTAATAATTATAAGTATTCAGATAAAAACAAAAATTTATAAACAACAAAAGAGACATTTTAATATATTTTATTTTATTGAATAAATATTTTAAAATATATATATTAGTTCTCATCAATAAGATAAGAATTTTTTTTTTTATATGAATCTAATTATTTTCGGTAATCAAAATTTAAGTTTAAACAATGTCTATAATATTGGAATAATTGGCATGAAATGCCATAAATTGTTCAAATATGTGTCGCATATTGATTTTAAACTTATTTAAAATTTTAATTATCCCTGTGGATTTTCCGGGGCTCGGCGTCCCGTGGCCCGATTTAACTGACATCAAAACTTAAGCTCTGGACACCGAGCTGAATCGATTGATGTATCACACATTGATGTCCGACCGTTAAAAAGGCCTCGGATACACAGACACACAGACAAATAGATTTCATAAACGAACGAAGTTCGTTGAAAATTGGTTTTGCAGCTTATTCTACTGTTTCGTTTTTCAATTATATATATTGTTGGGTTGATAAATACGGGTTGTTTGCAAAAAAACAATTGGCTTAATACAAGCAAATACCGTAAGTTACGGTGGGAATTAAAAGTAATCAGTTGCCATACTGTGCCAGTTATTAAAAAATATTCAAAGACATCATATCATAAAGAAATTTATTATTTGAACAAGAAAATTTATATACAATAAATTTCTTTTCTTACAGAAGAAAATGTTTACAAGGAGTTCCATTAAAAAATCAATTGTCAAAGACAAATAAATCAAAAGGAGGCTTGAACTTAAATTAGGATGGTGCCAGACAAATCTCTTACACTTTGAATGTTAAAAATTTTACAATGATGTATAGTAACCAGTTTTGACATATTCGGCAAACATATCTTTCTCTAAATGTGTTTATATGTATAAGATTACAAAACAGAAAATGTTCATGCTTAAATTGAATTTAAACATATTCTATAAAAATTATAAATTTCAATTCCATACAAAAATGGTTTCACATCAAGGAAAAAATTAGTTTTCACATGTACAATCAGAGCCTTGGAGCAATAACGTCAATGACTTCAAATATTATAATTAATCACGCAAGGTACATCTGCACAAAGCAACACAATTAGGTTATATCTTTGATCTAAAGATTGCATGTTTTGAATAGACGTATTTCAAAAGGAAATAAAATTTTTATTATGGAGTAACTGGTTCTTAAAGTAGAATAGTTTAAAATATTTGGTTATTACTAACTTTATATTTGTATTAAAAATATTCAAAGCATGTGTATATTAAAACTTAGTTGCAAATTTTAAACTAATACTAGAAGTTACGAGTAATAATTCACAAAAAGAGTATCGCACCTTTCTGCGATACACAAGCTAAATATCTTGTCTCAAAAAATAGTTGCAAAAACTAGAAATTTGTAAGTAAATTTAACTCAAAATTCACGGAAGCAAGAGCAGCTTTAGGACTAGTTCTACCTTCTTTATCAACAAGATAAGCCATTGAATGGTAAAAACTAACATCCTTACAAACACCAGTGTACGTGCAATATCGATACATGAATGAACTTTGCTGACAGCTGTTGTTATGGCCATAACACTGTTTTATGCGGTGTGACAATCTTAATTAAAAACACAGGTGGAACGAAATATCTTCTTTGAATGTAATGATACCAAGCCAGTATTATACACCAAAATTAAGGGGTAATGGACATTAAATATTCATTCTTCTAGTATAAATCGATGAGAAGTCACAGCAGGGCAACTAAGTTCTTAAATAATTAGTCAAATTATATGAAACGCAATTATGATGACCATATGCAAGATAATTTCTAGTACAAATACTAAACAAATTAATGAAAACACCATGTGACAGATTTGATACAACCTTAAATAGTAATGACATCACGGATTCAGGTAGATTATCGGGATGTCATATCCAGGAATGACATCTTAGATAAGATATCTTGCAAATGCATTAGACAATTGCCACAGCCAACATAATAGCATACACAAAATGAATGTAACAGCTTAATTAGACAAAGCGAGGCTAATGATTTTTAATATTAATAAAGGGGATTTATAAGCGACAAAATAGGTTACAAAGAATCTTGAAAATAATTGTACGCTAACCAAGCACGAAAATTGAACTACAGTTGTAGAAATGGTATCCATATTATAGCGATCCTGACAGAATGCTACAAGTTATATTATTATAATTGGTGTAATGCTGCTCTGATTAGATAATTCTGTAGAAATATCAAAAATCAAATATTTTTATGATGGTTTTGTAAGCAAAAAATTTTTTCTGTTGAATCTTCAGCTAGGTTTCATGTTATTGACTGGGCCAACAGATATTTATAATATTTTATTACAATGAAAGACTGTAAATGGAAATTCTTTCAGTTCCAAACAGATGATTATTATGTAATTTACATTATATCTAATACATTTTTTATTGATTAGGTGTTATAGTATTAGCAATTTTGTTATGCCTCAATTGGTTTCACAATAATTTTATTTAACTTAATAATAGGGAATTTCCAATCATTAATTTAAAATACATTAAACATTCTAATTTAGCTAGAAAATAGGTCGTGTAATTATCCTCGGGTGTTTTCAGAACTAGTTTTTATTATTAAGTATTATATGGTTTTGAGTTCCCTGTAATGTTTCAGGAGAATTAATTATTATTATGTATTTTGCAGTGTAGACGTTTTTCTACATTTCGAAATAAATGTATGTCGTTGCATTGACCAATTAAAAACAGTTACATAAAGTTAGTAATGGACTAGTCAAAAGTAAGCGTCAGTCAGCAAGGCATTCTACATGTAACTATCATATCTGAAAGACTGGTGCAGTAGTCATATAATGTAGCGAAGTTTACCTTGTCAATTTCCTATCTCTATCCCCACTGTACATGTTTGTTCTTATATGTTGTAGGGAAACAACCAACAAACTTGTAATGTCAGATTACACGTCAATATTAGAAAAAAGGAGGGTTTCAAAAATGTATTCAAAATTGTGCACAGTGCAAACTGGCAAAAAATCAATATAGTTACCCAATCTAGTTTCGGTGACAGTTTATGACATAAAAAGGGATGATCTAGATTAACTTTTATCTAACATCACTTAAGTATACAAAATTTTAAATTAAGGCGCAAAGGAAATAGGGGTTGTTTTTAGAAGATTCTAAACAGGAAGTGTTGTAATACTATGCAATGTAAGCAATAATTCAAAAAATATGACTTGAAGGTAACTCAGAATATTTAGAAATGATTTAAGTTTAAATCTAGAATATTGTAAATCAACAATAGCGAATATAAAAACAGATTTAAACATCTTATCTCAAAGCACATGGAGATTGTGAAATGTATAAGAGTGATCCATAAGTATAAATACCGAATAGCAGAATGGAATTTTATGTTTGCTGGTTCCTAGCTAAATACGAGGTAGTAGTAATAGCTCGTGCCACTTACATTTGTGTAATAAGTTAATTGGAAGTTAATGACAGCGTACTTGATCCAATAGTGAAAACTGACTAAATTATAAAAATAAATAGTATTCAATCACAATTGCAATATAAATACAGGCAGAGTAGAGCCATCACTAGAAAAGATTGAAAAGTTGATCAAGGCATATGCCGAAATCTGTTGAAATATTACCTGAAAATTATATTTCCTCATTCAACATAAGAAACCAGAAATTAATAAATTAAAAATAATCAATTAAATTTATTATATTCATAATGCAAACATCTCCTTTAGAATAAAGGGCAAATGGAAGAACCAAGCCCATAAGAACCTGCAAATATTATCATTAGAGCAGATAAGGAAAATTATCAACTCAATCTTTATAGCTAAAATTGAGAAAATGCACCACCCTTGGTGTAAGCAGATGACAAGGTATAGTTACCAACGGTTATAAATGAACTGCCAAGGACAGAGAGTCCGTCTAACCCAAATTCATTCATATCACCGTACACTAACAAGGATAAAACCCGCTCCAACTTACCTACCAATAATTCACCTCATCTGTATGTGCAGAGAGACAGCAGTGCGTCGATCCCAAACAAACTTGGTAAAATCGACAGCTCTATTATAAACAAAAACAAATCTCATAGTACTCAACGAATAGATCTAGAAAGAAGACCCCGACTTACGAGAGATTACACTGGTTTGGAAAAGATTAGGGTAAAAGTTAAACAGCTGTCGAAGGATATAGCAAGAGTTCGGCGATTTCATCATTGGGGATTATACCTGGAACTTGGCAATCGAAGATTAAACGTAAAGAAAGCTGTAAGGTACGATGACAACAACGTTTGTAAACCGTTGGGAGATATTTATGCACTTGTATCCAACTTTGATAGAGCGAGGATTGGCTAGGTGAGTGAACTTTACTCTCTTAAACGTAGATAAACTTTCTTGTGTAGTCTTAGTAATGTATATAGTTGAATATATAAGGTAATGGGTATAATAGATATGGACATTTAGAATTTTAAGCAATAAATTTACCAAATAAATTACAAGCGTGTTACGCTACACATCGAGCATTGCAAGTGTGGTCATAGATTATAAGATTCTTTTCTGTATTTTATCATGGTTTAACAGTAACTGTATGAAAAGGAAATTAAATCCGGGTTTATTCTAGGGAAATATTAAGTTAGATTTGGAAGAATTAAGCATTTGTGAATATAATCGATACTAACCTAAAGATTCGTTTGTTTTGTCTATAAATTGCTAATGGTAAGCTGTGAGAATAATACTACAAAGATGTAGGAAGTGAAGATACCATAGAATTAATCACACAAAGGGTTGTAAATTCCTCGCGTCCACCAACACCGTTGTCATTCGTGAAATAGGGCCGCACCACCTTGGAGGTCACGTCTATATATTTACGTTGAAGAGGAGCTGATGCATGTAATCAAATTAGATCCACACATAGTGTAACCCGACCCGGAATTACCTAGACCACTATCATATAATGCAGGTGCATTGAATTTATTATTGGAAGTTTGAATTGGGGATATTGAATAGAAGATTTGTGCTTCATTTTATGTTTAGGATATAACTATTATTTGTTACTTCGTATTTAACTCAATAAAAAGGAAGATAGAGGTTACAAACTTCACTGCAAAATAGGATTTAGAGAGGCCACTGAAATCCCACACTACATAGAACCAAGGAAATAGGAATAACATCAATGGCATTCTAGCATGGCTAATGTCATAAAACAAGGATTCATTAACTGGCTTTACCGTAATTTAATTATTTAGGACTAAAAAGTAAGCCTAGATTACTTCATTCACTTACTTGCTTTGTAAATTATTTAAATAATATTATCAGTCAATTAGTGTAAAACAGATTACACCCTCTGCGAGGGCACATGACATGCTACTGTAATATATCTGTTATTTTTAATAGTCATTTGTAACAATCTTTAAACCAACTTTTGTCATAAATGACCACCTCACACCTATACCAACACACGAGCATATCCTTATTCTTTTCTAACTTCCTGTTAGGTTGGTAATTTTTGCTACTGTCACTTATATTCGAGTCATTTGTTTAGATTAAAAATTATTTATAAGGTTTATGTTAGATTTTCATTGGTATCATTAACCGCTTGCGTATTTTTCTATATTATTTTTGCTTGCATTCAAAATTGTTATTTTCAGAACAGATTCGTGTTGTTTTTGTTTGTATAATTTAAACCATGTTCGGTATATGTTTACGGAGTAGGAGAAGCTACTCGTAGCTAATTTGTTAGCAATTTTTTTTAGTAAGAAAGAGATTAAGATGACTTATTTATTTGTTTGACTGCAGTTTGTGAGGTAATTTTATTATTTATTCCAATTTGTAGTTCATTATTTCTATTTTATCGTGTAGCAACTGCATTAAATCTCAATCTGTCCACAGTAACCATTGCGTCACAGGCAGTTAAAAGCAAAGAACCTTTAACGTCCAAGAAAAGAGTTCTTAAAAGACCAATTACAGAGGTTGACAAATTTATTAAATGTGGTATTCGTAATGTATGAAAATCGTAAGTAGGTTTTATAACTGTTTATATTACGTACACTAAATAATTTTAGACGATCCATTTTTCTGTAATTTCTTGTGGCGTAAGGTAACACAGGATGGATTGCTCAAAGGTAGCAAAAGATCATTAAATTCTCTTCTACATAACATAGGTTTTAAGTGGAAATAAGACAAACCAAGACGAGGTCTTATGGAGTTGCCAGATGCTGTCGTTAGAAGGATGTGCTTATTGAAAACTTATAAGCAAGTTAAACAGGATAGCTGGTATCAATTTCATTTTTTTTTTGATGAAACACGGATTTCTCAAAATGGTTCTATAAGTCACACTGGCAAGACATTCGAGGAGTGTGAAAAGTACAAGAGTCGATGGAAAAAGGTTAGTAAATTTATATTTTGTGATGTGAATGTAAAAGGCAGTTCAGCATTTTTAGGTATATAGTGTTGCAAGCAGGCAATGCAGATGATTTTATTGATGGGAGTGAATTGGGTTTTTGTTAATCGACAAAAATGAAGAGTACTGCGGCGAGATAAATGAGGACAATTTTTTATGTTGATTTGAAAATCAGCTATTAAAAAATTTGGAACCAGTATACTCGAAATCATGAGAGAATTCATTCACGTCATAGGTTTCGAAACTAAGAAACGACATACTTTTAAAGGATGTATGTATACGTAATGCACAGGATTTGAAAGTATGTCGTTTTTTAATTCAGCAACCTATAAAGTGAATGCATTCTCTAATGATTTCGACTATATCTATAATTGTCTTGGACAATGCTTCACACCACAGTACTACTGAACAAAAATGCCAAATATTCCGTGTACGGAAAATGGAATAGCTGAATGGCTCAGCAAAAATAAAATCACATATGAAGGAGCATCGTTAAAAAGCAAACATGTGGTTGCGCTGTAACTAGAAAATGTGTATTCTTTGTAATGGACTACTAAGACTGCCTCCATATCATTGAATTTTCAATCCAATTGAACTGGTTTGAGGTATTGCTAAAAATTATTTCAATCGACAGATTGGTAGAGATGACATCTATAGAAACCTGTATGATAATGTGGCATGAAGCTTCAGGAACTGTAACTCCGCAAGGATGGACGGATTCCATACAATATACAGAAACAATTATTAAAGAATGGCGGCATTGCAAAATTAAGTTTTATGAAACGGATGTTGCACCATTCATCGTTAATTTAAATGATGATAGCAAGAACAGTAATTGGGATTCAGACTGCAGTAGCAACTAATCTGCAAAAAAACGATAAAACTATATGGAAATCAATGAAAGACATTTTATACATGATAGGTATATTAATATTTGTAAATAATTATAAGAATTTAGTCTATTGTGTAATAATAAATAACTTTAACTTTCTGTATAATAAATATAGTATTTTATTGTTAAATTACACTTTTAATAGATACTCATATAAGATCTTCAGTCATTTCTATCATTTATAATATTGACTGCAATAATACACTTTTTGTGCTGAAATTATCATTTTTGATTACACTTGTGTCTTTTTCGTCAACCTTCTTTTACTAACATTATTTTTTTACATCTTATTAGTAATGAAGTGTGTAGTATTTTCAAATTTACTGGGTATGTGTGTTATTTATTTTTTGAAGATGCTACTAATTTTCCTAACTTCACACATTTCGTACTAACACTAAACACTACCAAGTCTGTATTTTACAGCCCTACTTTAAGTCAGCACAATGTAGAACATAATGTTTCAAATAACAAACAAAGCTTTAATACATTTTTGTTTTATTTGTTGAACGAACTTACAATTACGTTTAAAATCATTTTTCGTGGTAGTTTCTGTGGTTTTCGATTTCACTTCAGCAGCGTCTAGATCATGTAATTTCAAAAGGTCTCATATTAACTACTTTTGACAATATCGTGTGAATTTGTTTAACATCTGGGAAACCTCAAAAGATAAATTTTCACAACTGTTCGTACATTATACACTTACTTATGAGGTGCGAAATAACAATATCGTGTACTTCGGTACTACATACTTGTATATCAAACATCAAAATTCTCTTTTACATTTGGCTAAAATCATTAAATATTGTGTAATAGTTAAAATTCACAGACCAACCTTATTTATCGGCAAATAGCAAACACCATTTCACAATAGCAAAAGAATTGAATTTTATAGATAACTGAGTTACATTTTGCTGGCAATCCACAAATTATTTAAGATACAAAAAACATGGCCTTTGACGGTGTTCAATATCACTATCTATTGATATGTGTCTAGTGTAATATGCTTATTGATATTAAACTAAGAAAATACAGCACGATAAAAATACTAACTATATTTAAAATATGCTCAGTAGTAAAAATTCCTACGCAAATAATATTTATTATTTAGTTAAGGAGCTTAGTATATAATTCTAAAAATCACATTTTAAAAAGTTACAAACTACATTTCTTCACCTATTAGGAAATACTTACATCTATATTCTACCGTTGGCATCATTGTAGTTACAAGAATACATATTTTGATATTGGCAACCGTGCCACAGTATGACATCAGAAATATTGATGACAAAAGTCTGTTTAGTAATTACAAGAACTACAGATAAATAACAACTAAGTTCACATTTAAAAAAAGATTAAAAAGCTTATCATAGAATTATAGTACGATTGTAACAAATTCTATTTATCTTTCTAGTTCAATTCATTCATAATCATCTTTATATTAATAAGTATTGCAAGACTCAAAAAGTTTTATTTGAATATCTGTCAGCATGTCAGTTACATGTTTTTCTTGTATAAGCTTGTAACGGTTGGTGTTATCAAGTACTTCAGAGTTTAATTACAACGACATAAGCACCAGCTACTCTTCATACTCTTCGTCTTGGGAAATTTTTTATTGTAAACTACTGAAAAAGCATATAAAAGTTGGCGACATTTTCTAAGATAATGCTCAAAACTTGGATGCCAATATAATTATTCTAAACCGTCTGCCTATGTTCTAAAACAAATCAAACTGAATTATGTAATGTGCTACTTTCATGTAAGTGATTTACTTAGACTAAAAATAAATTGTTTTGCTTCAAGATCAATTTTAAGCTTTAATATTCCAGACTTAAAGAATATTATATTGTTACAAATATTAATTCTGATTTAAATCAAATAGTTTTTCTTGAAGAGCTGTATTCGATTATAAATTTCAGAGCATTAAATAATCTCAACAATACTATAAGTATGTTAACTTAAGAACCCCCCTATTATCAATATGTCATCCAATTTCTTCATGGATCCTTTGTATTTGTACATATAGGAAACATTTCGTGTAGTGATATAGACAGCCTACTAATTCAATTCATTGTCTGACACAATTTGATTGCATACAGAAGCCAAGTACGACTCAGGAAAGTAACAAATGCAATAAAGAATTTTAATTAAAAATGGTATTATTATCCCCAATAAAAAAAAATCAATTAATTCCCAACACAGATTCTGAATATCTTGTATTACATTATAATGTTAGTATTGCTAGGTATTCATACGACCACACAAAGTCAAAGCAACTAATCATGTACTACTGAACGTCAAAGGATGTTCAAATAATGACAAGACAAATTATATACTCTTATAGAGATTAACATTATTGATATAAATCAATTTTCAAATTGTGTCTTCTTTGCAAAAATCAAACAAATACTATTATAGGGCAATCAGTCAAGTACTAATGTAAAGTAGGTTGCAGTGACTTTAATTTTTAAACAGAGGGATTAGCTTATAACAAAAGCTATCTGCACTAACAATGTTAACATATGCACGGATAATAATAGGCATAATCATGAAAATGGCCCTAGACAGATTTTAGTTGATGTTTATAAGCTTGCAAATGACAGACTTTTCAGCAATAGAGAGCTAACACCAATTATTACTCCAATTCCATCTTAAATTTACAAGTGAACAACAGCAGGTGATTAAATAAGTTCTGTAAGAAATAAACTCCTCACTAAATCCCTAAAATATAGTATACAATAGTAAAAATATTCACTTCCAGGCGCTACTCTAGGTAGAAAACTTACCAACAAAGAGGAAATTGTAATTCATTAAAGCAGATAGGTAACACTATACACTTGTGAGCAAACCAGACACATAGTTGATTCAATCTGCATAAAGCTAATTAAATACTAATTCACCATGAATCAAAGGGTAGTGAATCAAACTAAATGGAAGATACTGTAAAATATCCACCGAAGGGTATAACAGAAGTACAAAATTCCTTTCAACTAAGTCTGAGTCCGGCGACTGATACAGACTAACGGATGTAAAAGACAAAAATGTCACATTGTCACCAACTCTAATGATAACTGCATCTAAAACAATTTTTTTCTTTTAATTATTTTAAACGGAATAACACGATTACCTTCAAAAATACTGAAAACGGGCAATACAATTAACAGAATAATATGATAGAAAAGCATATCAAAAAGTCTAATCTACATGGCAGACAATCATAGGCTGCTGCAATAGTAGATAGAATCATCATCCTAAACCATACTACACTATAGATAAGAATGAGAAAAGGAAAATCACATCCATTTGTTGAATGTCTATGGTTCCACACAAATTACACTAAACTGATGTTGTGCAGCAAATGACGACCAGGAAACGGTTAATGTAACAAGCCAGCACTATGTGCGTATTATTAACACCTATAGGATTGTCTACCACCAATATCAACTTATCTGATATACTTCGTAATTGTGTTTATCGTTTTCCTTTACTTAATAAAATTCAAAATTTGCCGTCAGATATCTTAAAAGTTCATAGGAAATTACCACTCTGTAAAACCTAGTCGAGACAACTTTTTCTTTGGCAGTGAGAAAGATATTGTTTTTTTGGCAGGTTCAGAAAATCTACTTGACATACATTTAAAAAACCATACATTTAGATATTATGAAATAATCAAGATTCAAATTTATAAAATGAAGTAAAAATGACCAATTACAAAAATTATTATATACAACTAACCTTTCTTCATCTTCAGAGGGGTCATCCACTCTCTCAAAATATGAATGGTATTCTCGTTTGGCTGGACACCACACATTAGTATGTTCAACAGGTGACGGCATTGGAGGAGTTCTAGGACCTTCCCTTTCATGATTTGTTGGAGGAACATCAGTCAAATTATCGCCATCAACATGAGATCGTTGTGAATTTAAGGACTCCCCTTTCCGTCGCTTACTTTTGTAAACATGTTCCTTTACTTTACTACTGTGTGATAAACTGCTTACTGTTGATAAGGAAGATAGCGAACTACCACTATTGCACCGTTTTCTTTTATTAATTGTAGATTTTTGGTGCTCTCTTAAGTCTACATCTTTTTCTTCTTTCCATACTAATTTCCTACTAATTAAATCACTATCACTTTCATTTATCAAACAAGTCCGATCACTTTTATTTCTAATGTCATCATTAGGCAATTGTGTTTTGTATATATCAGTCTTAATTTGCCTTGTATCGGCCAGTTCAGCTCTGTGTCGCAATTCTTCGGATATTCTTTTTGGTAAATGCCTCAAACGAGTTAAGTCTATTCTACATAAATCTATATACACCAATACACTTTGCTTTTCACACTTCAACCTGGACTCTTCTGCATTAGGTAACTCACTTTTATTCATAGGCTTTATTGCTGCAATAGGTGCACTAGAAACTGGAGGCTCTTTGGACATATGACTAGGAATTGGAGATAGAAGCGTAGATTTTGAAAGCTTAGGAGTTGCTTCTTCTTCAACAGACGAACTACTTCTTTCATAATCACCATCAACAAAAATAACATTCACTCCAGCCTTCCCCTTGCCACCTTTACCACCTTTACCTCCACCTTTGCCTCCTCCTTTACCTCCTTCTGAATCACGTTTAGGCGTGAAAAGTTTTCTTAAGGTATCACTCTTATTTTTATCTTTAATGGTGTTAGCACCTGCATCTATTTTTATAGAACTTTCGATTTTTTCACTGGAAGTCGATCTAACAGGATGGTCACTATCTGATGATCTACTTCTATGTTCCATATTTCCATCACTTTCAGAACTTGTATGCTTTTTCATATGTTTTGAAGCTATTAGAGCTGGTTGCCGTACAACACTTTGTTTATTATCAATTTCACTGTCTGAATCTGAAGTTGTCGGAACAATAGCTGCACTTTTTAAAGATGAACGTCGTGCTTTTCGTCTAAATGGAGCAGCCGTTTCTTTTTTCTTAGGAGCATCACTTGATCGATTTTGGTGCTTTTCCTTTACTGGTTTTATAATACCTTCAAGGGATTGTTTTTGATTTATTTGATCTTTTCCATATAAATCTTTTTCACTGTATGGCAATTTAGTATGAATGTAAGAATTTTTAATACTTTCATATTTTAATAATTCTCTATCTGATTCCTTCCTTGCATCTTTTGTAGAAGTGTCACTATCAGAATCGCACAGATCTAGGTTTCGCTTGGAAGCAGTTTTTCTTCTTGGAGGAACTGGTTTACTAGGAACACTGTTTCTTTCATCATCTTCAGAACTACTGCTTGATGGAGGAGGTTTAGGATGTAAAGGAGGTCTTCCCCTCTTCTTTACAGGCACTTCGTTATCAAATAAATTACCAGGACGAGTTTTAGAATTACTACTATTAGGAGGCCGGCCACGTTTTTTCACGCGAACTTCTGTATCAGAACCACAGGGAGATATAGGTTTCTTTCTTGGACGTCCTCTATTAGATTTTACTTTTTTTACTGTACTTACTTCAGGAATACTAGGATTTGGTAAAGGAAGTCTAGATTTATTAAAAGTTTCAGAATGATTTGAAAACACATTTGGCTGTTCACTATCTGAGTCACTAGGATATTCAACTGGTTTAGTCCTTGGGCTTACGCGATTAACTGGTTTTGGAATTCTATTATTAAATGTAGGTCGAATTTGATCTTCCCCACTATCACTATCAGACATATTAGTAAGTGATTGTCGCACACGTTCTCGCCTTTTAGGTGTTTGTTTTTTAACACTAGAATCTGAATCTGAAAAGCTAGATAATAGAGGAGCATGATGAGGGCCAGAAGCTAAGGCTTCTGCTACTGCACTATCCAGATCTTTAATTGAATCACTATAATCAGAGTCGTCACTAGATTTTATATCACTATCAGAATGGGAAAGGTTTGAAATTAATGGCTTATTACTAGAATTCAAGTTTTGAAAAGAGGAATGAGCAGGAGGTGAGCGAGGTTGTTCAATTTTTCCACCGTCCTGGTCTAAAAACGATCCTAAATTCCAACGAGGTCTAGTTTCTTCCTCAAACTTTGATGAAGTGGTTGGAGGTGGATTTACCGGAGGTAAAGAAGGAGCTCGCACATTAATTTTAGGTGGTACATTGTCGTCTCCAGAATCATCACTACTGGAATCACTGTCTGACCCTGAATCTGATCCCGATTCGCTTGAAGAACTTCCAACAGAACGCAATGGAACAGCAAGTTCTGGGCTTCGCTCCATCGCCGAATAATTTGCAGGAGTTGCGGCAATTGGAGAAAGTAGCCTAAAAAAAAATAGTATTAATAGGTTATCAAATATATATCATAGTAGTGGCTTAAAGTAATATAACTAGAAACCCTGATGTCATGTTTTCTTAACTGTGCCGTTCAAGGTAGTACGAGATCCACAAAACTTTTCTAAGTGTTTTGTATCAAAATCTAAAACACACTTTCACCAACTGCTAATTTAATTAGATTTAATTCAGTCAAGATAAGTTTTCAATGACAATATATCTAGACTACAGTAATTCGTGTTGCTATATCCATCTCTTTAATGTCAAAGTAGATATTAGTATCTTAACGAAAGTTTTCGAAAGATTCATATGCACTCAATCACTAATTGTGTGGTAGGTGTTGCAAGATCATAACAATTTTGTTGTGACTACAATGGACGAAAATGATTTAATTAGGTTTTAGATTATTTATTTTCACTTATGCCACACCAGAAAATATAGGTACGTTCAATTTGAATATATCAATCAAATCATTTCAATCAAAAGTGACAAACCAACAGACATTTTGGTCCAACAAACATAAACACTCATGATAAAATGCTATATATATATATATATATATATATATATATATATATATATATATATATATATATATATATATATATATATATATATATAAATATATATAATGTGATTAGAGGTCATGGAGAAGACAAACATTCTGCACATAGGAAGGTGTGTTCTAAGAGTTTCATCCAAATATTGTCTCAAAGCCATATGTATAAATTATGCGAAAATGCATGGACATATTATAAAAGATTATCATTTTTACAATTAATAAAAGGATCGTAAATATTCAATTTATGTAAAGTCGCATGTATAATATTCATATGAAAAAGGAATTTTCATTTAATAACAAACGTACGACAAATTGTATTTAGTTTTAAATCGTATCTCTAAGTAATAGGGAAAGTGTTCATTATCCTATATTCTAGAACAACCAACTGCTAAAATAAAACATAAAATGAATGATGTAAAATAGCCGAGGGCGACAATAAAATTCGTGAAAGCGATAAACTAATTCTAATTACAGCAATAAAATCTTGAATATTGATAAGATAGGTAAATGACAAATTACTGAGAGTCGAGGCAACATAATGATAAACCTTCGGATATTGTATCACAAGCTTTTGAGAATAAACCTATTAGGAGATGCGGAAAAGAGTACGCAAGAATCTAGATGCTGACGTCGCAAAAGCTCGCTGCTTTAAAAGCCAATAGATGTTGAGAAAGAGGACAGTCCGCACTCAAACGTCACGATTCATATGAAACGTTACGTAGTTAAAGGCATCTCTAACATGTACTGTCTTTAGTAGTGAAAATTATTATGGCAGATAGACGATTTTATTGAAATATCAAGGGAAAGTGTTTTGAATGCTCAGAAGTGAGTAAGATTGTTTGAAGTACTTACAATGGTTTCAAAATGGAAAATAAATAAGTAATTCAATAATAATTGAACTACCTACTGCAAGATAAAGTTCTTAATTGGCATAAAAGCCTATATGATTGGAATGGTATTTTTTAGTATTTAATGGAATTTCAAAACGATTTGAACAATTCTGGAACACGAATTGATGACTAAGTACTGGACAAAAGCAACAACAAGCAGATTTGTCAGGGTAACATAAAATTATGTTGTTCGAATCTCTAAAAGGACTAATATTTATTATAGAGTAGTCAGTTAAGATATAACTTTGTGTGCTATTATTTGAATTTAGAGTAGACTATGTGCTCAAGTTAATAATTTGATTAGAAGGATAGCAAGCCTTCGCTGCAGGTTTTTGTTAGTATATAAGAAAATAATTAAATCTCTCTGATAAGATATGTTTAATAAGATTTTGTAAGGGGTAGGTTATTGAATTATCTGCCTTACCTTTATAAATTTTGTACACAATAAGATTTAATTAGTGAGAATAAGATTTGTGAATCCTAGTTATAAAGAGAGATTTTTGGACTCTATTTTTAATAGAAGTGAGTGATTATCCAGAGGTTATATATTTGCATGCTATCTTTAAGATATTGTTCAAAAGGCAAAGCTGTTGTAGAAATTATGGATTCTATTTTTAGTGTATAAAATTTCTGATAGGAGGAAGTTGTTTTTCATGAATGATATATTTAAGATATTGTTTGTAAGAAAAAACGGTTGTGAATGTAGTAATTGGCATCTGAAAGATTGTTTGTAAGAGAATATTTCGTATTATTATTATTAATCGTGTGATTCTAGTGGTTTCATTTGAAGCGAGCTGGCAGAATTAGACAGTGGGCAAAATTTAAAACCTTCATCATAAGCATCTTTTATTCAGGCAGCACACGGCAATAAAATTTGGCGCCTAACGTGAAGCTCACTTACAATCACTTCAGTTTACAGCATCTTTTATTGACACCCAACGCCGGGCCTCTTCAATCAACAACACTTTTAACGATGCCCAATGTGCGGGTCACTTAGGATTCGGTCCACAGCACTTTCACTGACGCTCAACCTGGGCTCACTTAGAATCACATCAATCAACAGCACACAAATATATTTTAAAATAAATAATAATAAACTTACTTGTTTTCTAGAGGTAACTTAGAAGGTAAATGTAATGGTGTAAGAAATGATGAAGTCTTTTCCTCTTCATCGCTGTCTTCTGAATCTGATATATTGAGATCATCCCGTAAATCTCTGAAAGAGAAAGATCTTGTTAGTTACCAAGTATAACAGATTTTCAGATGTATACAAATGACAAATAAAAAGTAATAACCATCTATGCAAAAATAAGCTGGAAAGAACTTAAGATTTGCAGTTATCACAGCTGTCAACCAACTTATTGGCTAGCAAATTAAATAATAGTGTCTTTTAGAAGTAAAAAACTACACTACAAATAATGCTGTAACCAATAAAAAACAATGGCCACATACAATCCACCAGCTTATGCTATTAATTTTAAATTAAATAATAATTATTTGTTTAATTTGATATTAGTAATTGAGTTAAGGGTGCAGTGTTTTGAAGCTAGTAAAAAATCATATGAATTGACATGTAAACATTTCCTAAGGCAGACATTTTTTTAGAAAGTCTGTACTTAAAGTTTGGAAACAGATTACCAGTTGAATGACAAACAGCTAAGGTTTTTGTTACTTTACAAATGTATTATAAGTACAGATAAGCAAAAAAGTATAATCTACATGAAAATTCAAGAATATAATTTTATACATATACAAGCGAGTGGAATAAATCTAAATATGAACAATTAACCAACAACTTCCCAGCCTCAGTTGGTTAGAATAAAACATTAATACATAATTTATGAAGTTTAGAAATTAAAACTTTTAAAATCAAGATTACACGCATTCTCATTTGTAATAAAAATAGCCAATAGTATTTGGTTCCCATATGTGTTATTCTTTATTTATTGCTGGGCGATACATTTTGGTAAGTATTCTGAATTTAAAGTGTACAGAAAAATGATCATGTTATATTTTATATTTATAGGAAACTTGCTTGTACTTGATGTTGTAATACTTGTTCTATACTTAGTATCTGATTCGAACCTATGTGACGTTCCTTTGAAATGTTTATAATCATATTTCATTTTAATAGTTTCTGTATTAATAAATCCCACCATTAGGGTTAGGTTATTTCCCTTAAAAATATAATTTTTAAGTTACATGCACTTGTGATCTAAAGAAGGATTATTTTTGTATCTTTATTGTTCATAGTCAAAGGTTATCAAATTCATTATGGCCGTTTCTAAAGTTAGAAATGATATTATGTATTCAAAATTATTACAATTTTATAATTTTGTTTTCATTAATAGTGTACTATGCTGCTGCCTATGACCTCATCGTCTGGGCATTAAAGAAAGTTCACATGCACTTTGTGATTATACAAAATATAAAAAAAAACGCTTCTTCTGGCTCTAGTTAACCTTTCTGTACGTTAATTTCAAATATATACATTAAATAGAGCAAAACAACACAAAGTAACTTCAATTTACAGACTTAATTCATCTGTCCTAAATTTGTTGAAGATGTTTCGAATTATTTTATGCAGGAAAGATAAATTTCTTATAGAGCACCTCGTAATTAACATCCAAAGAAACAGTAACTTGAGTAGGTTAGTTTACCTTGAAGAATAGGTCTCGAACAGACTGATAATAGTCAATAAAGTTTGGATAATATCTTACCACGTTGGTTACCTTTAATTTTAGGAACATGTTGGTTCCAGTAAATTAACCACTTCATGTAGGGTCTACACATTTTGAGAACACCCAGTTTCTCTTGAAGTCCCTGGAGATAAATGTTTTTAGTGGTGTTTGAGTTATCTACAGGTAGAAATCACTCATCAGGTATTTATAAAAACTTCAAAAACTATAACCTAGAAAAATTTTAAATGAATAAACATTTTTAATTAATTGCATGAAATTTATGAATGTACCCCTAGGTCGTTTTTTGTTATTAGGTTAAGAATTTATATAGCAATTTTATTCATCGAAACGTTTTCCATTAAGCTAAGAGTGTGTTTCATGTATTTGTAATAAAAATATAACTACGCAATATACTTGAAAGTACAATTGAATAATAATGTAAAGACCATCTTTTATTGGCGTTTCTTACATGTAAAAGTAATAGTTCCAAGTTTTGTTATAACAAGTCATTTTGCGATTACTTAGAGGCGTGATTAAAATTCAGGTCATTTAACATTTGATTTTAGAAAACACTTGTTCAGTTAACTGTTTTAAATAACTATATTAGTGTTCCTATAGTTAATGTTTGTTTTGTTTACTTTAACAATAGTGCACTTAATTATTTCTCATGTAAGTTTCATGAGAGAATCGCTCTCCTGATTTCAGGTTTGGCACACTATTGTTATTCTTTCTGGCGCTTTTCCTTAGAAACCCTGCGAGATTACGTGGCGTCCCGATTAAGACATATTTCACACACAACACAGTATTCCGGGACCCTCTTTAAACACTTACACCTCCCATCCCATTGAGTTAGTTGGCAACTATTTTTGTTAGTACAGTCGAGGTTTGTGGTACTTTACCGAAACAGGATTTTTAATGGATTTCTTCACTCAGTTTGTCTGTGGATAACAGACTAGGTTTTCTGGGGTCAAAACTGTATGTAACACCTATTATATTTACTGAAAACTTGTATGTTGTTCTATATTTAAATATCACAATGCTAGCAACCTTCTTTACAATTGTAATTTATGTTGATTTATCTATTTGTAATTCACAGGTATGTAATTTTTAGTGGTATAAAGAAGACAAGCGATAAAGTTCAATAGGAGCAGATAATAATTAGTATATTGTCTATGTTTTGGTGTTATTTTGTAGTATTTTAACCAACAGGTAAACAATTAAACTTTGTCTGGTAATGGAAAAAATACATATTAATAATGCATCATTACAATGTTTAAACCATACATAAGAAAAAGTTAAAATTACAATTCACTTCCTAAGTACGTCAATCTTAGTTAAACAGCACGATAATAAAAACAAAAATTTAAATTTTAGCTTATGGGATATACGCTATCACACATACTATCAAGTAATTTTAATTTGTAGAAACTGATGTTATGTCTGAAAGTATCTCACCTCGCAATTTAAACATGCATTTGTGCTCAAACTACAAAATTTTTTACTCTTTAGTGACGAAAATTTGTGCCACTGACCTCAAACATTTTATGAAAACAGTTTGCAGGATATTTTTCCTAAATTTTTCCGACTAAAAAATCACTAAAATCTACTATAGCACTGAGTAAGCAAAACAATATGAGCTTGCAATTCAAGAGACAGATAAAAGTAATTCCATTAATACGAAGAAAGTTGTTTTCAAGAAAAAAAACAAATCCCAAAGAAATTAAAAAGGAACTGGAAAAAGTCACTGTGTACGGAAAAGTAGTTACAGAAAGATTGTCAGAACCTTGATCATTATGTTCGATCAAGTGTAGAAATGGAAATACAAGTTTATGACCCAAAAACAAAAGAAATATTGTTTGAAGTATAGTGGTCACTTGGAGACAGAAATAAAAGGGTTAGATTTATTGCTATTTAGTAGATTCCACAAAACCAGCTTCTTCAAGGAAGAGAACCAGACCCAGATAATGAAAAATTTTATTAAAGACATCATTTTGATTTGGTTATTAGTGGTGAAAGAATTTGTGTTTGTCATGGTTGTTTCATGAAGACGCTTGGAGGAATTCGAATGTTTGTTACACCAGTTATATACAACAAGAATTCTACAGTATTTGGTATATATAATAGAGGAAAGTCAACACCTGCTTATAGGCACAATTCCGACAAGATACAAAAAGTCAAAGACCACATATTATCCTTTCCAATGTACAGATCACATTAATACACGTACAGAAAGCACAAAACGATATATACTACCACATATAAATTTAAGAATTATGTAGAAACTTTATTGTTAAAATAATCCTGAAAAAAAACAGTATCAAGACAAGTATATGAAAGAGAATTTCATAAAATGAACATCAGTTTTAAAGAACCTAAAGTGGACACTTGTCACAAATGCGACGTTCTTGATATGAAAATAAATCTAGTAACCAGCAAAAATAAGACGCTAAATTAGAATTATTTGTTCATCATGCTAAAGCAAATAACGCATATACAGAAAAAATACGAAAATGTAACAGAAAAGGACAAAACCACACATTATTATACATTTGATCTCCAGCAGTGTGTGTCTACTCTAAATACTTCGGTTGCATTTTATAACAGACAGATATGGATATTTAATTTAAATACGCATGAGACTAGTACATGAGATGTGAGGTGCTACATGTGGCATGAAAGTGAAGGTGGTTGGGGAAGAAATCAAATCTCTACATGTATTTATAAAAAGGGAACTACTATTGCTTCTCAAGTATCAAAGGTAGTATTGTATTCAGATACTTGTGGAGGACAGAATAAAAATCCTCAGGTTGCTACCATGTTTTCAGTGGCAATGCATGACAGTTTATGTTTATTTTCATGTATCATTCATTACTTTATGTGTCTTACCTTTTGAAATACAGGTTTTTAAAATCCGATGAATCTTTTATAATAACTCAGTATAACAAAGGGTAATTTACATGTATCTTTGATAAAGGATATATATTTTTAAAAGAGTATACTCGGATGAGGGAAGTCCAACGTAAGTTTATTCCAGATGTAAGTTGAAACTTTGGTATTTCTTAAATATTTTTTATGTGATTCATACGCGCAAATTTTCATTTTTCTTATATTATTATTTGTATTTATTTGTACTTTAAAAATATTGGTTACAGTTAATATACTAATCTATTTGACCCGGATAGTCTTTTAATACTCTACTAACTTAAATAGTCGAAGAAGCGGATTCTTAAATTTAGATTGAGATATCTGTATCTGTTGTATGAAGAGGTTTACTTCAAAATCACAACAATGTATAAATATATATATATATATATATATATATATATATATATATAATGCTGTGAGAAAGGGTTGTTTAGGGGTGTATTGAGTAGTAAGGGTCGTGTAGTAACTATAAATAGCGATAGGAATCAAAAAACTGCATTTATTTAGCAGAAAAATTAGTAATTCGTACATTATGTAAATAGCAAGCATTTAACACCCTATATATAGACCGTAATTAACATTAATCAATGCAAGTAAGCATATCTTTCAACAATACAACGCGTATTCAGCAAAGAAATAATCGTACATGTATTTAAACTACGTTAAGGAGTGTTTTACAAGTTTATAAAATAAAATACGCAGAAGATAAGATGAAACCTATCAAATCTTCATGCAATTACGCTGAAACCATGAGCGCTTTGATAAGAAAACGCACTTTCAAATAAATAAATACATAAACGAAAACAGCACTAGAGTTACATCATTTATTTTTGTACAATTATCCAAAGGCATTATCTATACAAAACAACAGACGTAAGTTGAAAGTCTGGCCACGATAACAAATAATAAGGTATCAAAGATAGCAAATAACATGCATGATATTAAAATCCGACATAATTTCATCAGAAACAGCTTAAAAATACAGGGAATATTAAAGACAAAAGCTGGTTGGTTGAAACAATCTGTAAAACTGCTTGGAAACCCAACCCAGATGTAGTGGGAAAGGCTATCTGACACCCACCGGTGATAAGACAGGTCAGTTTCCACTTGAAGCACGTCGAAGCCACGACACTTTTAACCAGAAATCTACGCGTCAAATAAATAAAGTTTAGAATATATCAAATTTATGTTATTGTGAAAGTAGCGCTGTGCAACAATTACGTTAAGCATACATGTCGTTTTTCTCAGAAAACGTGAGTAGAAATTGGGTAATTAATTTAAATTAAATATTTATAATCATATAGGGCTTCTAATCGAATTCTGGTAAAATTCTAATTGGATTCTAATTGACTTCTAATCAAATTCTAATTGGCTTCTGGTACAATTCTAATATGCGTCGAAAGTATTTAAGGGAAGAGATTCAAAGCATATGCAGAGAAATATAAAATAAAGAAGCATGAGGTAATTTTTTGAAAACAAGGGGTAACTGTACTCAAATATTGGTTCAATTAAGCAGAGCATTGGTATTCGATTGAAGACAACAATGGGGTGTTGATTCACAACACGAAACAACATATCAGGAGATCACAGGTCAAATCTACTTAATTTTAAGATATTTTTCAATTTAAATTTTAATACTGAATTTATTCAATTTATCCAAAACTTGTAAAGAAGTCAACAAGAAACATTGCATACGTTAAACTTACGTAATAAATCATAAAGAGATCTCGAACGTTCCAGATTTTTTTGTAAAGCGGTAGTTTTTGGTGACTTTATATTGAAACTAAAAGAATATAAATTATGGGATAAATAACAAATATGATATTAATTGATTGAAGGGTGTATTTAAAGAATTTCAAAAATTGTAAATATTATTTCCTTTCATTATATGAATGCTGATTGACTTCGTTTTATCAATTCAAACAGGTAATCATAAAGGGGTGAAAAAAGAAAATTGATTATCGTAACGTTGTGCACTCTGTGTAGATTGAAAAGGGCTAGCCGTGGCATAATAATAAATTAAAAGAAGACGAGAGAAACCTAGAGAGGTGGCGTTAAGAAGAACGTTTATTACATCCGACTACAACAAGTGAGGGAGCTACTACAGCAAATTTATAGACGAACAAACATGGGGCTTGAGAAAATACACAGCAATATATATATATATATATATATATATATATATATATATATATTATATATGCTATGATATCTTTCTGTAGTTTGTTATTCTCGCCCCACGAATTGGGCGTCATAAAATGCTGTGTTAATCGTGCCCCACGATTGGGTCGTGCATAAAATGCTGTGATATTCCCTTATATTAGGCTCCACGACTTGGGCAGACCATAAAATGCTGTGATACTTCACCAGCCCCTACGATGAGCGTCCTAAAATGCTGTGTTATTTTCTTTATATTAATCAAGCACTTGTAAAAATGTTAATTTATAAATCTCTTTGCCTCAACTAGCTGATTCAATTAAATAAAGCAATTCTACAATACACAGTCTAATGATTAAATATTTACAACCTTTTTTTAAATATCTTCCCCTTTTTAAATTATTTACATCTGTCAGATTTTGAGAAAATGAAGCCAGCAAAACGAGTTTTTTATTGTATTTAGAGACCTTTTGAAACGTTTCAAGATGCCTATTGCCTTTCATAAATTTATAAAAGAAACCCCGGTTTTGTCGGCTCTTACATTTTTTAATTATTATTGAATTAAAACAGTTTACAGAAATAAATCATATCAAAATATCTAACCTGGAGTGGTTCAGTAGCTTCTCTGCATCCCCAAGAGTTTTCGTGTCCAGTCTGAATGTTTTGAGTCGAATTTGAAAGTCGACATTCAACCAAAATACTATCCAAATCGTTATTAATAAGTTTATTCCAATAAAAGGTTTTCCATCTCCGTAATTAACGAAACAGTAATAGAATATTTACCATGTCAGTGATTAATTTAACAGGCAGTAATCTCCAGAGTCTTCCTGACTCGTATCCAAAACCGTATTCAAAATCGTATCCAAAAGTCGAATTCAAGATCGTATCTAGACTAGTATCCAAGATCGTATCAAGACTCGTACCCAAGAGCCCTGTTTTATTTATTTTTAGAAATTGTATAATTTCACTAAATCTAGTTTACTTACGTCTGTAGTAGAACGGCTCGCTTACACAATTTTTACACTCTTATAAAAATGATTTTCAGTTTACTTTTATTTAACTATTTGCGTGAATAATTTAGCCCTTTTGAGTATAGTGACTGCCCAGTTTCAAATGTATACTAACTCGTTGTTCAATTGTTATCGTATTTACAGGTCTTGCCCCTTTGTTTGCGATACGTTGATTCCACGTGTTGGGCGATACCAATTGTTTTATCTCTTGTGTTATTTCGGAAACTTTACCAATTGTGTAGTTTAATTACTTGGAAGAACGCTCAAGTTGTCACGTAATTCATTCACATAACATCACATTTAATTCAGAAATCCCAGGAATTTTCGTTTATTAAATAACGTATTCTTGTTATTTGTTTTATTCTAATCTAAATAAAAATAAATTTGGTGTTTGTTTATTTCCTAGTTAAATTGGATTTTTGAACAAATGTAATACTTTTCTATCACGTACGCTTTTCAAATAATGCATAATTTAACCTGCGTAAATGATGATATATTTAACGCACTTGTTGAATATTTATCTAGCCAATTCATATAGGTTTTCTGTTGATTTAATTTTTACGCATTTCATTACATTTTTAAATCTTATATTTGATCGTAACTACTCTTGGATATGCGTTTAATCGCTTGTACTGTTATATACAGTGTGCTCTCAACTAACCATATCTATACTGACCTATTTACTCTTCTAATATCTATAATTATGTGCTTTTGTTATTTGGGGTTTTCTTTTGTTTATTCTACGACCCCTATGACTTAACCTACCCCTAAATTAACCCTATAATTACAGCAATATATATTGTAATGTATAAGGGAGCTACCAAGAGTTCTAAGGGTTGTTTAGTACAAGGTAGTATATGCCAAGAAAAATAATCCACATATTTGATCACATAAACTTAAAAATATATGTTTGCCGTATTTTACGTATACTAAAATACCATTAAAAATGGTAGTTGATATTAAGTGCCAAAAGGTAATATTAAAATGACTGAATGACGTGGAGAGATGTACAGTGCTCAAGGGTTTATACCGAGTTTGAATTTTAAAGGCCATTGAAGTACATTTGCCGTCCAGAAACCGGATGCGTCTATGGATGTTTATTATCAACCACGTATCCAGGGTCAAGTGTGATTTATTTTGGTTTTTCATTTTAAATAGAATCAACTTTTGGACAATATTTGTAAACTCAAAATTATTAGTTATAACAACGTCAAATGTGATTGGTGAAATGTAAATATTTAGGACAAATACTAGAATTATATGTGAAATGAAAGTGTAAAAGGACATGAACTATGGTATGTGCGACACAAACGAAATGGTAAAATGTTATTGGACGATTTTGTTATGTAATTTAAGATTTAGTAGGCAAAAAAGTTAAAATGGTCGCCTTGGAAAGTAAACAACGGGAGATTATTTCGAAAGTATTTAGTATAAAGACGTGTTTTAATAGTACTGCGCTAATTTGTATAAAGATTTAAAAGTTAACAAATGTGTTTGATTTTGGAAATGGTTTTAATTGGTTAAAGAAGGGTAAAAGAGTAGCAGCGAGACATTAATAAGTGATAGCGACGTAAAAGAAGTGGAAAGATGTGTAATAGTGCGACGGCGAAGCAACGATAAATGAATTAGATTTGAAACGATATATGGTAACGGCAGTAGGCATCAGAGTGGAATAAAAAGCAGGACGAATATTGGGGATAGATTTGGATAGAGATTAATAGGTAGCAGGACATCGAGTGGTTAACAAAAAAGGACGACGATTGATTTGGATTTATTGATTACGGGCATTGAGTGGTTTTGTACAAGACGGCGATTAGATTTGGATTGGATAATAAAAGGCGGACGGATTAATTGGGAACACAAGGAGCGGAACTAGGAGAGCGGCAGTTACAAGTAGAAGAATTAGCGCAGGGGAAGTAACACAATCGTTTTTCCAAATTCTAAATTAGGGTTAATAATTTCAGGTATTGGGGAGCAGACAAAATTAAAGGACGACACCTGGAAGCGGTACTAAAATTAAATCAGTAGGACATCAGTGTAAAGACGCATACGGTGACAAGGATTTTGAGCCAGCAGTTAGAGCGGCCAAGAACGGAGTATAGACCAGGTGAGTGCTGATATATCTTAAAACGTCAAAAAACAGTCATACAATTTTGGTAGTAATTCAATTTGGCACAAAGCAACGTTGATCTTAATAAAATTTTGGCATATTCAAAAGTAAAGTAAAAATTTAGTACTAAAACAAAAGATTGTGCACGTTGGTTGGACTTTGCTCATCTACTTATAACAGAACTCACTATAAGTAGTTGACCACCCTGAGATTTAAGAGCTTAAATAGTCGAGGCATCGAAATAAATAGTTAATTAAAGAACCAACCAAACGTTGCAAGTACGGGGCGTGCATTAGGTGTGCACATTTCATAAAAGGCGCTACAAAAAGGGGTAAAATAAAATAAAAATTTTAAAATTTAAAGAATAAAGAAAGAGTGGCTGACAGTGAGTCACAGACAGTAGAGGAAGGGAAAGTAAAAAAGGAAATAATAAAGGTGGCAAACCCAACGTGGGTCTGAAAAAAAGGCTAGATCGAGTGAAATTAGACAGAAATAGTAGTAGGATACGGGATCCTGAGATTAGGTGGGGCCCGTAGTTTAGATATTTTCAGGCAAAGGAGTTCAATAATAGGCTGCAGAGATGACGGACCCAGAAATGAAACGGATAACGAGATCGGGACGGATATACGGAATTGAAGCAGAGATCACGACACTAAACGATGAAATTAGGACACAAGACATAGAGCAAGACGCAGGAGGAGACATCCAGGAGATGGAGGTGAGGCAGACAGAGCCGGAGGTGTTAGACAAGGACACGGACCAGGCGACGGCACCGGAGGTAAGGGTAGCAGAAACCGCCGGAACCCAGGACCTAATACGACTCATAATGAGCTTGCAAACAAATTTAACCAACCAAATGGAAGAATCACGTAAGGAACAAAAAGATTCACAGACGGAACAAAAAGAGGCGAATACGCATTTGACTAATAAAATAACGACTTTAACGAACCAAATTACAGATTCACACACTGAGTTAACTAACAAAATTACCGATTCACACAACGAACTGAGGAACGAGTTTAGGACAGCACACACGGAAATAATGAACCAAATTAACGAATGGCAGACAGAGTTTAAGACGACACGCACGGAACTAAAAACGGGTTTGACTGACACAATTACAGAGTCACACACGGAACTACAAACGGACGTAACAGACAAAACTGAACAGTCGCGGACAGATGTAAAGACATCACACACGGAAAAACAAACGGAGTTAACAGACCAGATTGCAGAAACACACACGGAACTACATACGGACGTCACAGACAAAACCGAACAGTCGCGGACAGAGGACGAACGAAGGACGGAATTACAAGACAACGTAGACCGCGTAGATGACGAGACTAAAATTACACGGGTACAATTGCAGGGACAGACACAGCACTTGACACCGAAATTGGGAGCGGACGACATGGTATTACTACTCACAGGACAAGTGGTACTAAATGTAAAAACACTGCGGAAATTTTTAGGCGTCATGAGAAACTTCGATTTGGCAACGGCACTGGAGACAAAAACGCGGACAAGTTATAGGGATCAAAACCGGGATTATAGGGAAGATAACCGACGACATGCGTACCACGAACAGCGACACAACTACAGACAGGACAATTTCAATCACGAACATCGACCCAACTACCGACAGGACTATTTTAACCACGGACACCGAAATCACTGGGGACACGACGGAAACAGAAAACCATACTACAATAGGGAACACCGGGGGAACGACTTACAAGGACAAAACAGGCACCCGCACGACAACAACGCGGATGACGGCCGGACGACGGGGGGCGGAACACAGCACGGATATAGCCGGACGGACAGGGACGCCAACGTCCACCACATGACAACTAGCGCAAGGACTCAGGACACGGATAAAATTGAAGTGGTGCAGATACACGAGGCACCCTCAGGAGAAAAAAAAACGCAAATTTTTGGAAGAACGAATGTCTAGGATTAAAGCTCGACGTAGGTTATAGTTTAAAAGACTTATTGTTAAATAATTATACTTTGAATAAAAAGAACCTTTTGTTTATTAATATTAGTTTAAGGGATTGTTTATATGTTGCTTTAGTTGATAGTGGTTCACAGTTGTCGCTGGTTGATGAGAAGGTGGTGGTAAAACATGCTGATTTTTTAAAAGGAAGAATAGAAGCGATTGATGGGGTTAATTTATGGTCGGCAATGAATAAAAAGTTAACTACGATTTATAGGGTCATCCGTGTACCGATATTTGTAGGGGATAAAAATGCAGGAGAGGCAGAGTTTTTAATTACAAAGGGGTTGCAGATAGATTTCATATTAGGAATGGATTTTATAGAGGATTTTGGATTGAATATAGATGGTAAGGATAGGTCGATTCGAATATGTGATAAAGATAAGTTATGGATGGTGTCTACGGTTAGTGAAGAATATAGGAATGGAAATAATATAGATAAGTCGGGATTAGGAATGGATAGGACAAGTGATTATAGACAGGTTAAAGTACGATTATGTAATATGTTTGTGAGGTTAATTAATGATGAACAGATAGGAAAAGTGAGTATTGAGATAAAGGCGAAGCTAGAAGAATTATTTAATAAATATATAGGGTTATTTAATGAGGAGCCAAGATTTGCGAGGCGATACATGCATAAGTTAGAAGTCACGGAAGATAACGGGTTTAATACAAAGGTGTATCCAATTCCGTTTGCTATTAGAAATAGGGTTAAAGCCGAGATTAACAAGATGTTACGAGAAGGAATCATAGAACCAGCGAAAACTCCATATGTGAACCCGGTAGTTATTGTACCAAAACCCAACAAAAGGGATATTAGGATTTGTTTGGATGCGAGAAAGTTGAATTCGATTACGAAACCGCAGTATGAACAACCACAAGGGTTGGATAATTTGTTGTACAAAGTGTATGAGATGAAGGTTTTCAGTAAATTAGATTTAAAAAATTCATTTTGGTTAATTCCGTTGCATGAAGACAGTAAGAAGTTTACAGGGTTTAGTATTGAAGGGGAGATTTACATGTTTTCTGTAGTTCCGTTTGGGTTAAGTAGTTCTTCAGCAGCACTTGTAAGGGCCATGCAGAAGCTGTTTAACGAGTATGAACGTTTCTGTTCGCACTACGTGGATGATTTGTTGATTTTTTCAAGGAACGAGCAAGAACACCTGGAGCATTTAGAAAAGGTGATCCAGAGGCTGGACGAAGGGGGTTTGAAGTTGAACGTGGAGAAATGCGAGTTGTTTAAGAACAAAGTTACGTATTTAGGGTTTGAAATCAGTGAACATGGGATGAAAATTTGTAATAAAAGGTTGGACGAGTTGAGAAAAATTGCTCAACCAAAGAACGTGAGAGGATTGCGAGGATTTTTAGGGTTCTAAATTATTATAAACGGTTTATACCGCGATATTCCGAGTTGTGTGTGCCGTTGGTGAGTTTATTGAAGAAAAATGAAAGATGGAAATGGACTGCCGATCGAGAGAAGGCGTTCCAGGGTTTGAAAAGTGCGTTTTATAAAAAGTGGTCATTAAAATATCCCAATTTCAAAGACGAATTTATTTTAAGAACGGATGCGTCGAAATATGCGATAGGGGCTGAGTTGGTGCAGATCCAGGAAGGAGCTGAGGTACCAATTGTATTCATTTCGAGGGTATTAAAAGACTGTGAAACCAGATATGCGACGGCAGAGAAGGAAATGTTGGCGATAGTGTATGCAGCGAAAAAGTTGCGTTTTTATCTGCTAGGTAACAAATTTTTAATAGAATCCGACAACACAGTGGTAACATTTATGAAGAAAAAGGAGTTTCTAAACAGCAGGTTGTACAGATGGGCGTTAGTATTACAGGAATACGATTTTGAAATCAAGCACAAACCGGGAAAGGAGAATGTGACGGCGGATTTTCTAAGCAGACCACAGGTGGAAGCGAATAAAGACGTGAAGGATTGTTTAATTGCTTTGCAGGAGTTCAGGGATGTTGGTCGGTGGACAAACGCCAAGCTTATGGAGACGCAGAGGCACAGTGAGGTGAGCTCGATCCGCGAGAGATTAACAAGCGAGAATGTGGAGGAGTACCGTGGATTTACCATCGTAGGGCAGTTTGTGGTGAAAAGGATAGGTGATGCAGAGCTGGTAGTGGTATCCAGAGACGCGGCTGTGGAAATTATAGATGAAATTCATTTAAAGTTTGGTCATATAGGCATAAGAAAAACATTTTTGGTATTCAGGGAGGCGTTTTATGCACGGAACGATATCACGGTGGTTAAAGAAAGGATAAATCGTTGTAAAATTTGTATCTTAGGGAAAGACAAGAACGTGGTGTTGCAGAACGTACCGATGAGTGTGAGCGTGGGCGGACCGTTGGAATTGGTAGCTATTGATTATTTAAGCAACCTGATTACGAGTGAACAGGGGTATCGGCACATATTAGTAATGGTGGACGTTTTTTCAAAATTTGTTAAACTATTTCCGGCAAGGCGAAGTAACACGGTGCATGCTTTACAGTCGATTAAAGAATTTGGAAGCCAGGTCGGGAGAATGGAAAGGATCTTGGTAGACAATGCGACTTATTTTAACAACCAAAGATTTAGGAACGGGTTAAATCGAGCGCACATTAAGTTGTCATTTAGCAGTATAAGGCATCCGAAAGCAAATCCATGCGAACGATATATACGGGAGGTAATAAAATATCTACGGTTAGCGACGCAAGAGCACCATAATAGATGGGTTAGATATTTGCCGCAGATTGAAAATTTCATGAATTGTGTACCGAGTTCAGTGACGAAAACGTGTCCGGTAACATTGATTCGAAGGATTATACCAGCTAGGCCATGGAGGGAAGAAGTCGAGGTACAAGACATCACAGAGTTGTTGGGTAGTGTTAGACGTAGGATCGAAAGGATGCAGCGTAGGGATATCGAGAGAAGGTGTAGCAGGATCAAAAAAAGGACTACTTTTGAAATAGGAGATTTGGTGATTGTAAAAAGGTTAAGAGTTTCGAACCGCGACAGGAACATTTGTGCGAAGTTGTTATTTCCTTATGAAGGGCCGTACAAGATCACGCGTATTTTTGCGGAAGGAAATACATTTGAATTAGCTACTATGACAGGGGAATATCGTGGGCGTTTTCACTTGGAAAATCTATACCCATATAAGGTTGTACAAAAAGAGGGTTTAGTAGAATAGTTGTTATATAGTTCATGCGACAGAAAGTTTAGTTTTGTTTTAGTTTATAGTGTAGGTTAGTATGTAGTATAGTTAGACAGACATGTTGAGAAAGAAGAATAGGGGTTGAATAATTACAATATGTAGGAATACGAAAGGGGGTTTGATTTTAAATAAAACTAGAAATTATGCACACCAGGGAAGAGTAAAACCAAAGAAATTTCTAATTTCATTCAAAATCAGTGGGGCCAAATGTAATGTATAAGGGAGCTACCAAGAGTTCTAAGGGTTGTTTAGTACAAGGTAGTATATGCCAAGAAAAATAATCCACATATTTGATCACATAAACTTAAAAATATATGTTTGCCGTATTTTACGTATACTAAAATACCATTAAAAATGGTAGTTGATATTAAGTGCCAAAAGGTAATATTAAAATGACTGAATGACGTGGAGAGATGTACAGTGCTCAAGGGTTTATACGGAGTTTGAATTTTAAAGGCCATTGAAGTACATTTGCCGTCCAGAAACCGGATGCGTCTATGGATGTTTATTATCAACCACGTATCCAGGGTCAAGTGTGATTTATTTTGGATTTTCATTTTAAATAGAATCAACTTTTGGACAATATTTGTAAACTCAAAATTATTAGTTATAACAACGTCAAATGTGATTGGTGAAATGTAAATATTTAGGACAAATACTAGAATTATATGTGAAATGAAAGTGTAAAAGGACATGAACTATGGTATGTGCGACACAAACGAAATGGTAAAATGTTATTGGACGATTTTGTTATGTAATTTAAGATTTAGTAGGCAAAAAAGTTAAAATGGTCGCCTTGGAAAGTAAACAACGGAGATTATTTCGAAAGTATTTAGTATAAAGACGTGTTTTAATAGTACTGCGCTAATTTGTATAAAGATTTAAAAGTTAACAAATGTGTTTGATTTTGGAAATGGTTTTAATTGGTTAAAGAAGGGTAAAAGAGTAGCAGCGAGACATTAATAAGTGATAGCGACGTAAAAGAAGTGGAAAGATGTGTAATAGTGCGACGGCGAAGCAACGATAAATGAATTAGATTTGAAACGATATATGGTAACGGCAGTAGGCATCAGAGTGGAATAAAAGCAGGACGAATATTGGGGATAGATTTGGATAGAGATTAATAGGTAGCAGGACATCGAGTGGTTAACAAAAAAGGACGACGATTGATTTGGATTTATTGATTACGGGCATTGAGTGGTTTTGTACAAGACGGCGATTAGATTTGGATTGGATAATAAAAGGCGGACGGATTAATTGGGAACACAAGGAGCGGAACTAGGAGAGCGGCAGTTACAAGTAGAAGAATTAGCGCAGGGGAAGTAACACAATCGTTTTTTTCCAAATTCTAAATTAGGGTTAATAATTTCAGGTATTGGGGAGCAGACAAAATTAAAGGACGACACCTGGAAGCGGTACTAAAATTAAATCAGTAGGACATCAGTGTAAAGACGCATACGGTGACAAGGATTTTGAGCCAGCAGTTAGAGCGGCCAAGAACGGAGTATAGACCAGGTGAGTGCTGATATATCTTAAAACGTCAAAAAACAGTCATATAATTTTGGTAGTAAATCAATTTGGCACAAAGCAACGTTGATCTTAATAAAATTTTGGCATATTCAAAAGTAAAGTAAAAATTTAGTACTAAAACAAAAGATTGTGCACGTTGGTTGGACTTTGCTCATCTACTTATAACAGAACTCACTATAAGTAGTTGACCACCCTGAGATTTAAGAGCTTAAATAGTCGAGGCATCGAAATAAATAGTTAATTAAAGAACCAACCAAACGTTGCAAGTACGGGGCGTGCATTAGGTGTGCACATTTCATAAAAGGCGCTACAAAAAGGGGTAAAATAAAATAAAAATTTTAAAATTTAAAGAATAAAGAAAGAGTGGCTGACAGTGAGTCACAGACAGTAGAGGAAGGGAAAGTAAAAAATTTAATTAACTATTTATTTCGATGCCTCGACTATTTAAGCTCTTAAATCTCAGGGTGGTCAACTACTTATAGTGAGTTCTGTTATAAGTAGATGAGCAAAGTCCAACCAAACGTTGCAAGTACGGGGCGTGCATTAGGTGTGCACATTTCATAAAAGGCGCTACAAAAAGGGGTAAAATAAAATAAAAATTTTAAAATTTAAAGAATAAAGAAAGAGTGGCTGACAGTGAGTCACAGACAGTAGAGGAAGGGAAAGTATATATATATATATATATATATATATATATATACATAAATATGTATATATTGGTATGATTATAAGGTTATTTAAGGTCATATAAGGTCACAAAAAAGAAATACCTTATGTAAATATCATAAAAATCACGAAAATCAAACATTTAAACCCAAAAATGTACATAATTCATTCATTATGGAAAATCAAATACAAATCACCCTGTAAAAATCAATAACAAGCTACAATTAAGTAAAGGAAACTTATTCCGTAATAACTTCACCACATTTTATTAAAATAAATAATTGCTGAAATAAAATTTCTTTCAATCTAAACGTAGTTGCCTAAAGAAACTAATAAATGCGTGTAATTTATACCAGTTTGTAGTAGTCTAACACTAAAAAACAAACATATTTAATAAAGTATGGATATTTGGGGCGACGGTAATATGTGCAATTTAGAACGTTCATAAAGTGCCATATTTAATACCATTAACTGTTAATCAAGTCCCTCTAGAAAGTTCCGATATACGTGCAATTTAGAACATACACATTAGATCATCCAAAATCCAACACGTTACAGATATAACCATAATTGAAACACCTTTTCCACGTACGAACAACCAATAGCGTTCCGTCAACCAATGAGAATGCGTGGAACATTCGAGAAGGAATTCGATTCTATAAAACTAACAAAGCAAATAAAGGAGGATTATTTCTAGAATCCACTCGGCGACTGCTATTTTGAAAAAAAATTATTATGTGAATAAAAATTTTAGTGAAAGTTGCTAATTTTAAAAGTTGAACTTAACAAAATTTAAACGTATAGTGATATATACAGTAGCGTGCGTGTTGAAATAAATTTATGTAGAATTTTTGCCGTTGATATAAACGGCTCTAAGTCGTTGATAAACACTCTAAGTCGCTGGTGAACACTAAGTTGCTGGTAAACACTCTAGGCTGCTGATCAAACGACTCTAAGCTACTGAATAAACAATTCTAAGTTTACTGAATAACAATCAAGAGTAATTTCTAAGGCAAATTGTCGAAAGTTCCAGAACAAGTGGGAAGTTGGGGCCAGGAACCTCCAGAAAGAAAAAAAATAGAAGAACTATAAGATCAGAACTATTTATTAAATTTATAGCACGTTGTATTTGTAATCTTACATAATTTGTGTATTCAGAAGTGAGCTTAAAATTTGCATGTGATAAAATATAGTGTGCAAAAGGTCAGCAAAAATTTGGTAGAATTAAGTTAAAAAAAGGACATTTGTTTGAACGTTCAACGAAACTATTCGTGGCAAGATACATTTTTTTGCTGGCTTTAATTGCTTTAAAAAGGTGTAAAAATTTATAATCTTCGTAAAGAGCTAATTCGATAGGGATATTTTTTATTTTAATTTCAATGTTCTATAAAATGATTTTAAAAAGGGCGTAGATTTATAAATTGTAATATAATAAAAATTTATTTAGTTCATTATACAATTTTTGGTGAATTTCGTTTGTCTTATTCAGGTGAATTGAGTGTTGGAGAGGAGTGAGTAGAAATTATTTGTTATCATATCGTCGATTCACTCTGTGCATGGTCGAGGCATAAATTTGATTGTGTTAATTTTAATTATTTAAAAGACATAGAGAGGTGGCGATCAGCAGGCAAGTGATCGTTGCGCACCTGTCGAGTACGGCGATATCGTAGCTATATATATATATATATATATATATATATATATATATATATATATATAAACTCCACTTATAGTCAATGGACTAGTTTAGTATAATAGTGTTTTTCGATAAAATGTTACTGTACAATTGGGTCGTTTACTCTATAAACATGTAATTATATTAACTAAATTTAAATAATCCCTTTTGGGTACTCCAATATTTGTATTTTAACCAGTTAGACTAACAACAACCCTGATGTGTAGGGTTGTTTTATAATTTTAATATTTATGCATTAACAATTAAAATCTTGATAAAGGCAACAACCCTTGCCGAAACGTCGATTTATAATTAAATATATGCAAGATATTATTTCGTTTTAATTTTTGGACTAAAATATCCTATATATATATATATATATATATATATATATATATATATATATATATATATATATTTGAAAGTTTGTTTCTTGGGAAAAGGTCTAAATAAATAAAAAAATTTACATTATATGTGTGTTAATCAGACGTTTAGACCGTCACTAGATGGTTTTTATCAATGATGTTTTTTTCCCCCTATAATACAATACATGTACATTATATCTTAACAAATATCTACAATGCTTACCCATAAACGGAGTTTTATATATTTATAACGTAGTATAAATTGAGCTATTCACTAATTGATATGGTACGGCTACTACAATCTAATTTATTTAATTAAATAAATAATAAATAAAGACCATCTAGCGACGGTCAAAACATCTGATTAACACACATATAATGTAAAAATTTTTTTATTTATTTAGGCCTTTTTCCCAAGAAACAAACTTTCAAGTATTAGTATATAAAAGAAGGTCAAGAAATACCAATCAAATATTATATATATATATATATATATATAATATATATATATATGTACGTATGTATGTATGTATACAGGGTGAAAGTTTTAAACCAACCAATATGTTTATATTAAAAAGTATAAAGTATAGGAAAGAATATTCAGATAAAAGTTGTAATTCATGAAAAAGGCCATACATTTCTGAAAACAGTTCTGAATTTTTTTCAATAGTTTCTTCAGGAAAATACGAAGATAAATTTTTTTAAATAGAAAGGACTATTTCTTATCTATTGCATAGAATAGTTTTTAAAAATGCAATATTTTGGTATAATCCTAAACCTAAAAATTTAAAATAAATCTTCAAAAATGCATTGATGATGTGTATGCATGCCTAGAAATGATCCTGTGCCAATAGGCATCAAGTCTTATCACGGCTGGCTATGATTTTGCTAAAACTTACTCATTTGTTCTGCATCATACTTATATCTATCAGACAATTAATTGGAATGCCATTCCAATGATTGAATAATTCAGACTTTTTAACCAACAGTGATGTATGGTGAATGCGGTCGAAATTTGAAAAAAAACGTTTCGTCAGTTTTCAATAAGATATCTGTTTAAAACCAAACTCTCTTGTCAAAATCTTCGCACTATTTTTCAAAATATGAGGACTATAATGGGCCATTTAAAATTTGTAAAAAACAACCCGAAAGTACAGTCTTTGACGAAAACCTTAAAATAATGGTAATGACTTTCTTTGCTACTGATCCTAATACTTCTATATGGCTAGTTGAATTTCAATGCAGAATCAGTCATAACACCGTGTGGAAAATCTTCAAAAAGAATATGTACCCATACAAATACAGACTAGCACAAGAACTTCGTGGACAATGATTCTTTAAAGAGAATCCAGTTTTGCAATGGGATTATTATTAAATTTCAAGAAGATTTGATATTCTTAAACAAATAATTTGATCTGATGAGAGTAAGTTTACAAATAAAGATATGTTTAACCGTTGTAACACACATTTCTGGAACGATGAAAATCTCCACTAAATTAGAAATGAAAATTTCCAATTATATTGGTCTTCTAATTTCTGGTGCAAGTTTAAACATAATACAATTGCTGGACCCGTATTTTATAGTGATAAATCTGACAGGTGAGTGAGTTATATTTAAACTTAATAAGGCATTATGTGACCGACTATGTGGACGTTCTACCGTTAGCGAAATATCAATTCTTTTCCAAGAAAATGGTGCGTGCGTTTGCTTACAATACGCGATAAGTTAGCTTGATATTATACAATATTTTTTCAGATAGTTTTATGGTTAACGAGACTTTCTAATTTAACAGCATTCGATTATTTTCTTTGTGGGATATCTTAAAAATAAGGTTTATGCAGTAGCAGAAACAACTGAAGATGACTGCAAAAATAGGATTCGACAGGCTATTCAAGAAGTAAATCTAGAAATAGATAAGAGTGACAACATACAAAGAACTGTTGAAAAGAGTAAATCTTTGTTTAGGTCAAAATGGTGAACATTTTGAATATTTAAGAATAAAAACTTGCAAAAAAATTTTTGTTTTTCTGTTCATTGTCATGAATTTTATGTAATGAAAAGTTATTTGTGCCACTTAAAAAAATTGAAAATAACCTTAGAAAAGATTGTGATCTACATTGCTAGCGGGGTTCATTTGAAATAATATATTTTTAATAAATTCTAATTTGCTTCCCACTTGTAGATGAGTACAGATCGCCCATTGGATGCATACACATTAATGCATTTTTGAAGCTTTATTTTCAATTTTAGGCATAGACGTTACATCAGAACACTGCATTTTAAAATATCGTATTAAAATATTGTTATTTAAGAATAAGTCGTTGTTTAAAAAGCCTTTTTGCAACCTACTGGCGTCCATAAGAAAGTTGATGGTGGTCAGTTAAAGACGAAACGTTTTTTTGACAAACTACAACGGGTTGTTGCATTTGGCGTAAAAAAATGACAATGAGAAAGTGCTTTTATATTTCGAATATTATTTGAAATATTGGTACTAAAAATAAAAACACAAATTCAGTTTTTACATTGGCAAATACCTTGGATTCCTAATGAGACAAGACAAATTACTTTGCAGATTATTAATCTGGGTACAATTTAGCAACTTTGTCGAATGTAAAGATATTCTCTAATAAGTGAAATCCCCATGGTGAGCCTAGAATTTGAATCAGCCAGTAAATATGCTTTTGAGTCGCTAAATAACTGATTTTTACTTCAATGTAGTTCTCTATTTCAATATCAATAAACGATATGCCAAAACGTTTGGCGTAAGAGCGCTAAAAATAAACGAACTCCGCAAATGCAACTTCCTACATTCTGTTACTAGTACACCCACTATTCTATTAGCATTAATGGGAAAATAAACAAAGATTTTTAGGAAAAAATTTTGTAAGCTTCCTTGAGCTCGAGTCATAATTTTTAAAAAAACGATAAACGGTTTATATACTCATCTCTTACTACGACAATTGTCAATTTCTTTCATTCCAGAGAATCCTGTACAGTTTAGTTCGACTAACGGGGCATCGACTGTTTAAGTGAAATCGTGTTGAGCGAAATTCAAAGTGCAAAACGATTTGAATGCTTAATGGAACATTCCAAACGTAATGGATTATAATTATACGCTTATTAAAACAATCTTTCAACTACGGTGTTAATTATTGTTAATGTTTTCATAAAAAATTTTTAAGATACATTTTTTGACGTCAAGAATATTTTAATAATTCTATACAATGAGTAAGGATTTCAATCACTCTCTTTATCCAGACAGGAGTAAATCATATCAATGCTATATCATTTTTTAAGACTATAATCGATTGCCGTTTAACGTCACGGTCTTCAAATAAACATATCGGGCACTAAAAAAAGTACAACCAATTTCTGAACATAGATGTATTTCTTAGGAGTATCAGAGCTCAAACATCATCATTATAAAATTTTACCTGTACTTGTTAAGGAAGGAACTGGTTTTGTTAGGACCTTTTTCATTTCATTGTACCTTTTTCCTTTTCAATTCATATTTCTTGTTGCATGATGCTTTCAATATTTAGAAAGCGTTTATTAAATAGCATACGGGAGTATTGAAATTACATGTTACGTCTTCATTAAATGATTCGTTCCTGTAATTTCCATGTCGTATTGCAGCTGTTGATTCGATTTTATCCCTTGATTACTAGCGCTATGAAAATTGAAGGATAACTTTATTCATCAAAGTGTTGCGTGTGGTGGTATTATTACATACAAGCCTTGACTGTAAATTACATAACGCTTTTGCAAGAAATTGGAAACCGAAAATAAACAAATTCCTTACTTCAATTTACGTAAATGTCACAATTTCAAAGTATACAGGGTGATTTACGGTTGGCCTATTAAACGTTTATTTATGTAATTTCTCAGTTATGCAGCGTTGTCAATTATATCAAAATGTAGTTGAAACTTTTGTTATTTTAAATGAAACATCTTGTATCTCATTTCAGTTTTTAAGCTTTGTTTATTTCTCATTTACTTTTCTTAATCTATCTGCACTAGTTTTCGTTCTCTTATTAGAGAAATGTGACATTAAATATTGATATACCTACCGATGTTCCTAAGCTTTGAAAGCCCCAATCAAGGTTGGGGTTAGTTAAGCTCTAAAACCTTTACATACTGTATGCAAATCCTACAGTAAACATACACGGTGATTCACAAACGATTGTTTGTCATGTAATTAAAAATTTGTTAAATATTCGGCTTTTAAATGGAATGCCTGCATATTATTTCCAATTCAGTAAGCAGTCGAAAGTCGTTATTTTTATATGTATGCTGTTCCTATACTAATTCCACTAGTTTTTAAGTTATAACCAATTTATTCAATAATTTTATAAAAGTTGGATTTTGTAACATTCCTTTGAAATGTTTATAATCGTATTACATTTTAATAGATTGAGTGTAGGTAAATTCTACCAATACGGTTAGGGTTATTTGCTTTACAAAATATAATTTATAGATTACATGCATTCTTGATCTAAGAAAGGATTTTTTGTATCTTATATGGTATATACTCAAAGGTTGTCATTTCATTATAGCGGTTTTAGGTAAAAAATGAGACCACGGCCATTTTGTATTCTAAATTAGTAGAATTTCATAAATCATACGTTTTGATTAATAATGTATAACGCTGGCGTCTATGAGCTCAGACTCTCGGAACAAAGAAGTTTCACACGCTAAATTATACTGATTCAGAAAATAAAATATACTCTTTCTCTGGTTCAAATTAATGTGTCAGTAACATAATTTCGCATTTGTTAAATAAAGAAAAAGCGACACAAAGTAATTTCAATTTGCAGTCTCCGTTCTGTTACGTTCCGTTCCTGTAGTTAAAATTTGGCGCATAGTTTAATTTAGAACTTCATAATCCAGTATTGTTTCCACGAGTATTTGCGTGTATTAGCGAATCCGGCAGTCTTAATCAATTAAAATAATTGCTTATTCAACACCCTGTAGGGTTTATTAGTGCATGCTATTATCATTTAAATATAGAAAATTACTCTTTCAATATAATATTAAAAGTTGGTATCTACTTATCAGAACCCTTGTTTCAAAAAATATTATAATACGTTTAAGAACGTGGTTTTCGTTTGTTAAAGCGTTGGTTCCGAAAATATTACATTCATTTTAGCGACGTGTTCTAACACATGGGTTTTCCGTTATCAGTTGTTGGCTTGAGTCCTTAATGTGGCATTAGGAGATTTCGTTATCGAACTGGCAATTTAGATCAATCTTACGACTTGTCATGGTTCGAAATACGAAATATACTGGCTGAAATTTCCTTATATACTTAAAAAATGGTGCAAGGGCAGAAGAAGTACGAAGTCAAGCCGTTACGTTTATGAATTTCTTGTGCAATTAGGTTGGTACGTACTAATACCGAACAATTAAAACTATTTTCGAGAGACTGCATTACTATTTTGTGTTAGAAGCTACCAATACGCAATCGCATATGGAAAGGTTAAAATGGTCACCTATAGTAGAAACGCTAAGACGTAGAAGTGTTTCAACATTATCCCAAGCAATGCCAAAGAACTTCATTTGCAAACTGAGAGTTCGGTATAAAAAGTAATAGCTAACCATACAATCGTTTAGGTTTCGTAAATAAAACGAGGCAGAACTAACTAGGTGGTTTGCATATAGTTTCATTGTGTAAGAAATTTCGTCACAGAGGAAATTTAGGTAAACAGGGTTGGCTGTGATTGTTTTCAGGTCACACCAAGAAACATAAATGTAAGTAGAAACCCTCTGGTAAATTCTAATTGTTTGAAGTAAAATGCGAATGACGATAGTTTTTTTGTTGGAGTATGTTTATAACGTAAGATAATATGCACTGTCGATAAAATTTTATGTATAAAAATTTAGTTTTGTTTAGGTGAAGCGAAATTCTGTTCATGGAGATGGAGGGTTTTTCTTTACGGCTTACGGCTGTCGTCCACTCGATAAATATATTATTGTTATGAAAAAAGCAAACAAGCAAACAAGGGAAAGAATTAATGAAAGCATATGTGTATGGAGCACAGTACGGTGTGGCTATGAAATAGGAATGGACAATCGAGAACCAGACAGTAAAACGGTAAAAGCCTTTTGGAGTGTGGTGCTTCAGATGTATGATAATGATAGCATGAACAGGCAAAGTTAATAACAAAGAGGTTTTAGAAATAATAGGGGAAGAAAGATATATGTGGAAAACAAAAAAAGATGAAAGATAGAAGAACAGGACAGCGATTGGGGACTAGTATGGGATATATTACAAGCTGGGGTAGGAAAAAAGAGAGGTAAAGGTAGACCTAGCAAATAGTGAAAGATGTGGGTTGTAGGAATTTTAGGGAAACGTGTAGGTTAGCTCAGAATAGAAAACAACGGAGGTACGCGTCTAACCAGTTTCAGGATTGAAGACCTAATGATGACTAATAAAAAAAGTAACCCAAGCGAGTGCCAGAATATTGCATTAAATTTTAAAATACGCATTCACATACGAGTATAATCAAATACATCTCATTAACCTTCATTAAGTTCAAATTGAAAATGAATTGAACCCTTAGTATGTAAACGGAAACTGCTTGGCGGAGAAGCTGGCATACGGTGGTGTCATTGGTTGGTAGAAATTGCAGCGGTTTCATGGCGGAAAGTTCCCAATCAGAGCGTGCTTGTTGGCGTCACATACTGTAGGAGGTGGTCCTGATGGCTTCGGAAATGAATCCGTCCATGTTATGACGGGATCCTGTCCATAACGTAATGAGTGTTTACTTCACTTTATCCCATTAGATTTGGTGGTCACAATGAGATAATCCGAAGGAAAACCCTAGTGCACGAGGAGCTGGGTGACTTCCGTCTTGCACTATTCTTACGTTCCCTCCAAATTGGTGGCTTTCTTAAAGAGAGAACAAATAAAAAGCGACTTGCTCTAGTGTTTGGAGCTCCTTTTATACCGTGGATTTGTTTATATTGTACGTTCGGATGGTTCTATTTTGTATTCGAGGGCTATCGGACGAGGTCATTATTGATTGAGACGTGGTTTAAGTGTGCATGCTAGATATTTACATGCTGTGTTTATTGATCAGTTAGTTAGGAGTATGGCTGGTTGCATACTCCTGCAGGGTGAATCAAGCTTTTTCAGCCACTAAACCGTGCAAAAATTAGAAAAGCTAGCATAGTGTATATACTCGAAACTTGAAACGTTCGAGAGGAAAATGGCCATCGTTTTAAACCAACTACTAAAACAAATTACTTATTTGATGGAACTTGTCCTCTTATATCTAGCTTCTTCGTTCAATATTAATGTACTTTTATAGTTATGTACTACATTTATTTAGTATTACTACATAATAGATCATATCAAAGCTAAAAGGTACTCCATAAAGTACGCACATTTGAATCACGTGTCGATTTTTAATACTTTTGTTGGCACTACATTTGATTTTTCTATGCTCCACCCAAAGGTACTACATTGGCCAAGAAGCGAGTTTCTTTACATGGAAATTTTGAATTTTGCCGAATCCTTGGTGTTCCAAGCAAGGTAGGTTCTATAAACGGCGTGACAACATCTACACACGGGACCTATATTTTATCTCTCGTCCTAACGAAGGCGTACTTTTATGGCAAATGCTCGCCTAACATTTTTCAAGCGAACCGTATCGGGATTCGAACTCGGGATCTTGAACTTAGTAGTCATACACATACCAACTGAACCGCAGAGCCTCCACTTTTGTTGACACCACATTTGATTTTTTTGCCAATGCTCCACCCGAAGGTACTACATTGGCCAGAAAATTAGTTGTTTTTACCTGGAAAATTTTGAATTTTTCCGAACCCTTGCTTCTCAAGAGATATGAGGGTAGTTTTGAACAGAATTCTAAAAGTTCTAATAGAAATTATCAGGGTCAAAAGCAATCCGACCAATCAACTAGAATTTATTCCACCTTTAAGATCTGGTGAGCGAATTTGGCGAAGTCCTGGACGAAATTTTTAATAGTTCTCAGGAGTTCGGAGGGCAGTTCTGGATAATATAATGTAACTAAAGTACGATACACTTACGGCCATGTTCTCAATATTCCAGCCAAACACACAACTTTGCGTTTAAACGCGTAACATTCACGTGTTTCGAATTAATTAACTCTAAGCAGTTTTGGATAGCATGCTATGAGTTCTAAAAGAAACTACAAAGGTCAAAACCGATTCCGCCCCATGTTTAAAACTTATTGCACCTGAAGTTCCGGTAAGCGAAATTTGACTCAACCTGAACGAATTTTTTTATGGGTTTTCAGGAAATCTGAGGGTAGGTTCGAATAGCATTTTAAAAGTTCTAAAAAATTAAAAAAATTGAAATGAAACAGGAGAGTGCAACACCATGTTCTTTTACGAAGACAGTAGGACGCAGTAATAATAAACATCTACAAATAAACTTGGTCACAGGGTCAGATCATTAGAACTTGTTGTTCAATAATTAATCTTTTGAGTTGGCAGTTAATTACGCTTCTTCGAAATTCCGGTTGGTCCAGCTTCCTTGTCAAATATTTACGAATTCTGGACAGCTATAACAGTGGAAAGGGTAACCAAAGAAAACTATCACCTTTTTCTTTTATATTCACTATATATTCATCGAGATTGTAGTTGTCGCGATCTATGCCTACTATATTTTCATTCGTCTACTGAGTGTGTTTTTATCTATCGTAAGAACCTTTTGTCTCCATCCAGCGGAAAAATAGATAGAGCGTTGGAAGCTGCACTTAACACTGTTATTGTGCAGGCAACCTTTCCTTGTAGTTGTTGTTAATAAGCATCGGGGGAACAATTCCAGGAAAAATCCTTACGAACTAGCTCTGAACTTTACTTCAGCGGTTAAACGATGAGCTGGGGGGGGGGGTCAAAGTGAAGCAAGAAAAGAAAAACGATAAAAATGTTGAGCGTCACTGTACCTAAACAAACCTGAAAAAAAACTAAACAAGAGGTGATGCAGGAACCCTAGAACCACGTACCGTGATCACAACCCTGAAAGAAAAACAAACACGAAACTACAAATTGCGTCTCAAAATTCAAAAATATAACTAACGGTAAAATATACTAAATTCTTATTATATATAACTTCTAAACTATTACTCAAATAATTATACACAACTCTGTATAAATTAGGACTACTTCAACAAATATTTGTTGTCTTTCTAGAAAACCTTTTGACCTCACTTACATTCATCGTAAACCACTAACTGTATAGTTTGCAAATGAAAATTTCAAAGTCAGTTTATTTGTATAATTGTAAATTGATTATTCAGCAACAAAAAAAGAGACACGAAAATGTTAATTTAAATAATTGACTTTATTTTAGAACTTAAAGAAGCTGACGCTAAATATCTCATCAAACCATTTTGTTTTGTATACACAAAACTTTTTATAATAGCATTTTTGAAATGTCACAAATGCTCAAAAATATTAGCAGTTCCATTTATGAATATAAGCGAAAACTAGTTCTTTGAATTATGTACACACACAAAATTATACAATTAGCTATATTTGAATTCAGTTGATTTCTCGCATCAAGTACTTAAGAAAATTGCTACTGAACAACAATCAAAAGATGAAATACTTTCCATAAATTTCAATTGAAATGGCACTTTCAACACTACATGTAATCTCGTGTTTAACTGTTCTATATAAATTGAGAAACTTAAAATGAACAAAATATGGCTCACAATTTTGTAAACATGTAAAGACATAAGATATAAACTTTTCTTAATATTTCTATTTTACATGTGCTGAACTTTTGAACTATAAATTTTATTCAGTAACTTTAAATATCCAAGGTTGATACGACGAAAACAAACTTTAATTGCCAAACTACCGTTTGCCAGATTTGGAATAAAAACGACATATGGTACAGCATAATTTAAAATCCACTTACCAAGTTTGATAAAAATTCTACCAACAAGATTTTTTTATAACCCATAAAGTTGTGAAGGTCCTTAATTCCTAATATTTGGGAACTAGAAACTTTTAGATGAGTAGCTGTCAAGTGTTTCGAATACTTGTCGGATGTCTAATTTCAACTAACAGACGATATACACACAAAAAAAACTCCATCGGCGTTTAAACTGCATTGCAATTCCATAGTTTTCAAATTATAAAAATAATACTGTTTGTTCCAATACAATAATAAGCATATACAAAGAGGGCTACACTTAATCTAAGTCGAGTAATTCCAAACAAACGAGTAGTCCAGGGTAAGAAGTAGATAGAAATGGTAAATAAGAGAAATGAAAAACTAATAAGATAAACTAGCTCGGGATCAATTCTGCGGGGCGATGAGCCGGAGGTGGGTATGGATAATAAGAGAGTAAGTGAGCGCCACCTCGTCTGGAAGAAAAAACAACATACGAAACGAACAAATGACGGATGGCAAAGACACCGTCAAGCAAAAAAAGCACAAATAACTTGAAAACTAATACACATATGAAAAGTAGTTGGCAACTGGAAAAACCTAATATGAGCAGGTAAGTAGATTTAAGATTAGTAACTTAAAGATTAACCTAAACACTTGAACACAAATTATTTCAATCTGCACATGTAATAAAAGAAGATAATTTATATAAATAAAAGGCTCATATAAATCAGAACACTAAATATGTTTATATTTTGTTAAGTTCATTTTGAGGTTTAGACTTAAAGATATCTAGTAAGAACCTCTGCATAACGTGAACAACTTGTATTGATCTTTATTTAAATGATTCAAGACAATAAAACAGATTAGTTTTCATAAAAACTTCGTATAATTTCAAAAATAGAATTTACTTGTATTTGTTCTAAATAATTATAATTTCAAATATTTACAATTAACTGTTTCGTGCAGAAGTAGTCGCGCACAAAAAATGTATAGCTCAAGAATATACCTGTGGCATTGAGCTAAACTAAAAGAGTACTAAAGTTTTTAAAAAATTATGACAGAACAATTTAAGTTGAAATCTTTTTAATCCACATCTGTAGTAGAAATTTAATATGTTACTAAGATTTAATGTTCGCTCCATAGCTAGAAATAGTAACTTAAACAAAAAGCAATTTTAAGATTTCTTTGAGAAACTAGATATTGATTAATTATTTAAACAAATTGAACTTTGACACCAACAGTACTGTAGGCTAACAGGCAAATTGCTCTTCAAATGCATATACTTAAAAAAATTTAACCTTAATAAATTGTTTTCTGAGTCGTACAGTAAAAGTAAAGTAAAAGTTTTACTAGATTTATTTTGATTTATTAGTAATGAGTTGTTACTAATCAATAAGTAAGAATTAGAAAATTAATTTAGATACTCTTCTATACGTTTATTCAAGTTGTCTAGAAGTAAGCGGCATTTCACAGAAGATTGAGCATAAATCTTTGAACCAACATTGCAAAACAACAGCTGTGGAAAACACTGCAACACGTATTCGACACGCGTATCTACAATGGCGGTGAGTCTCGACATTTGTTGGATTGAAATCTTCCTTCTAAAAGTAATTAAAGCATAAATTATGAAACGATGAATATTATTTCTAAATACTGCATTAAACTGAACGGACTGAATTTATTAAACGTAACTTCATAGAAAAACTGGTTTGTTAAACTGCGAGCATCATAATTTGTCAACAAAAAAAATGTAACTTTCAAAATACAAGTGTTGGATTACTGACGATTGCAATTATTTTAAAATCAATTAAACATTAATTAAGGAGAAAGAGCCCTAATGACTACTTCGATTACACTTTCGATATTACTCTCAAAAGCTAGCACCAGACAAGGCCGTGCATCATGGCCGAAATCACAACTGGCACATGTTTGTAAGCTGGTCACCAAGTCAAGAATCACTTGTGATAACCACTAAACGAGTCTTTAAGCTGCAACGACAGCAAAGGGAACGATCTAATGTTCAAAATACCAATGTATAATATAAAGGTGCGTTCAAAAATGAACAGCGATTTCACATATAGAATAAAACATTTATTAATATTGGCTTAAGAAAATTAAATGGTGTTAACGAAATAATTACGTTGCGAATTTTGATGCTCCTTTAAATCTAAGTTACTAATTTTTATATTTCATAGTTATGCTGTGAACTTTTAATACTCTAGAACTTACGCCTAAAATCTAAATACGTCAAGGTTACGCTGTAAACAATTGTTTAATTAAAGCGTATATAAATTTCAGAATACTAAGCACTGATAAAAACATCGAAAAGGTAGTACCACATACTATCTTAATTAACATCGCAGGTTGAGGGGCAGATCACCTTTCGCCTTCGACGTTATGAAGTTTTTCTAAATCTGGCTAATTTCTCGGGAAACAATCGACTCGTGAATTTAAGCAATAGATAACGAATCGTGAAGTATTGGCTTTAGAACGCGAAAAATACATTACAAAAATCGTATAGAATACTCGATCCCATGATATACTTATTGTTAAGTGTAAATCAATAAATGCCTTAAATTAAATACTAATGTATGGGGAAATGCTGCAGTTATCGTATGAATGATAGCGTCTGTATTTTAAATATGCTTGAATTGTTTCATTTACAGACAATTTAATCATCTACCCGAGGTAGCCAAAGTTACAGCGCTCTTTCTTTACGTACAACTGCGCCTAATATAGGAGATTGTTTCTTATATATTTATTTCCCAACTACAACAATTTTAGCAGACACGAATATTAAAACGTTGTAAAAATATATGTGAAATACTATTTCAAAATACCCGTATACTAAAGTTAAGGATGCTGCAAAACCGATAGTATTCTTACAGGAAGTACTTTTCTGCAATCTGGGCGTACTCAACGATTCTTTAATCAGTATTTCAAATGAACATAAGCTTTGAATACTTATCTGGTTTCTTCAGTACATTATTATCCTTACAATGAATGGTGATCATTGTAACTGAAATATGTTACGCAATATTGTCCCTGCAACTAATTTATTTAGTAGAAGAACACCGACAAAAAAAACAATTCATTCCCTGGACATCGCCTACGCCATTTTTTTCATCAGACATACGTGCTCGAAAAGTTTAGTATCAAATTTATTAGTTGATGTAAAAACAAACAAAAATAGCAGCGGGAAAAAGATCGTTTTGCGCTGATACCGCATTGCCTTGAAATACCAACAACTGATTATAAATCGCCCCTTTTGTACAGTATGTTATACTAATTTGGATTATTCCTTACAAATATTAAAAGACACTTTTCATCATCGTTTTCCAATCTTCGTCCGAAGATTTCTGTATTTCAATTTCAGCTGTACGTTGTGCACTACTTAAGTCTTACCTTAACGTAATCCTTGTCGCCAGTGTCCTCATTCGTATCAAACAAGTGGAAAAATGATTATTTGATCAGAAAACTGAATTATCGTCCAGTTCTTATTGCAACTTAGGTAAATTGAACTAACTGATAATAGTCAATAAACCCACCCTTTCTTTGAAAGAATGCCGCGGTTTTTTGTTTACTCAAAAAACAGTTTATGCCAAAGCTGTAGCTGTAACCACGGATAATTCTTTACGCAAATCAAATAAAACGGAACCGAAATTGTTAATAGTAACCACAGACCTACACCCGTCACTCACTCGAATCTGCGGCACTATAACAAACAACACAGAGCAATTACAATAGAGGGATTGTCCAATGCTAAGCTTGAACAAAAGTTTGTGGCGTCATCTCGTGTCTGGACCGAGAACTATATATAGACGCATTTACATTTAGAAATAGGCGGCAATTTTAAATTTGCAAAAGGTGGCAAATATAAATGATTTCATAATGCAGTTGCAAAAACAGTGTTTTTAATATGCTACTGTTTTAGTGAAACGCATTAAATCACACACATTTAATGACCCATTTTGAGATGAAGGATTTTAATTTAAAAAAAAAAACTGGTTCTTTTTACAGACATTTATTGACACTAAACAAGAACTAAATTGGTAGCACACTATCAGTATTTTACAGAACAGTATTAACAGTTATTCATGTTATATACAACATCGGTGCACACTGGAACACAACACTTTTTAATATTTAGTTGCCATAAAAATCACGACAATTAAAATTCTTTGAAAAGATATCCAAAGCCACGCCATAAAATAACAAAAACGTATCCAATCAACAAACTATAACAAAACGATGCATACAAAGCATAGTAATTGTTCGTAACCCAGTAAAATCGCAAAATTTAGAGGAAATAATACTGACTGGGCTGAAACTTTGGAGACAGGCTTGTTTTAAGGTATTATTTGACATATTAAAAGTCCCCATGTCTAGATGCTACGTTGCGGGCAGGAGAAGGTCCAAAAAATCAGTTTTTCGCAAATAACTCAGAAAATATCAACTTTGCGGAAATTTATATTAATATCAAAATTGTAGCTTACAAAATTCCGCACAATTTCATTTTTTATTCAAGCCTGTACGACCAAATGGAGCAGGGATATAATTTTTTTAAATATCTGTAGTTTTACGACGCAACGAAAACGTGTACGCGTGTCGCGCATTTTTTACTAATATCTCGAAAATGGACTCTCGAATCGAAAAATGTTTTAAATAAAAGTTTTAGAGAATCTAATTACAAACAATTTCGCTTTTTTTATTCATTTCTGTACGGCCCAAATTCGGCAAGTTATTAATTAAAAAACTTTTTTTATGTTGATAGTGGATGTTTTGCATTAAAAATCAGTATTAACTCTAAAAGTATAGGTGGTACACATATACTATGTATAATGAATGTAGAAGAGAATAAAATTCTGAACATGTTAACGTATGCATGAATCCATTTTGGTAAAGATAGCTCGAAGTTAAGGACAAAAAACATGAAAGAATGTGATTTTTGAGTGCATTTTGGAAAATAACTTTTTTTGATTGGTTGAAGATAGTAATGTTATCTATTTTTCTTGAAGATATTTTAATTATCTTTAAAATGAGACAACGTAGAGTTTTTTCATTGAAACGTTGACGAGTTACAGGCGTTTAAATCAATTTTTGTTAAATTAACATTTTAGGCCAAAAATATGTGGATATAATTTTTCAAAAATTTATTTTATCTTGTTTTCATTACTTATATATATATATATATATATATATATATATTTATTATATATATATATATATATATATATATAGTATAATGTAAGGGAGCTACCAAGGGTTCTAAGGGTTATTTAGTACAAGGTAGTGTATGCCAAGGAAAATAATCCATATATTTGATCACATAATTTGAAAATGTATGTTTGCCGTATTTTACATATGCTAAAGTACAATTCAAAATGGTAGTTGAAACATAAGTGCCAAAAGGTAAATTAAAATGACTAAATGACGTAGTAAGATGTACAGTGCTCAAGGGTTTATACCGAGTTTGAATTTTATAGGCCATTGAAAGTACATTTGCCGTCCAAAAACCGGATGCGTCTATGGATGTTCACTATCAACCACGCATCCAGGTTCAAGTGTGATTTATTTGGCTTTTTAATTTATATAGAATCAACTTTTGGACAGAATTTGTAAGCTCAAAATTATTAGTTATAACAACGTCAAATGTGATTGAAGGACTGTAAATATTTAGGACCAATACTAGAATTTTATGTGAATTATGAAAGTGTAAAAAGACATGAATTATGGTATGTGCGACACAAACGTAGTGTTTGGATATTATTGGACGATTTTAGTTATGTACTTTATAATTTAGTAGGCAAGAAATGTTATAATGGTCGCCTTGGAAAGAAAACAAAGGGGATGAATTCGAAAGTTTTTTGTAAAAAGACGTGTTTTGTATAGAACCGCGCTAATTTGTGTACGATTTAAGGAGATATTTTCGAAATTTTGTTGTATAAAGACGTGTTTTCCTAGAACTGCGCTAATTTGTGTAACGATTTTAAAAGTTAATAAACGTGTTTGATTTTTGAATAGTTTTTGATTGAATAAAGAAGGATAAAGAGCAGCAGCGAAATATAAATAAGCAACGACGACGATAATAACAAGTGTAAAGATTGGTAATAGTGCGACGGTGAAGCGACGAATACTTGAATAGATTTGGAACGATATTGGGAAAGGCGGAAGGAAAATCGAGTGATTATACATAGGGACGAAGTTGGATTTGGATAGAGATTAAAAGGCGGAAGGACATAGAGTGGTTATATAAGCGACGGCGAAGCGACGAATATTTAAGTAGATTTGGGATTGATTTGGATAGCGATTTAAAGGCAGAAGGACATAGGGTGGTTATTTAAAGGAACGAAGATCGATTTGGATAGAGATTTATAGGTAGCAGGACATCGAGTGGGTAGATAAAGAAACGAAGATTGATTTGGATATAGATTTATAGCGGGGCATCGAGTAATTTGAAACAGGACGGCGATTAGATTTGGATAAAATACGGAAAGGCGGACGGATTAATATAGAACACGAGGAGCGAAATTAGGAGAGCAACAATTGGTAGTGGAGGATTCAAAGCAGAAATTAGGACAGAAGAATTAGCGCAGAGGAAGTAACATAACCGGGTATTCCAAATTCTAAATTAGGGTTATTTATTTCAGATATTGGGGAGCATCTAAAATTTAAGAACGACACCTGGAGGCGATACGAGAATTCTGTCAGATAGTACAACCGTGTAAAGACGCATACGGCAACGAGGATTTTGAGCCAGCAGTTAGAGAGGCCAAGAACGCGGTATAATCCAGGTGAGTGCTGAAATATCTTAAAAAGTCAAAAAAGTCATAAATTTTTGGTAGTAAATTAATTTGGCACAAGGCAACGTTGATCGTAATAAATTTTGGCATATACAAAAGTAGATTAAAAATTTAGTACTAAAACAAAAGAGTGTGCAGTTTGGTTGGGCATTGCACATCTACTTATAACGGAACTCACTATAAGTAGGTGAACACCCTGAGAATTAAGAGCTTAAATAGTCGAGGCATTGTAATAAACAGTTTAATTAAAGAACCAACCAAACGTTGCAAGTACGGGGCGTGCATTAGGTGTGCACATTACATAAAAGGCGCGACAAAAAAGTGTAAATTAAAATAAAATAAAGAATTAAAGTAAAGAAAGGGAGGGAGGGTAGAGGGATTAGAGACAGAAAAATATATATATATATATATATATATATATATATATATATGAACGTGCTGAATAAGTATAAGTCCTTCGCAAAGTATGTTTTATTTAAAAAAAAGTTTATGAAAAATTGCATTAGCACTCTTTTTTTTTGTAAATATCTTCGTTTCTATTAACTTTACGAAAAAACTTCAAGAGACGAAATTAAAGCTGATAAAATTGTCTATAAAATAGAGTTTGTGGCATGTAATTTTAAATCCATCGTGATGGGAAACTGGCGTTTCAAAACACAGGTAAGTTTACGTATGTAGTAGATCATCAATATGAGTAGTCTGAAATGATGAAAAAACGTATCTTTAACCATTTTTTTGTACTTATTAAGTGTCAGAAGTTATTCTTGAGGTCTTTCTGAATCGTTTGGTACTAGGCCGCTGTTTTAGGACCGATAGTACTGTACGTAGGCACTAATGATTGAGATGTGTCTGTATCTGACGAAATGGGCGATTCCGAATCGGATGAAAACGATTCAAATAGTACAAATGAAGAAGAAGAAGAAGACTAACAACTAATTTCGTAATTACATTCTATAAAACTTTTATTTCGAACATTTTTCAATTTGAGAGTTCATTTTAGACTATATATGTACGACCAATACTTTAAGAATTAATGCTGATTTTAACATCTAAAACATGCACTATCACCATCAAAAATTGTCTTTTAATTATTAACTGGGCGAATTTGGGCCGTACAGAAATGAATAAAAACGAAATTGTTCCTAATTAAATTTCTCTACAACTTTTATTTAAAACACTTCTCGATTCGAGAGTCCATTTTCGAGACATTAGCATTAAATCGACAAATTTCGAGGCATTTTACTGGGCTATCTGTGACGATGCAGATCTTAAGCTGTGTTCGTAAACCCTGTATTACAAGTTGTAGCGTACATCACTCTCATTAAAAGAGTTCGTTTTCAACAATTCTCAAATTGGGTGTAAAACACACTGTGTTTGTTAAAGCTAATGCTAGATAAATATTGTACACTAAGGCGTTCTTTTATACACCGACTCCGGAGGTGGTGTGGGAAAGTGTAGCTTGCTTCTTTATTTCATTCGAGGTTATTTTCCTGTTAAAAATGAATTTTGATAGAGATATTCCTGAGATTCCAATAAAAAAGGCATATTTAGAGTATTTGCGCTCCGGTTCAGCTGTTCTAACAAATGAAGACTTTTATTTAAATACGCAGGCTACACGATATTTCTTGAAGTTTTCTAATAGGCAATGGTTAACACATTTTGCAGATAAGCCACAAGAAACATTTTATATTGAAGAAGAATTTGTTCCTAACATATTCGATGCGAAGGAAGTATGTTTAAATTGCAATAATGAATATACCCTCCATTTAATCTGCACTGGATTGGACGAAATTCTTGTTGTAAGGGATACAAACGTATCCATTGAGGAGGCCCCGAGTTTGGGATTTAAAACAGAGTGGAAGGACAGTAGTACCAAGTCACTTAGTTCGTATCAAGAAAATAAGCAAGAAAATAGATATCAAAATAAGAAGAAAATTTTTAGTGTTGTAACTGAATCTTCAAAAGCTATGGTTATGATTTCACACCTTTACAAGTGGAAAATAGATTTAAGACGTTAGAGATCTTACAAGAAGGTTCTAGAAAATGACGGCAGAACTGGCAGAGGGAGAAAACGTGCCCCATCAAAAGTAACTTGATATCTACCTAAAATAGAACTTTAGAGATAAACTTAATTATTTAATTGCCCTATTTTACTTTTGGAGAAATTAAAATAACTAATTGTAGAAGCGAATGTGTATCCTGAAGTACTAGTGGGTGTGTCCTCAAATGTCATCCAGAATGACTTACTAAAACGAGCAGAACTAACTCCTACGTAATTAATTGGAACATTTAAATAATATTACACTTGCTTCGGTAACTAGGCTATCAAATTAAAAATTTCCTTTACTATAGGATGGCCACTACTTACATCAGACGAAGACGATAGTATAATTGAGGATAGAAGCACTAATTATTACTATAATAATGGTGCAAGAAAGATATGACACTTAACGGAGAAGCCAAAACAGATAGCTGCTGATATTGTAGAACTATTTAAAAAATCGGAAGAAGCTACACGAGTGAGGCATGAGGAAAGAATGGCCTTAAGCAAAGAAAAGAATACATTACTTAAAGCAAGAAACAACTTACTTAGGAAATTATTAGATATTAACAATAAGTAAAAGTTCTTTTATTTCGAGAGTTCCTATTGAAATACACTTTTTGTGTTTTTTTTAAATAAAATAACTGTTACAATATACATTACAATTTTCTTACAAATTAAAATTACAATATTCAAACATGTTTGCAGTGTTGTCTCGTAGTTCTTGCCACTTTCCATATATCCTGGACCATCGTAAATATCAGGGTTTTCGTCATCCTCAATAGAGTCGACAAATACAAGATCTTCTTCAGAACTTAAATTTTGAAGTACACAACAAGCCTTAATGGCATTAATTAAAGAGGAATATTTCTTAATTTAATGTGGTACAGTTGACGAAAACTTTGTTTAACCATACCGAAAGTATGCTCAATTTCAATTCGGCAAGAACTAACATTTTATTGAATTTCCGTTTTTTTCTAGATAAATGTCCATTGTCAGGATACGATGTAATAAGATATTTTAAGCATGGATAAGCACTATAATCTAATAAATATCTTCCTTCCTGTATAGTTGATAGTTTATAATATGCACCACTCATTGTAAATACTCATGCATCTTATGTGGACCAAGGGAATCCTACAAAAATATCAATAAGTTTCTTTTTGTGATTGCATATGCCTTGTAATTGTATTGAAAACTACTTTTTCGGTTATAGTAATTATCTGGGTTTCTTATAGGATTGTCGACACGTATGTGACAACATTCAATCAAACCAACAACCTCTCGAAACCCCTTATTACGTAAGTAGTATTGAGTAGTTTCACGCGATTTACTTTTGGAGCAAGCGAACATACGAAAGTCAAAATTTTATGTTCAGTTGATATTGGCCGTCTATCTATAAATTTCGATGTTAAACAAATAAAATAATAGCACATTTTTTTTAATCAACATACCCACGGTCTCGTTTTTTTTTTGATAGCTATTTTCAACTTTTTGGATTAAACTATTCGCCAAGCTTCTTTTTAGACGGAAATGTGTGATGAATTCCTTTTCTGTATAGCTATCAATCCGATATAAAAAATTCTTTACACAATTCCTTCTATTTTTGGTAGAACCAGCGGATACGGTTAATAGCAGCACTTTTCCATGATGGATTTCATCTTCAGAGCAGCTGTCTGATGATTCTGATGCAACACTTAATAATTCGTTTGTTGTGGTAATATCCGTATCGTCATGGGTCGTAAAAATACGTAAATTGAGGTTATGTTATCACCGAATTTCGAACACAAATGGTGTAGTGCACACTACCGTAACCTTGCTATACGCTGCATTGTACTACGCTACACCGAAAATAAATGAGTTCAAGAATAACGAACACAGCTTCAGTAAAGTGTTTAAGTATGATATGCAGTCGTTCTGTAAAATTAACCTTATAATTAATTAAAGGAAAGCTGCAACTTCAGCAGTTCCAACGACTAGCCCGGACCCTAACAATAAATTAGAGAACCCCCTAAGAGAAATACATGTATAGTAATTGCTCTATGTACAATAATGTGAGTATTATACGCAACTATTAAAAACAAATGAAATATAGCACGTCTGCGCATAGCTTACTACTGCTTCATAGCGTTGTGAACGCACCGTACCACCTGTGTCACAATAACAGAACTATATTTAAAACGAATAGATTTCTATCGAACTTTTAGAAGGGTGGTAGATTTGCAGAAGTTAGCTTCTAAATTTTACGCGTCATAAATTTAGTCATCTGCTACGTACCTAGACGTATAGCCGGAGGAAAAGTAAACACCAGGCTAACTACCAACCACGGAGAGTGGGGGGATTCGCCGACATACCAAACAGAAACAAAAAAGACATCGCCCACGACTATCTATTAACAATGAAAATAAATTAAAATTTCTTGATTCGCAGGTACAAAGAAAAGTATTGAATTTAAGTTATATTGTAAAGAACAAATTTTATAAAGAATCCACGAAGTGCGCATTTCGTAGCTAACAGGTAATAAAAATCATTAAAAATGTAATGCTTCGATTTTCTCAATAGCAAGTGTGCTAAATTAAAGTATTCAATGTAGATTTCCTCAATAGCACGTGTGTTAAATTAAAGTATTCAATGTAGGTTTTCTCCATAGCAAGTGGGTTAAATTAAAGTACTAAATGTAGACCAAGGTGTAGTAAGAATTAAAGAAAGATGACCAGAGGCACTAGCGAAGCTAGCTTCTAAACATGGATGGTGAACTGGTTTCAAAACATCAACCGTTGATAAATAAGGATCCTCAATGTACGTAAAAGAAAACTAGTCACATACTCTATGCGTCGGGATGCGTATCTTGCAATCAGCCGGGGGCGAGTCAGTACAGCAACGCCATGGTCGTCAGGTTTCATTCACCCTGCCATCGTAATTATAGCAGTGGTCTACGGACACAAGCAGTTGGTCTACAGACAAAAGCAGTTGGCATTTGGCCTCCAGCTAAAAAAAGCAAATACACGCAAGACACCCCTCCTAGTTGTCGAACAGAAACACGTGCATGGCTTTAGAAATACGGCGACGAATAAATGTAGAAAATATTTCGACATACAAGCTGTAGAATCACATTCAACAATGCTTCAAACAACACCTAGTCGAACTGCAAATCCTAGCTTATTGAAGCACGGTAAAACTGGAAAACCCGGCGTATATCGGATAGTTCATACACTAGGTAGACGAATGGAAAACACATAAGAAGCAATTATACGCTTCGGAAGGTTTAACAAATTGAAGATTACCTAAAACAGGGCATAGACTATTTAATTATAGCATAAACTTGTCATTTCGAAATAAATAAGTTCAAAAAGAAAATTTGTAGAAAACGTATTTCTTACTAATTATGTTGAAGGATTTAACAGATTTATGGTAAAACGGGCTTATGAAGTAACAAGTAAACTATATAGGGGGTTGTTGAAGAATTTAAGGATTGAAACGGAGTTTATTCGAACGAGTAATGAATGAACAAGCAAGAAAAATAGGGAAATTAATTTATACAGAAAATAAACGTAACACATTCCTCCATCTGGTGGAAATTGCCAAATCTCTCCATAAATTTTAAGTTGGTATAAAGGTACAGGAAAACCAAGCCTGGATTTTTAAAATAATTGCTTTAAAATTCCCACTTATGCGGCAACAACACAGTTTCAAGGCGAAGGTGGCGCTAGCCAGTAGAAGTGTGTTATCAAATCTGCTGTAGCGTTATAACGTCGTATGTAATCAAAATGGCATCCAGTAATAAAAAAAAATTGTAAGGTTCAACATTATTATAAGAATGCCTTAATTTCAACTAATGCAATCTTAAAAACAAATCAGAGTAAGAGCAGTGCACAAGTGCAGTTTCTTAGTTTAATAAGTGATTGTGATGTGTCATGCATTTGACATTTGATTTTGTTGAAACTATTAAACGTGCTCGCATGCGTACGTGTGCATGTTGTACATGTGCGTGCAGTTGCATGTGTGCGAATGTGCGCATGTGTGCGTATGTAATCTTGATATGATTCCACGATACTTGAAAATTCGTAAAAAGTTGATATATAATCATTTCTATTACTTTTTATGGTTATATAAGTATGTTTTGCACTAGGGTTGTCATCCATAATTTCGGAGATGTGTTTGTATATTAAATTGGATGGCGGTAAAACTTTGCCATTATCATCAATAACTCTATATTCTTCGAAGGTTAGTAATTGCCTTAGTTAGATATCGTACATAATTTATGGACAATAAAACTTTTCTCCTCTTTAATAGACCAATTTATGAAAATATTTTATGATGTATCTCATAATAATATATTCATTTTCCGACTTTAATATTTAGTCTCAAACTGACATGAAAAAAAAACAAAAATTGTAACGAACTTCGTTTATCAACTGTTTTTATTGACTAAATACAAACCTGTTTACTCGTAAATACGCCAAACTTACAATGTGCTGATAACAATATTCCAAGCGAACCACTTACAATGTTGCTGCATTAATTTCCTTAAAACGACGACACGTGATCTTCTTAATTAACAGTCTAGCACAATTAATTTATTACTAGCTGTTGATTTCTAATTTATGTAGACATAAATGTATTTCCGTTCTGAACGGACATGCACCTTAAACAAGTTCTTGATTACTAAACGGGTAGAATGGCTTGCGTGTTTTTGTGAGCTAAGGAACCAAACTATAGGTTTAACCAAATTAGTGGGGTCTTTAGTGAGGAACCAGACTAAGATTAGGTCCCCGAAAGAGGGGAGCAGAGACCACAAGGGTCGGTATGGCATTCTAAGACACACTACTGCGATTTGGAGGGCAACGGGAAACTACCACATTACCTCCCAAGTACACAGCGTACTTAAATTGTTATTTAAGATGATAGCATCCTCTGGGATAAAAGATTCCGGAGTTAAAATACTCCCCGTTCAGATCTTCGGCAGGGTACTACTTCACAGGATGCGATAGGAAAGAATAAAAGAAGATCCGGGAACATTTTGGAAATCGGAGCGTGGAATCTTAGAAGTATGATATAAGTAGGTAAGCTAGAGAATTTGAAAATTGAAATGGATAGGGTAGCATTAGAATTAGACATAGTAGGGATTGGCAATGTTTGGTGGCCAGTGGAGAAGAATTGTTTAAGTAGAGACTTTAGGGTAATTCATACAGCATCAGAGGAAGAAAATTCGGGTGTGGGAATAGTTATACGATGAAAGATAAGACACTGTGTAAAACTACTTACAAAAGAACGAAAAAGTACTCATCGTTATATTAGAATCTAAACCGATAAGTTCAGTAATAACACAAGTATACATGCACACCTTTAGCTACAGTGAGGAAGGGTAGAAGCGATTTTAATGCAGCCTTAAGTGGGGGGCAAGGAAGAAGCGATAGTAGGTACAGGAAATGACAGGGGAAAGAAGCTGGTAGAATTTTGCGATAAAAACAATTTTAACCATCACAAACACATTATTTCAATATCATGCTGGAAGCGATACACGTGGAAGATGCCAGGATATATAGGAAGATATCAAAAAGATAACATTCTTGTGAACTACGGTTTAGGAATCAAGTAAAAGCTTGTAGAAGTTACCTAGAAGCAGATACACTGACCATAGTATCGTAATTAGGAAGGGCGCGAGTTACATATCTCCCAAATCGATGTATATGTATAATTATCAATAGAATTCATTAAAACTTAAGTTATATGCAACAATGTATAATTGAAGGACAGATTACAAAAGGTTAATGGAAGTTCATAAATCAGACATGAAAGCGGATGTGAATACATTGTATTCCAAACGTAACCTGACACTGCAGGAGCAGGTCACAATAGACTGTAAAAAACTTATTGTTAGAATTAGGATTGTTACTTTGTATTGTATAAATTAATAAAGAAAATAGCAGACAATGAGCTCTGCAATTCCCACAAGCAATGTGAGGAGCAGGGACAACATAAATACCCGAGGAGCCCAAGATAGTTAATCAGTCTAGAACTTCACAGCTTTAACATTGTTGGTTGTTCAAACTACTCAAAATTAGTTTAATTAAAGTTAATTAGTGAAAGTAATTGAAAAGTAATTTTTGATTGTTAAAAGCGTTAATGAATATAACGCAGCCATTTGTTAATTTCCACTTGTAATTTCTGTTTTAAATAAATTGGTTAGAAGAGTTTTTAGAAGAAGCTTTTTAAAAAGTCGCTCCAAGAGGCCCAAAATCTAACTCGCGCTCAAATTAAAAATTTTTTAAAAAAGGAACGGAAAAAGGCACTTTAACTTTGAGAGACTAAAAGATAAAGATATCCACGAAAGATTTGAAAAAATTCAAATGAATTGCTGATACTAGGGAAGTAGAAACAGAATGGAATAACATTAAATCCAGCTTAGACTTAGCGGCCGCAGATATTTTGAGGTACACACAAAAAGAAAATTAGAAACCATGGATAACAAACGATATTCTGAATTTAATAGAAAAAAGACGAAAATACAAAAGCAGATCAGACGAAGCATGAAAACAGAGATACAAAGACATAAAATGGGAAATTATTCGCAAATGCAGGAAAGCTAAAGAACAATGGATTGATGAAAAGTGCAAAGAGGTACAAATTAAGTTGGAAATAGGAAAGACAGACGAAGCATACGAACTAAATAGATGAATTTTAGCGATATAAACCTGTATATCAAAAATATAAAGGGCGCGGAAAGAAATATCATTACAGATAACGTAGAGATGGTTAGATGGCAAGAATATATAAAGAATTTATATGCAAGATAGGAACTAGCAGCACTAGAACAGGAATCACACATTGAAAAGGATGACTTGGAATATCCAATACTTAGAGATGAGTTTGAATTAGCATTAAAAAGTCTGAAAACTAGTAAGGCACCCGGTATTTGCAAGTAGAAACCCTAAAAGCCGCTGGACAAGCCGTAGCAGGACGTCTCTTCCAACTTGGAGGCTATATGTATGACACAGGTGTAATACCCAAGGATTTCAAATGTAACATCGTAGTCACTAAAGAATACCTTAAAGGTACAAAATTAGTATGCATCTATAGGTATTGTAAGAAAAATACATCTTGTATTTAGTTTTATAGTGAATTTAAGTATTAGTTTTAAGTAGTCAGGTCTCATACTCCCGACTAATTTGATGCGGTCGAGGTGGCGGTAAACAAGACTCTTACGCGCTCAGATAATGAATCATGGTGATCGGGTGGCTACTTATTTCCATTTTCTGGTATCGAAAAGTTTGCTACGGTTTAAAAACCAGGTGACATCTAAAGACATTATTTAAAATGTTTTCCGTGTAGTATAAACATTAGTACAAAAACTTTTCTTTTTTGTTTTCATTTTCAATTGACTTTTCTTGTAAAATTAAGTAGGTCATGACGCATCATAAATGTGGTTTTGAGTTCTCAGCATTGCTGGGGAATAATTTAAAATTTATTATTGTACTATACCGTATAGACGTGTTTTCACGCTTCAAAGTGATGTGCGCCACTGCTTCGATCAATGTGAAGGAACGACGATAAGTGAAGTGTTTACAAGTTGGTGGATACGAGCATAATTTCAAACTACTTTGGGCTACCGTACCTAAAAGCTGAAATGACGAGTCGGTGGGTGTAATGCAGAGAAGCTACCTGTGAATCCGGAGTTAAATACTCCCCGTTCAGATCTTCGGCAGGGTACTACTTCACAGGATGCGATAGGAAAGAATAAAAGAAGATCCGGGAACATTTTGGAAATCGGAGCGTGGAATCTTAGAAGTATGATATAAGTAGGTAAGCTAGAGAATTTGAAAATTGAAATGGATAGGGTAGCATTAGAATTAGACATAGTAGGGATTGGCAATGTTTGGTGGCCAGTGGAGAAGAATTGTTTAAGTAGAGACTTTAGGGTAATTCATACAGCATCAGAGGAAGAAAATTCGGGTGTGGGAATAGTTATACGATGAAAGATAAGACACTGTGTAAAACTACTTACAAAAGAACGAAAAAGTACTCATCGTTATATTAGAATCTAAACCGATAAGTTCAGTAATAACACAAGTATACATGCACACCTTTAGCTACAGTGAGGAAGGGTAGAAGCGATTTTAATGCAGCCTTAAGTGGGGGGCAAGGAAGAAGCGATAGTAGGTACAGGAAATGACAGGGGAAAGAAGCTGGTAGAATTTTGCGATAAAAACAATTTTAACCATCACAAACACATTATTTCAATATCATGCTGGAAGCGATACACGTGGAAGATGCCAGGATATATAGGAAGATATCAAAAAGATAACATTCTTGTGAACTACGGTTTAGGAATCAAGTAAAAGCTTGTAGAAGTTACCTAGAAGCAGATACACTGACCATAGTATCGTAATTAGGAAGGGCGCGAGTTACATATCTCCCAAATCGATGTATATGTATAATTATCAATAGAATTCATTAAAACTTAAGTTATATGCAACAATGTATAATTGAAGGACAGATTACAAAAGGTTAATGGAAGTTCATAAATCAGACATGAAAGCGGATGTGAATACATTGTATTCCAAACGTAACCTGACACTGCAGGAGCAGGTCACAATAGACTGTAAAAAACTTATTGTTAGAATTAGGATTGTTACTTTGTATTGTATAAATTAATAAAGAAAATAGCAGACAATGAGCTCTGCAATTCCCACAAGCAATGTGAGGAGCAGGGACAACATAAATACCCGAGGAGCCCAAGATAGTTAATCAGTCTAGAACTTCACAGCTTTAACATTGTTGGTTGTTCAAACTACTCAAAATTAGTTTAATTAAAGTTAATTAGTGAAAGTAATTGAAAAGTAATTTTTGATTGTTAAAAGCGTTAATGAATATAACGCAGCCATTTGTTAATTTCCACTTGTAATTTCTGTTTTAAATAAATTGGTTAGAAGAGTTTTTAGAAGAAGCTTTTTAAAAAGTCGCTCCAAGAGGCCCAAAATCTAACTCGCGCTCAAATTAAAAATTTTTTAAAAAAGGAACGGAAAAAGGCACTTTAACTTTGAGAGACTAAAAGATAAAGATATCCACGAAAGATTTGAAAAAATTCAAATGAATTGCTGATACTAGGGAAGTAGAAACAGAATGGAATAACATTAAATCCAGCTTAGACTTAGCGGCCGCAGATATTTTGAGGTACACACAAAAGAAAATTAGAAACCATGGATAACAAACGATATTCTGAATTTAATAGAAAAAGACGAAAATACAAAAGCAGATCAGACGAAGCATGAAAACAGAGATACAAAGACATAAAATGGGAAATTATTCGCAAATGCAGGAAAGCTAAAGAACAATGGATTGATGAAAAGTGCAAAGAGGTACAAATTAAGTTGGAAATAGGAAAGACAGACGAAGCATACGAACTAAATAGATGAATTTTAGCGATATAAACCTGTATATCAAAAATATAAAGGGCGCGGAAAGAAATATCATTACAGATAACGTAGAGATGGTTAGATGGCAAGAATATATAAAGAATTTATATGCAAGATAGGAACTAGCAGCACTAGAACAGGAATCACACATTGAAAAGGATGACTTGGAATATCCAATACTTAGAGATGAGTTTGAATTAGCATTAAAAAGTCTGAAAACTAGTAAGGCACCCGGTATTTGCAAGTAGAAACCCTAAAAGCCGCTGGACAAGCCGTAGCAGGACGTCTCTTCCAACTTGGAGGCTATATGTATGACACAGGTGTAATACCCAAGGATTTCAAATGTAACATCGTAGTCACTAAAAGAATACCTTAAAGGTACAAAATTAGTATGCATCTATAGGTATTGTAAGAAAAAATACATCTTGTATTTAGTTTTATAGTGAATTTAAGTATTAGTTTTAAGTAGTCAGGTCTCATACTCCCGACTAATTTGATGCGGTCGAGGTGGCGGCAAACAAGACTCTTACGCGCTCAGATAATGAATCATGGTGATCGGGTGGCTACTTATTTCCATTTTCTGGTATCGAAAAGTTTGCTACGGTTTAAAAACCAGGTGACATCTAAAGACATTATTTAAAATGTTTTCCGTGTAGTATAAACATTAGTACAAAAACTTTTTCTTTTTTTGTTTTTCATTTTCAATTGACTTTTCTTGTAAAATTAAGTAGGTCATGACGCATCATAAATGTGGTTTTGAGTTCTCAGCATTGCTGGGGGAATAATTTAAAATTTATTATTGTACTATACCGTATAGACGTGTTTTCACGCTTCAAAGTGATGTGCGCCACTGCTTCGATCAATGTGAAGGAACGACGATAAGTGAAGTGTTTACAAGTTGGTGGATACGAGCATAATTTCAAACTACTTTGGGCTACCGTACCTAAAAGCTGAAATGACGAGTCGGTGGGTGTAATGCAGAGAAGCTACCTGTGAATTCCTACTTTTCCTTATCTTAATAGCTTTTGTTTCAGTATTTTGTATGCATACGACCAAACGCAAGTGTTTACAGGAAAAAAACGTAGGAATTGGCGCGGCGATTGCCGTAATACAATGATTCAGTAATTGGCTCTAGCTTCATTTAACTATCTGGTTTTATAAAGATAAGCTATTTCGTAGTGCGAATTTGTATTATTTTTTTTAATTGTAAAATGTGTAATATTACTACGCCCTGTGTACAATCAGGCGATAAATTATTGTATCTTTTACCTGTCTAATTAACGAGTAATAATAGTAATATGAATGAGAAAGAGTCTCCCCACTTCGACATCTGAATCATTTATTTGTTAATGGGTACGGTTATTGAGTACAAATTTTAAAATTACCGTGTCCATGTCTGTACCCCCAACTTAAAAAACGCACTAACATTAGCATAATGGTAAATACTAGTAAAAAAAAAAGGAAAATTGATACTCAAGTATTAACAAGGCGCTGAACTATGGGAGTTTATGACTTCAACTGACAGTAAAGAAGTATGATTATTACGTATGGAAAGCATTGCTGTACTCAAAAAATGAAATGCGAAGTGTCCACATAAAATGAAATTTGTCATATACTGAGGAAGTTTACGACTACAGAAATTGAAGTACTTGAAACATTTGTTGAAAACGCAGCAGGCGGTTTTCCAGAAAAAAAATTTTGAGCAAAAAGCCGTGATTCCAACTAGCAACTCCGTATGACACACACATGCTGAAAACGACGATTTGCAAGTGCAAAAATAGTTGTAAATAGGTGTTTCTAGCATGTGCAAAAGTAGTTAAGCACCACATGACTGCAGTAACAAAAGAGCTTAGTTCCAAAAGTGATTTATTCAAAATGATTAGTTTGATAACGAATGCTATTATTGCGCGAAGAATCGATGTTGTCAAAACAATCAATTTGGCGAGAGTGTGAATGGCTCGTTGAGCTTATGACAGTTTACCGATGTTTTGGACGAGAAAAATACATCAATTGTGTTTATGACGTTGTCAGGATGTACTAAACAACAACTCGGGGTGTAATGTTTTTAAATGTATTTAAAAATATCTGGTAAAACTTCTGACAGTGGAAAGTTTTGAAGGGTACCACCACTGATAGAAGCAAAAATACAAGCGACCAAGTTAAACGATTGATTGGTTAGGTATTTACAGTTATGCAAAAGAAAAATTGTTCGAAACTTCAGTTTATACACTGCATCAGAACCAATACGCTTTGTATTCGAAAATATCTGAAAATGTCAATTGTTTGGAAACATGGACTTGAAGCATCACCATTTTGCGGATATCTTGAAGAGGTAGACGCTATACTATACTGTTATGATTCAGTTATGGAAGTAGCATTCCTCGCTCTGTATAGAAATAGATTTCTTGAATCAAAAGAAACATTCTGTGGTCACGATGAACGACGATGAATGTGTTGGGAAATTAGCGTTTCTCGTGGAAATTACATAAAATCATTTAATATGACAATCGTTTATGTGACTAACTGTTTCAACATTTCATTTCCTGTGACACGTTCACTAAACAAACGAAACCGTTCGTTCCAATTTGATTTCGTCTTTCAAGTTTCAAGTTAGCTAGAGACCATTTTTTGATATTTGTTTTCTGAGTCTGTACTATTGCGACTTTTCCATTTAATTGTGGTGTGGAAATTCTTCCTTCAAAACTACAAATCGAAATTCTTAAATTTTACTGCAACGATGTTTTCCGGCACAAACATGAAAAATTGTAGTTACCAAATTGTACAGCGAACTTCCATTGAAAGAGTTCAAAAACTGTATCGATTTTGCCTGTGGTTTGTTTTAGTTTTTTCGGACTACCTACGTGAATGAGAAAGAAATCGTGTTTTTAACTTAAATTTTGTTTTTCTTAATGAACAACTGTACGTGACAACTTTTCATGTCTATTATAGTACCCTTTCTCCAAATAGTTTGCACGGTTAACATTAGTTTTCTCGTTGCATTTTTCGCTGTACTTAGTACAATAATAATAGCTGCAGTACTAGATGTAACGATTCGAAGGGCCGGTAGTGCTAGCTCCCGTGCTGCTTGAAATGGGTAAAGCGGTCCTTGACGGAAGGATTTAGAGACACTTCTGCAGCAAAACAAGTAATATCCCACAAAGTATTTTCTACGATACAAGAGAACTAACAGTATCTGTGGTAATGTCATCATACACATAATTATGGTGTTTCTTGTTAACTCAAAAAGATGTGTAATATTTAGGTCAATGAACGAGTGATGAACACGAGACATTTTGCGTTGGCGTATACAACTCATGAAAAGAGGCGCCTGTAACAGAATATCAGATCCCCGTGTGCTTCGTGCATCTTTAAAAGCTTTCCGTCGTTTGGAAGAAATATGAAGGTTATCCTCGTTTAATTAACTTATAATCCTAGTTTTATAATCTGAGGAGATAATTGTGTTAAGGCAGCAGACAAATTAAGTTAAAACTAAATTGGAATAGCGGCGCAACGGAAAATTTGTAACCCTACCTTAATTATTGAATAAGTTTTGTTCTCATTCATTAAATATTTAATGACAAACTGATATAAAGGTTAGTAAAAGATAATTTTAAACACCAATTTACAATAACTAATGCTGTAATACAAAACTAGAAAGTAACTTAGTGATCAAGCAAATGAATGGATGCTGGTTTATATAACGAATGTCAAGAATTAAGACAGGTAACTTACGGATCGAAAACTTACGATATTATGTCGTGACTTTCTTCACCACTCCGAGCAACGTTCAATGTTACTTGGTATTCAGTGTAAGTCGCAAAAAAACGTTAATGCGAAAAACTCGAGAGCGAGTTATCACGTCCTGTTAGTATGGATAAAATTTAAAAAAAGGAAAACGGAAGTCTAAGAAATTGTACTCAGCAAACCTTAAGTAAAGCATTTAGAATGGTTACAAAAGTGTAACACCAACAACCATTCTAAAAGACCTTGCGTGAAAATTTCTTTCACGATTATCAAAGAATAATAGTGCAAATATTGTGAGGCTGCAACAATTCAAAAATAGTCAATTATTTAAGGATAATATACGAAAAGGACGAATATAGCATTGCTGTACTCAAAAATGAAATGCGAAGTGTCCACATAAAATGAAATTTGTCATATACTGAGGAAGTTTACGACTACAGAAATTGAAGTACTTGAAACATTTGTTGAAAACGCAGCAGGCGGTTTTCCAGAAAAAAAATTTTGAGCAAAAAGCCGTGATTCCAACTAGCAACTCCGTATGACACACACATGCTGAAAACGACGATTTGCAAGTGCAAAAATAGTTGTAAATAGGTGTTTCTAGCATGTGCAAAAGTAGTTAAGCACCACATGACTGCAGTAACAAAAGAGCTTAGTTCCAAAAGTGATTTATTCAAAATGATTAGTTTGATAACGAATGCTATTATTGCGCGAAGAATCGATGTTGTCAAAACAATCAATTTGGCGAGAGTGTGAATGGCTCGTTGAGCTTATGACAGTTTACCGATGTTTTGGACGAGAAAAATACATCAATTGTGTTTATGACGTTGTCAGGATGTACTAAACAACAACTCGGGGTGTAATGTTTTTAAATGTATTTAAAAATATCTGGTAAAACTTCTGACAGTGGAAAGTTTTGAAGGGTACCACCACTGATAGAAGCAAAAATACAAGCGACCAAGTTAAACGATTGATTGGTTAGGTATTTACAGTTATGCAAAAGAAAAATTGTTCGAAACTTCAGTTTATACACTGCATCAGAACCAATACGCTTTGTATTCGAAAATATCTGAAAATGTCAATTGTTTGGAAACATGGACTTGAAGCATCACCATTTTGCGGATATCTTGAAGAGGTAGACGCTATACTATACTGTTATGATTCAGTTATGGAAGTAGCATTCCTCGCTCTGTATAGAAATAGATTTCTTGAATCAAAAGAAACATTCTGTGGTCACGATGAACGACGATGAATGTGTTGGGAAATTAGCGTTTCTCGTGGAAATTACATAAAATCATTTAATATGACAATCGTTTATGTGACTAACTGTTTCAACATTTCATTTCCTGTGACACGTTCACTAAACAAACGAAACCGTTCGTTCCAATTTGATTTCGTCTTTCAAGTTTCAAGTTAGCTAGAGACCATTTTTTGATATTTGTTTTCTGAGTCTGTACTATTGCGACTTTTCCATTTAATTGTGGTGTGGAAATTCTTCCTTCAAAACTACAAATCGAAATTCTTAAATTTTACTGCAACGATGTTTTCCGGCACAAACATGAAAAATTGTAGTTACCAAATTGTACAGCGAACTTCCATTGAAAGAGTTCAAAAACTGTATCGATTTTGCCTGTGGTTTGTTTTAGTTTTTTCGGACTACCTACGTGAATGAGAAAGAAATCGTGTTTTTAACTTAAATTTTGTTTTTTTTCTTAATGAACAACTGTACGTGACAACTTTTCATGTCTATTATAGTACCCTTTCTCCAAATAGTTTGCACGGTTAACATTAGTTTTCTCGTTGCATTTTTCGCTGTACTTAGTACAATAATAATAGCTGCAGTACTAGATGTAACGATTCGAAGGGCCGGTAGTGCTAGCTCCCGTGCTGCTTGAAATGGGTAAAGCGGTCCTTGACGGAAGGATTTAGAGACACTTCTGCAGCAAAACAAGTAATATCCCACAAAGTATTTTCTACGATACAAGAGAACTAACAGTATCTGTGGTAATGTCATCATACACATAATTATGGTGTTTCTTGTTAACTCAAAAAAGATGTGTAATATTTAGGTCAATGAACGAGTGATGAACACGAGACATTTTGCGTTGGCGTATACAACTCATGAAAAAGAGGCGCCTGTAACAGAATATCAGATCCCCGTGTGCTTCGTGCATCTTTAAAAGCTTTCCGTCGTTTGGAAGAAATATGAAGGTTATCCTCGTTTAATTAACTTATAATCCTAGTTTTATAATCTGAGGAGATAATTGTGTTAAGGCAGCAGACAAATTAAGTTAAAACTAAATTGGAATAGCGGCGCAACGGAAAATTTGTAACCCTACCTTAATTATTGAATAAGTTTTGTTCTCATTCATTAAATATTTAATGACAAACTGATATAAAGGTTAGTAAAAGATAATTTTAAACACCAATTTACAATAACTAATGCTGTAATACAAAACTAGAAAGTAACTTAGTGATCAAGCAAATGAATGGATGCTGGTTTATATAACGAATGTCAAGAATTAAGACAGGTAACTTACGGATCGAAAACTTACGATATTATGTCGTGACTTTCTTCACCACTCCGAGCAACGTTCAATGTTACTTGGTATTCAGTGTAAGTCGCAAAAAAACGTTAATGCGAAAAACTCGAGAGCGAGTTATCACGTCCTGTTAGTATGGATAAAATTTAAAAAAAGGAAAACGGAAGTCTAAGAAATTGTACTCAGCAAACCTTAAGTAAAGCATTTAGAATGGTTACAAAAGTGTAACACCAACAACCATTCTAAAAGACCTTGCGTGAAAATTTCTTTCACGATTATCAAAGAATAATAGTGCAAATATTGTGAGGCTGCAACAATTCAAAAATAGTCAATTATTTAAGGATAATATACGAAAAGGACGAATATATGACATTTTCCGCTGTCTAAATGAATAGTATATTTCGACAATATTTTTTGGACAATTAGTTTTACTGCAAAACAAAATCCTAAACTTTAAAAGCCGATTCCTGCAATGTCCACAAACACATTAAAAATAGTGCAGAATATGTCAGTGAAGCTAGCGACTAGAAGTAGTAGCCAAATACGTGCTTCTCCAATTAGCCACGCCCCCTCTACAAATCTGTACAGAAGGTCACGCCTACTTTAAGCCAACATTACTTCGATTCACCTCCATTGTTAAAACGCAATCTACTTAAATAACGATAATCAAACCATATAATTCTAACAGAAACAGGCTAAGGCATAACTTTTGTAACTATCGCCATCGAGTTGTGCTCTCTAAATCTGCAGAAACCTTATAAAAACTGTGTTGTTTTTCCAAAACTTCAATTAGATACATGCGTTCTTAATACGTATGCGGTAGATTATTGAATTCTATCTGCACAGAAAAATAATTAATTTTTCCATGATATACATAAAATTCCGCTACCTATACTTTAATTTTTCTAGGTTTATACAAAAGCTGCCGGGTATGATAATACGCTCGGCGAAACGCATCTTCGTTACAGATTGATTACCCGAGGCCACCTTCGCGTTTAGTAACTGCGTAAAATTCAATATCAAACTTTCTGAAGAGGAGTAATTAATAAGATAGCCAGATAACAATAATTAGGCGAAAATCAAGTTATTTGGTATGTGGTAAAAGATAAACTGTAAACTGCAAAATGCAAAACTGTAAACTATAAACTGTAAACTGTAAACTATAAACCGTAAACTGTAAACTGTAAACCGTAGAGATCATGTCTACTGGTCCATGATCATATACCTAGTCTTGAAGTCAAGGAAATCTTATGAAGAAAGGCAAAAAATGCTAAAAAACGACAATATTGAACATACAGATCTAAAACATAACGTTAAGTATAATTTTACCACAATATTTAAGCAAAAACTTGCAGCCTTAGCAGGGGTCTCAAGGAAAGCAAAAATCAAGCTTGATTCAGTTATGGAAGTAGCATTCCTCGCTCTGTATAGAAATAGATTTCTTGAATCAAAAGAAACATTCTGTGGTCACGATGAACGACGATGAATGTGTTGGGAAATTAGCGTTTCTCGTGGAAATTACATAAAATCATTTAATATGACAATCGTTTATGTGACTAACTGTTTCAACATTTCATTTCCTGTGACACGTTCACTAAACAAACGAAACCGTTCGTTCCAATTTGATTTCGTCTTTCAAGTTTCAAGTTAGCTAGAGACCATTTTTTTGATATTTGTTTTTCTGAGTCTGTACTATTGCGACTTTTCCATTTAATTGTGGTGTGGAAATTCTTCCTTCAAAACTACAAATCGAAATTCTTAAATTTTACTGCAACGATGTTTTCCGGCACAAACATGAAAAATTGTAGTTACCAAATTGTACAGCGAACTTCCATTGAAAGAGTTCAAAAACTGTATCGATTTTGCCTGTGGTTTGTTTTAGTTTTTTCGGACTACCTACGTGAATGAGAAAGAAATCGTGTTTTTAACTTAAATTTTGTTTTTTTTCTTAATGAACAACTGTACGTGACAACTTTTCATGTCTATTATAGTACCCTTTCTCCAAATAGTTTGCACGGTTAACATTAGTTTTCTCGTTGCATTTTTCGCTGTACTTAGTACAATAATAATAGCTGCAGTACTAGATGTAACGATTCGAAGGGCCGGTAGTGCTAGCTCCCGTGCTGCTTGAAATGGGTAAAGCGGTCCTTGACGGAAGGATTTAGAGACACTTCTGCAGCAAAACAAGTAATATCCCACAAAGTATTTTCTACGATACAAGAGAACTAACAGTATCTGTGGTAATGTCATCATACACATAATTATGGTGTTTCTTGTTAACTCAAAAAGATGTGTAATATTTAGGTCAATGAACGAGTGATGAACACGAGACATTTTGCGTTGGCGTATACAACTCATGAAAAAGAGGCGCCTGTAACAGAATATCAGATCCCCGTGTGCTTCGTGCATCTTTAAAAGCTTTCCGTCGTTTGGAAGAAATATGAAGGTTATCCTCGTTTAATTAACTTATAATCCTAGTTTTATAATCTGAGGAGATAATTGTGTTAAGGCAGCAGACAAATTAAGTTAAAACTAAATTGGAATAGCGGCGCAACGGAAAATTTGTAACCCTACCTTAATTATTGAATAAGTTTTGTTCTCATTCATTAAATATTTAATGACAAACTGATATAAAGGTTAGTAAAAGATAATTTTAAACACCAATTTACAATAACTAATGCTGTAATACAAAACTAGAAAGTAACTTAGTGATCAAGCAAATGAATGGATGCTGGTTTATATAACGAATGTCAAGAATTAAGACAGGTAACTTACGGATCGAAAACTTACGATATTATGTCGTGACTTTCTTCACCACTCCGAGCAACGTTCAATGTTACTTGGTATTCAGTGTAAGTCGCAAAAAAACGTTAATGCGAAAAACTCGAGAGCGAGTTATCACGTCCTGTTAGTATGGATAAAATTTAAAAAGGAAAACGGAAGTCTAAGAAATTGTACTCAGCAAACCTTAAGTAAAGCATTTAGAATGGTTACAAAAGTGTAACACCAACAACCATTCTAAAAGACCTTGCGTGAAAATTTCTTTCACGATTATCAAAGAATAATAGTGCAAATATTGTGAGGCTGCAACAATTCAAAAATAGTCAATTATTTAAGGATAATATACGAAAAGGACGAATATATGACATTTTCCGCTGTCTAAATGAATAGTATATTTCGACAATATTTTTTGGACAATTAGTTTTACTGCAAAACAAAATCCTAAACTTTAAAAGCCGATTCCTGCAATGTCCACAAACACATTAAAAATAGTGCAGAATATGTCAGTGAAGCTAGCGACTAGAAGTAGTAGCCAAATACGTGCTTCTCCAATTAGCCACGCCCCCTCTACAAATCTGTACAGAAGGTCACGCCTACTTTAAGCCAACATTACTTCGATTCACCTCCATTGTTAAAACGCAATCTACTTAAATAACGATAATCAAACCATATAATTCTAACAGAAACAGGCTAAGGCATAACTTTTGTAACTATCGCCATCGAGTTGTGCTCTCTAAATCTGCAGAAACCTTATAAAAACTGTGTTGTTTTTCCAAAACTTCAATTAGATACATGCGTTCTTAATACGTATGCGGTAGATTATTGAATTCTATCTGCACAGAAAAATAATTAATTTTTCCATGATATACATAAAATTCCGCTACCTATACTTTAATTTTTTCTAGGTTTATACAAAAGCTGCCGGGTATGATAATACGCTCGGCGAAACGCATCTTCGTTACAGATTGATTACCCGAGGCCACCTTCGCGTTTAGTAACTGCGTAAAATTCAATATCAAACTTTCTGAAGAGGAGTAATTAATAAGATAGCCAGATAACAATAATTAGGCGAAAATCAAGTTATTTGGTATGTGGTAAAAGATAAACTGTAAACTGCAAAATGCAAAACTGTAAACTATAAACTGTAAACTGTAAACTATAAACCGTAAACTGTAAACTGTAAACCGTAGAGATCATGTCTACTGGTCCATGATCATATACCTAGTCTTGAAGTCAAGGAAATCTTATGAAGAAAGGCAAAAAATGCTAAAAAACGACAATATTGAACATACAGATCTAAAACATAACGTTAAGTATAATTTTACCACAATATTTAAGCAAAAACTTGCAGCCTTAGCAGGGGGTCTCCAAGGAAAGCAAAAATCAAGCTTGGACTGAAGTATTCTACGTTGTCAACATAAAGAAAATTGCAAATCCTATTTCAGCGACCTCAACTTGGTGTTTATAAAACGTGGTCATCGAGCAACCGACAAATAAGCGAAAGACTGAAAAACTTCAATCCAAACGAAAAGACTCAAGAAAAAATTGTAACGTAGCTTAAACTAAATACAGAATTGTCAGCTGCCAAATATGCGAGGTGATCCACAACTTCATAGAAATATTTTTACTGATGCTTAAAAATGGGCCGTAGATTGGTATTTACGCAAAAAAATTATTTTGTAAAAACTAAAATTAAACCGGATGTTTTTAGGGTACGTTTAAAAGTAAGGAGGCTACGCACCACGTGCTCTAATTGAAATTCCTTAGAGGGTGACCTCCGTTATAATGTTTATGCTGTATGACAAGTCTATCGTAAACATGTATGGTATGGTTTGGGGTTTAAAGTTTACAAACCCACAAATTGACGTTTTATTAATAGCGGTGCCAATGACGGTCGGACACTTCAAATAATGTTTATTTATTACTCATTAGTTAACCGCATTTTTTGAGTTTTAATACAAATAATGGGTGTTCTACTTTACAGGTAACGAGCATGTAAAATGTTACTTCCAAAAGCAAAACCTTTAATGTTTCCTACAAATTTAAAACTTATAGCAACACATGCTTACTGCCATTTGATCCTTTTAAATTTATGACTGTAGTTATGGGGTATTTTCAACATCGAGACCAAAAAGGAATTGGAACTGCCAATCCTGTGTAAAGTAGCGTTATATAAGCTCATTACCTATAAAGTAGAACACCCATTGTTTGTATCGAAACTCAAAAAATGCTGTTTACTAATGTATAACAATAAACATTATTTAAAGCGTACGTCGGTGTCATTCGCATTGCTTATAATAAAACACATGAATTCGTTGTTTGTAAACTTTAAACCGCAAACCATGCTATAAACTTCTACGACAGGTTTGTCATACAACATAAGAATTTCACTTAAAATATGTGTGGTGCGTGGCTTCGTTTTTTATACGCATCCTAAAAGTGTTCATTTCAATTTTAGCTTTAAAAAATATTTGTTTGGTGTAAATTCCATTCTTAAGCATCAGTTAAAATATTTCTATGAAGTTGTGAATCACACTGGATCTGAGAAGAAATTTGTATACGTACCAGCTTTGGCTACACGTATTTTGTATGCATGATTTAAAGGCAAGCAGAGCAACCATCTATCTGTACCACGAAATTGAAACAATTAGTAACTAATTGAAGTTTGTTGTCTGTTATTAAATTACATCAAAAATAAATAACAATAAAACGTACATTATCTAATTTTCTAGTTTGACAATTCGTCAAACCAAAATAAAAACGACACACTGCATACGACGGGAATATTTGGATGCTGTGATTCGCGACCTACCGGTATAGGGGAAACTTTCGTAGCGTACGATCATTCGAAAATATTATAGGAAAAGCGATTTGGGTTTATATATAAACCCAATATGTAGACATAATCTTGAAGATTAGTAAAACTGGGTGTATTTTCGTTACTCCAAATATGCAAAATAAGCGATCTTCAAACAAAGTGGAAAATTTCCAAAATGCCATTTAGCCATATTCAACGAGTGCTATTAGATAATTTTCTAGCTGTGCTGGTGCTTTATAATCTGTTCTTAAACCGAAAATAAATTATTTTGTGAATGGAAAAATAGACTACATCTGAGGATCTGCAAAACAGAGAAATCGGTCGTTGGTCGTTCCCTTTTTAAAAATTGCCAACAAACACAACTGATGTATTTTTCATTTTCAGTTTAGAAACCGACTACAGAGTCCTCAGCATCGCTGATAGGAAGTATTTTCCTAGAAATTCGCTCACGGCATTCGTGTTGAATTTGGCTAGATGGCGTTTTGGGTATTTTCCAGTTTGTACTTAAATTTGAATCGTTACATAAGTTAAACGACTTTGTTGAGGTTTTGTGAAGGAAAAATAGACCAATCTGAAGAGTTGTAAAAACAATAAAACAAGTTTACAAGTTAACAACAAACAAATTGTTGTAAGAGGTCTTCGGTTTCATAAACGGAGAGTAGTCTCAGACTTCATAAGAAAAAATACAAATATCTGTAACCGGTATTCATGCTAAAAGGAAGATTCCCATTCAGAGTATTACTGTTACAATTTGAATTTAAGAAAGCTACACAAAAAAAATAGATTTTAACTGAGCTGACATTTATGAATTCCCAATAATAAAAACACTCTGGTATAGAAAAGTCTCTATCGATAAGAAAATATCGTTGACCACAAAAATTAATTCACCACACAAAACTACTGGAATTTCTATGATGAAAGTTCAAGTCTTAGATTTTAAATTAATCTTTTTGAAATATATTTAAGGTTTTGATACTCTCATTTGTGGTTGAAATGCTTGCAGTGTCATTTTGTTTTTGATTTATGTTATTAATTAATATTAATTATTATTAATTAATTAATTAATTATTATAATTAATTAATATCAATTTTTATTTATCGAAATAAATAAGTTTATGATAAATAAATGAAATTCAAATAAATTAGGTTTAATTATTTTGTGTTCTTTCATATAAAACCCAAAACACAATACCAAAATATTAGAAACAATGTGTACCAGGTTTATAACATTATTATTGTATTAAACAAATATATTGCCTCGAATTAAAAATCCTCAAGTTCATACTAAAATCATATGAATAAATAGAGAATAAGAATATTTCATAAACATATATTTTAAATATTGACGCCAAAGGTCGATTTTATGCAATATTACTCAATTTTCCGGTCTTAAAATATATAATCACGACAAAACAGTAACTAACAGCATATAAAAATGGACTACTTTGCTGAAGTTGATCAAAACGCACTTATTCTGAATAAATTATGAGACCTGTTCTTACCAGCAATGAGTATTTGAAATTAGTAAATATGGTCACAGAAACAGAAAAGTTTTCTTGCCACTTAATTTAATTCATAATAGTAATTATCTTTCAAGTTTACAAAATAAATGAATAATTCATAGTGATTTAAGTTAGTCCTTTATTCCTATGTAAGGCAATAAACAATATATGATATTGGCGCCATATGAGTGTTTTAATGGTAGGCAACAAATGTTGAAACGTTGTCCAAATTAAAATAAACAGCAAATGTTAAAGAACACAATAATAGTCAATAATAACCCAGAGCGAATATTAAATATAAAAAATATGGGACTATATGTTCGTATCGCTTTATAACGTTGTTCCAAAGATGACCGACTTCAACACTAAATTAATATTTTGGATATGACAGAAAAATTAACAAACATAACTTTGACTTATTTTCTACTTTATTTAACTTTGTAATAGATTACGAACGAAGAAAGAAACTTTTAGAAAAAAACATGCTTTCAAAAGAACAGCGGCTAAAACAACAATCATTTGCTAGAATTAAGGAAAAAACCTATTAAGCTACGTCAATATCTATTGGCTGAAATAAAAATTTGCGTAGTAAATTTCTGCATTCAGAGGTTAATAATGGAAATTCAGATAATTAATCTGTAGTTAGAAATATAATGATGTTATTTAAAGATGCAGTTTTTCATTACACTTTGAAACGGTAGAAGACAATAGACAGATGACTTTTCATTATCAACGAATGGCACTTCACAACCAAATTTAAAGACAAAGCACGGTTGTATATGGACTAACGAAAAAAACAACTATTTCTTTATTCCATCCAAATGAAAATAATTACATAACACTTATGAACCGTTTTCTTTAACTTTTCACGAGGTAGTTCTAGAATTGTTCATGATTAAGTATTGCAACTTTGCAACCACAATGGAAGCAATGTACTGATTTTTAAGAGCTTACTTTTCAGTAATTGATCGTTCCACCTCACCGTACCACCTGGTACCTAAGTTAATAATAATAACAATAATAATAATAATAATTTGGCAGTAAATGGTTCTTTGGGAAGGATTACGTATCTACCACTAACATATTTTTAACTACATATTTCTGAGTAATATGATTCACTACAAATTATAAAAAGAATGCCCATCAGATAATATTAAAAATTATGGTCGAAAACTCTGTAACGAGATGTACTAACATATCAAAACCATTTTGGAATTTTGTTACGCCTTATTGACTCCGATAAGTTTTATTTTAATATTATAAAAGATTTTTTTAATCCAAAAGGGAAAGCTTTATTCCCATCGTTATTTTTGTTGTATAAATTAGGTTATAACGTTCAAAACTACGTTGTTCTCATGCACTATAGGTAAAGATAGGTTTATTGTATATAATCCGCCGAATAAGGCTTTTCACACACCTAAGAGTGTGTTGTTATTGCCTTAACCAATGAAAACAGCCAACGGTCGGTGAGGCGATAACAAGTTTTATGAGAAAGTGCGCGTTTTGGAAGAATTTATGAACTACCTTACCGTATCGACGTATACGTGAGTGCCTGTTGAAAGCTGTGAATTCGTGCTCTCTTCCTGTATCGCTATCTGATTATCTACGTTCCTAAAATGTTGAAGGTTCACAACCAATTTCACTGGCCATGTGAACAAACCAGCGTCGATTTTACGAAAACTCTACTGTACATTTAGACGCCACAACAGGTTTCCTGAGAAGCAAAGGACGCAATGCCCACCTTAAAGTACTTCTATAAACAAAGACAAGCCATTTTGTGTACATTAAATTGTTTATTTCATTATATTAAAATTTGTGCAATGTTAAGCATCTGCAGAACCACGCCTGGTACTAAGTACATCTTGAACTGTCATTTCACCGTAATAATTCATCTAATGTTTTTGAAGTGAATATAAAAACTCGTCCAGAAGATGGTGTGCATAAAGTTTGTAGCCATTTTACAGAAAGTACTTGTGTTTGTTTCTCAATATTTTTGATATCTGTGTATTCCCCTTAATTTGTTAAAACAGCAAAAATAACTAACGTTATCCGGTAAAATAAGAAAGAATCGTAGTAATAAAAACCCACTACCTACAAAGTTACCTTGAAAAAGAGAAAAGTAAACTTTATAGCTACTTTCTTGGTACTAACATCAGGTAATTTGATTATAGTGTGATATAGATGTTTCTTTAAAATTTGTTACATGTTAAGTGAATTAACTCATAACATGCTTTTTTCAATTACTGGACAACCAGTTTCTATTTTCTATATTTATTAAATTTATGGTATTTTGTATAAAAGTAAAGGAATGCCCATTATTTCTTAGATCTGGTCCTAGTTATTTTATAATTATTATTTACAACTAAAGAATGATTTTAATATGCATAAATGCGATAAGATATACTTGGGGATTTTTATGGCTTTCGGGGAATGTAATGTGAACACACGTTATTGAAGTGACGAAATTCTCTATTCCAATTGGTTGTAGGACACCAGCCGATATGAAGAAGCCAATACCGGGAATAACGAAGAAGTGCTGAGACAATGGAGGGGATTTACGTGAACCACTTCAGTATTGAGAAATAACGGAAGCAGCTGTGTTTTTCGTGTAGATTTCCGATGTAGTCTCCGGGTTCGACGTTCCCACCTTTCCTGCCTTTTTTCCTTTAGGGCACTACAAAGACTTGGAAGCATCCATGTAAAACAAATTTGAGAAAACCAAGCAACGAAACCCCGAGGTTGAGCTCGTCGCCCAAGCATAATCTGTAAGTATTACTAACTTAGTAAGCTTTAAATAGAAATTTGCATTACCAAACTTTAATCTTTAATTAATTAAGAGTGGGGTTCGTACCAAAATCTAAAATTTTTACATGTCGCAATAAAGCAAAAAAAATCAAAAAATAGTGGATATGTTGATAGCGAGGAGTAGTATAGGACACAGATAAGGCCATTTCTTAAATACTGCCATACAAAATAGCTGGCAGCAGCATACAACAGGCGGCTGCAAAAATATCAGTTTGACTTAGATAGACCATCGTCAGCAAAGGAAACGTTGAAGTGACCAGAAATATAAAAAAAGAGCCAATAGCTCACTGGTCTTCATCAAACAACTAACTAGATAGGTAGACATGAACACCTAAAGAAAGTGGATTAGTTGTATGTTATTCTATTTATTCGTTTTAGAGATAATTAGTTACTTTTCATTAAGAGAAAATTCTTTCCAAATACATTGAAATATTAATGTTAATAGTCCAAACAGTTATGTATTAGTGCACAAGAGGTAACTTCTAGGTTGAGATAAAAGCGAGTCTTAAAAACCACCAAATTTAATTAAAAACAAAACAATTCAGAGGTGAATCGCGTTCACATATTTTGTTGCAATTAATGATCCCCAAAAATTTGCGTAGTAAATTTCTGCATTCAGAGGTTAATAATGGAAATTCAGATAATTAATCTGTAGTTAGAAATATAATGATGTTATTTAAAGATGCAGTTTTTCATTACACTTTGAAACGGTAGAAGACAATAGACAGATGACTTTTCATTATCAACGAATGGCACTTCACAACCAAATTTAAAGACAAAGCACGGTTGTATATGGACTAACGAAAAAAACAACTATTTCTTTATTCCATCCAAATGAAAATAATTACATAACACTTATGAACCGTTTTCTTTAACTTTTCACGAGGTAGTTCTAGAATTGTTCATGATTAAGTATTGCAACTTTGCAACCACAATGGAAGCAATGTACTGATTTTTAAGAGCTTACTTTTCAGTAATTGATCGTTCCACCTCACCGTACCACCTGGTACCTAAGTTAATAATAATAACAATAATAATAATAATAATTTGGCAGTAAATGGTTCTTTGGGAAGGATTACGTATCTACCACTAACATATTTTTAACTACATATTTCTGAGTAATATGATTCACTACAAATTATAAAAAGAATGCCCATCAGATAATATTAAAAATTATGGTCGAAAACTCTGTAACGAGATGTACTAACATATCAAAACCATTTTGGAATTTTGTTACGCCTTATTGACTCCGATAAGTTTTATTTTAATATTATAAAAGATTTTTTTAATCCAAAAGGGAAAGCTTTATTCCCATCGTTATTTTTGTTGTATAAATTAGGTTATAACGTTCAAAACTACGTTGTTCTCATGCACTATAGGTAAAGATAGGTTTATTGTATATAATCCGCCGAATAAGGCTTTTCACACACCTAAGAGTGTGTTGTTATTGCCTTAACCAATGAAAACAGCCAACGGTCGGTGAGGCGATAACAAGTTTTATGAGAAAGTGCGCGTTTTGGAAGAATTTATGAACTACCTTACCGTATCGACGTATACGTGAGTGCCTGTTGAAAGCTGTGAATTCGTGCTCTCTTCCTGTATCGCTATCTGATTATCTACGTTCCTAAAATGTTGAAGGTTCACAACCAATTTCACTGGCCATGTGAACAAACCAGCGTCGATTTTACGAAAACTCTACTGTACATTTAGACGCCACAACAGGTTTCCTGAGAAGCAAAGGACGCAATGCCCACCTTAAAGTACTTCTATAAACAAAGACAAGCCATTTTGTGTACATTAAATTGTTTATTTCATTATATTAAAATTTGTGCAATGTTAAGCATCTGCAGAACCACGCCTGGTACTAAGTACATCTTGAACTGTCATTTCACCGTAATAATTCATCTAATGTTTTTGAAGTGAATATAAAAACTCGTCCAGAAGATGGTGTGCATAAAGTTTGTAGCCATTTTACAGAAAGTACTTGTGTTTGTTTCTCAATATTTTTTGATATCTGTGTATTCCCCTTAATTTGTTAAAACAGCAAAAAATAACTAACGTTATCCGGTAAAATAAGAAAGAATCGTAGTAATAAAAACCCACTACCTACAAAGTTACCTTGAAAAAGAGAAAAGTAAACTTTATAGCTACTTTCTTGGTACTAACATCAGGTAATTTGATTATAGTGTGATATAGATGTTTCTTTAAAATTTGTTACATGTTAAGTGAATTAACTCATAACATGCTTTTTTCAATTACTGGACAACCAGTTTCTATTTTCTATATTTATTAAATTTATGGTATTTTGTATAAAAGTAAAGGAATGCCCATTATTTCTTAGATCTGGTCCTAGTTATTTTATAATTATTATTTACAACTAAAGAATGATTTTAATATGCATAAATGCGATAAGATATACTTGGGGATTTTTATGGCTTTCGGGGAATGTAATGTGAACACACGTTATTGAAGTGACGAAATTCTCTATTCCAATTGGTTGTAGGACACCAGCCGATATGAAGAAGCCAATACCGGGAATAACGAAGAAGTGCTGAGACAATGGAGGGGATTTACGTGAACCACTTCAGTATTGAGAAATAACGGAAGCAGCTGTGTTTTTCGTGTAGATTTCCGATGTTGTATCCGGGTTCGTCGTTCCCACCTTTCCTGCCTTTTTTCCTTTAGGGCACTACAAAGACTTGGAAGCATCCATGTAAAACAAATTTGAGAAAACCAAGCAACGAAACCCCGAGGTTGAGCTCGTCGCCCAAGCATAATCTGTAAGTATTACTAACTTAGTAAGCTTTAAATAGAAATTTGCATTACCAAACTTTAATCTTTAATTAATTAAGAGTGGGGTTCGTACCAAAATCTAAAATTTTTACATGTCGCAATAAAGCAAAAAAAATCAAAAAATAGTGGATATGTTGATAGCGAGGAGTAGTATAGGACACAGATAAGGCCATTTCTTAAATACTGCCATACAAAATAGCTGGCAGCAGCATACAACAGGCGGCTGCAAAATATCAGTTTGACTTAGATAGACCATCGTCAGCAAAGGAAACGTTGAAGTGACCAGAAATATAAAAAAGAGCCAATAGCTCACTGGTCTTCATCAAACAACTAACTAGATAGGTAGACATGAACACCTAAAGAAAGTGGATTAGTTGTATGTTATTCTATTTATTCGTTTTAGAGATAATTAGTTACTTTTCATTAAGAGAAAATTCTTTCCAAATACATTGAAATATTAATGTTAATAGTCCAAACAGTTATGTATTAGTGCACAAGAGGTAACTTCTAGGTTGAGATAAAAGCGAGTCTTAAAAACCACCAAATTTAATTAAAAACAAAACAATTCAGAGGTGAATCGCGTTCACATATTTTGTTGCAATTAATGATCCCCAAAAAATTGACTTTAAAGTGCATCTACAATAAAATTTATAACGATTAGTACCAGACTGGCAAAGTGCTAATTTTGACATTAGAAATTAATAGAGTAACTACAAATTGTACAATAGTACAAATTTAAAAACATTTTAGATAACTTGTTTTGTTTTATATACGACGATAGTTCAACAGTAAAACGTTTGATCAGCGTAGCCATAATTTCGTTTAATGACAACGGAATTCATTTGTGCATATCGTTTGTGTAAATAGTACTGAACATCTGTAAAAAATATTTGCAACTTCCTTTTTTGTGTTGTGACTGAATTAAAAAGGACATGTACGATAGAAAATTCGTCTAAAGATAATATGTGTTTCATTATTCAGTTTTTTGCCGCTGAGCAGCGCCAACCAATGGAAATTCATAAGAGAATAAAAACCGGGTATGGCGATAATAATTATTCTCATACGGCAGTGGTTGAATGGTGCAATAAATTTTGACAGGGTATAACGCATGGGCGCTACGATAAATAAAAACTATAAGCAAATGGAGGAAAATTAATCTTAAATGGACAAATGAATATTGAGGCACCCTATACAATTCTGATTTCATGCATAGTAGTGTTCAGGGAGTAAAGCATTTTATTAAATTATATTAGTTCTATTAAAATCATGAACTTAAACACCACAAAAGTATAGTTTCATCTCTGTTAAATACATATTCAAACGAAACAGGCGCATAAATTATTTTAAACCACAAAAAGGGTAAACAAAATACTTATTTCAGCAAATTTCCATAACGGAATTATGACATTTTGAGAAAGCTTTAAAATATGACGTAAATAACAAAATTCATTAATATGCATCTCAAACATAGGAGGGCTTTTTACAAATTTTAATTGAATAAGTTATATTGAATGTTAAATAGTTGCAAATAAAAAAAATCCCAGACACTTTAACGGTCATACAATGTAAAAACCAGATGCTGAATAGTGAAATTCACAAATATCAGGTTGCAAATATAATTTTATTGTTTAAATACAATACAATGTGAGATGTATACAAAGAATTCATTTGATATTGCTAAAGACAGAAACAAACACGAACGTTAACTTAAGTAAATTACATGATACCACAACTACTTTCCCGGTATTCATCACATATACTCTATAGCAAGACTATACTATGACAAAAACCCCAATTGAAAACAAAAAAAGGATAGAATTAAAACAATAATTACCATCCCACGAATTAATTATTCGCAAGCCTGGAATCCGAAAACATCCAAATGTAGTAATATGAGCGAGTAGTGAAAATGAGGGGGAGGGTAACTGCTTGTAGAGGTATAGGAACAAGTTAAAAGTTACGGTAAAGTACAGAGATTTAAGATAACAATATGGATTTCTCGCATGCAAAAACGTAGCGTTCTATTAAACTTGTTGAAATATGCTTGCAAAGGCACGGTGAATTTCAATTCGTGGGTTCGAGAAAGTATTGTCGTTAAGACGATTAAAGAAAAGGGGTTAGGAACCTGAAGAGTTCACTGTTTCAATAAATAAGATTTGATAGTATGTTGTGTTTAGTGAGTTTCTGTTGGATAATTTAAGAAATGGCTAAAATAAAAACGTTAGTGTTGTTAGATAAACTGAAATTAAACAGTGAGTAAAATGAGCTTTATGTTTAGAATTAATAATTATGCATTTGTGGACTGAAAATGTCTATTGTTTGTATTTATGTAAAAGGAAATTAATTAATGCGAAAGTGATAATTTTATTGATCGATGATTTACCGACGAAACGAGTGCTGGTTAAATTTAAGCATAAGGTTATCAGTTTAAAATATTAAGAAATATGTACGTATTGATTTTAAATTATTTGGAATGGACAATCAAAGGATATAACGAAAAAATTGGTATTATGTTTTTCGAAGTATTGGTATAACGAGCATTTCCATAACTTGGAATATAATAAGTCGACAGATCATGCGCTCGAAAACTCGAAACGTGCGTGATAGAATTAATTATAGATTCACATTTTTAGGATTTCTGTTAATAATATCTGATCAATTGAATGTTATTTTAGGTTTGCTTGCCTTTAAGGTTAAGGCATGTATAATTTATTTCAGGAATTTATAGATAATAGAAATTAAAGTTTAGGTTGAATTTTAATTGCATTTATTTATAACTAGGTAAACACACATTTGTAAAGAATATTCAGCCAACACAGTGATGTAGTATTTGGGATAGGCTCAGATTTCGAGAATTTTCTAATTATGAGGAAAATTTAAAGTTTTTTGTTTCGTACTTATAGAGAAAGGTGACGTATAACGTGATAGATTTAGGAAACCAAAGCAAAGGAGACCTATGCGGGATAACAGTCTTCCATATAGTGAATAATATCGGAAGGAATTGCTGTGACCCACGGTTTGGCGCCCCTCAACTATGACAAGTAGAAAAGCATTTCACTGTAAGTGATAGTGTAACAAATTTTTTTGTATTTCGGCCATTTTATTTATTCTTTTTATTTCTTTATTTCAAACATTAACAATGTTACAAAATTATAAATGGCTTTTGCTTCCTAGTATAACACGCATTTTGTTGAAGACTTCAATTTGAGGAATTCTTTACACTCCACAGTGTAATTTTCCAAAATAGTAAACTCTAAAGATGAAACTGAGTAGAAACAAAAATGCAAAGTTTTAAGAATATAATTTCTATCTTATAAATAAACAAAATTCATTTATGTGAATATCTTAAGTCTATCTTACGGTTACACTTCTCATAATAAATCGCAAACAAGCTAAACCAACCCCAAAATGTTTGTACCTCAAAGTATGGCATTTCCATCTTAATTTATTCAATAGTTCACTTAGTTAAAATTCATTAGACAGACGACTTTTCTATGTCTGCATAAGTGCAGTGATGATTAAACGTAATACTAATTTGTATTATCTCAGTGTATAGCAATTCCGGACATATCAAATTAGTCCTTTTGAATATATGTAATTTTAATTTCTGTATAATCGGTCTTCAGCCATTCTTCGCATAATACAGACATTTATAGTTAGATAACCTCTTTCAATGAAGTCAGTTTAGACTAGGTACGTAGCTGTTACCTTTCAAGGTCAACATGCTTTTGGCCTTCACTCACATATCTATTAAAACTATTTCAGCGTGATTGACTAGAATGTTGTGGTTATATAAGTGTATAAATATTTTCGCGTCAGTTTTATGGGAAATGACGTAGTATTGGGGAAGTCATTACAAAATCTTATCAAGCAGAGTACACCAAGCTCCATTTGGATCAAAAAGATATTGCTAAGATTGCAAGTTTCTTGAGCGATTTTAGACATTATCAAAACAATAATGCGAGCAAACTATCAGCGATATATAGGGATAAGTTGTAACATGCTTGCTTGCGTTATTTTAGATCTAAACCAGATAAAAAAGAAACAGTTAATTCTAAACGGGGAGAATAAATACAGAATAAATACAGAATAAATACAGAATACTTATGATTTCACGAATAGTAGTGTTAATTAAGCATGCCATTTAAATTTTTTTAGCTCTATAAAGGGGATTCAAGCAACAAACTTAAAACAACAAAATCACAAAATTATATCTTTTATAATGCATTGTTGAACGACTCAGGTCAAAGACTTAAAAACAGCAAAAGGAAGAAGATTTCAGTATTGTGCATAACGAATCCGAATACAAAGACGGCACTATGCGCAATTACCACAGGCAGTTTTGTGTAAACATACCAAGGGAAACAATAAATTTTTATAACGTAATTATGTTATTTCAAGAAAGCTTTTATAATAATTAATAATCAGAAGGATTGACAGTAGTCATGTTTCATCCAATAATTACCCCATACAAATGAGAGCTTTTGACACTTTTCAGTAGAAATGATTAAATTAAAGCTACAGGGAAACAAGTGTTTATAATAAGCACAGATAAGATTAAAATACTACTGCTACAATATAATTAAATCATGTAGATAAAGCAGATGACCCAAGCGGAATTCACAAATATAATATTTTAAACGATCTAACCAGACACCAGTAACATACAACGTAGACTGATACAATGTAGCCGACTACAGACTGCTGAAGAAGATAACAATAATCGCGCATTTTTCGCGTGATCTAATGTAAGCTCGTTATAAAAGACCGTAATAGAATCACATACCCCTCGAAGGCATGGTAAGTGGAGGAAGGACGAGAGCTAAAGACTGAACAGAAACAAAAAAAAAGTGGAATCAATCGTAAACAGGTAACAAATACACATGTGAGGGTGATCGTTGATAGGGTAGTCGAGGAAACCCCTTCAGCTAGGAGATTAACCAATAGGAGCTAAATGTGGTGATATTAGCGCCAGATAACAGAGTAGAAATTTAGACGGATTGGTTTCAAACCACCATAAGTAGGAAATAAATTACCCGTCGCAAAGTGAACTCAACCCTGCCTCTATGGAAATCTTGATTCAGATACATTCATTCAGTTGTAAATTTTATTAGTCATTTATATATTCTTTTTTGTTTTTGTTCGTGGTGTTTAGTAATGAAACTTGTCGAGATAGATATTGCTATAATAATACGACGTTTTCCATTATTTAGGTTATAGTGTTTACATTATTAGATATACAAAACCTGGACATTAAAATTTAATTTGAAAAGGTTAAAGATGTGATTAAATTACTATAGTGGGATAGTTAATGTTATGACAAATCGAAAGCGAATTGATTTGAGTACTTTTAGAATTTTGTGTGTATCTGTTTACAGGAATAATGTTATGATGATTGTAGTCAAGTAGAATTAGGTGACGTAGTGAGGCGAATATGTTTTTTCTTTATTTAGAATAGAGATTGATTGTAAAAAAACTCGATTCCACAAGGAGGCCGACCTAATTAAAATCCACTCGAAAAACTGGTCTTCCAGTGGATCGTCCCCTAGCCCAAACGAGTTGGCGCCCATAGATTAAAACAGTACAAAATATTGAACTATTGAACTATTATTCAACTTACTAAAACCGTTTGAGGAAATTACAAGGACTATTGAGTTCAAACATGTCAATAATATTAGAAGTGATACTCACCCTTACTACCTTTTAATTTCAAGAACAACAATTCCTCGGTGTGGGAACAATGAAAGAGGTTCTATATGAACAGGGTGATTCACAACTTCATAGAAATATTGTAATTGATACTTAGGAATGTGCCATAGATTGGTATTTGCGCAAAAAAGATAAAATTTTCAAAACTAAAATTGAACCGAAGATTTTTAGGGTGCATATAAAAGTAAGGAAATTACCTACCGCATGCTGTATAAAAATTTCTTAGTGGGTGACTGTAGCATAATGTTTAGCTGTATGACAAGTCTGTTGTAGAAGTTTATGGTATGATTTGGGGTTTAAAGTTTACAAACTTACACCTTGATATGTTTTCTTATTAGTGGTGCCAATGACACCGACGAGGCGCTTCAAATAATTTTTATTTGTTACTCATTAGTAAATTCCATTCCGAGTTTCAACACAAACAATGGGTGTTCTACTTTACAGGCAGCGAGCTTGTAAAACGCTACTTTCAAAAGCAAAATCTTTGATACTTCCTACGAAATTAAAACTTATAGTAACAAATGCTTATAGTCATTTGATCCTTTTAAATTTATGACTGTGGTTATTGGGTATTTTTAAACCTGGCACCAAAAAAGAATTGCAACGGACAACCGTGTGCTATTTACTGGTTTGCAAAGTAGCGTTTTACAAGTTCGCTACCTGTAAAGTAAAACACCTATTGTTTGTATCGAACCTCAAAAAATGCTGTTTACTAATGAGTAATAAATAAACATTATCTGAAGCGCCCGGTGTCACTGGCATTGCTTATAATAAAACATCAATTTGTGTGTTTGTAAACTTTAAACCCCAAACCATATCATAAACTTGTCAAACAACAGAAACATTTCACTGGAGGCCACGCACCCAGGAATTTCAATTAGAGCATGTGATGGCTAGCCTCTTTACTTTTATACGTAACCTAAAAGCAATCGTTTCAATTATAATTTCTAAAAAACTCTTTTTTGCATAAATACCAATCTATGGCCCATTCTTAAGTACAAGTTAAAATATTTCTATAAAGTGGTAAATCACCCGTATATATAAACAAGTTCTATGTAATATCTACCAAGATTGGATCCAACATGATAGCTTTTTTTGAGAAATATCAAACCGAGCAGATTAAACTAGCTGAAATTCAAGAATATGTCCCCGAGCTTGAAAGATATTTACCTTTATCCAACGATGAATCCACTGATGGTGGTGGCATCCATTATCAAAAACGATGAAAATTTTACACGAACGAAATACTGACAAAAAGAAAAATATGTGACTGCTTTGATGAAATTGTTAGTGGATTCAAGATGCAAACGTAACAGGAAAGCCCCACGTAAGCAATAGCAGATTGATGACAAAATCAAAACTTATTAGATATACCATTAATAAAACCAGCAAATGACTCGTAGAAACCAGGGGCTGAAATTGCAGAAATTGCCAGAAAGGTTATTTTCAGAAATGGGAAAACACATACCAAGAAACCAGAAGTAGTATACAGTCAAAAATTGCAGAAAAATTACTCCTTTAACATCACAATTTACAAAAGCTGAATGTTGAGTATTAATACATTCGTAATGCATTAAACTAAAACCTTTTTATATGTAGCTATGGATGAATGGATTGAATTGGAAAGGATGGCAAATGACACACACCGCACTTAGGCCCCCTAGTAGGCTCATTGTGCTGCCTTTTTTTGCCCTAAATTGGTCCTTTATAACGCATCCACCCGACCTTGCAAGTGAATTTGAGGATGCCGAACCATCATTCTGCCCTTATCAAATCGGAAGTCCCCAGCATGGATCCTCGAAGTCGGCGAGTGCCTGACTTGTGCATAGAATGTCCACAGACGTCTCGTCCTCCCAGTAACAGCTGCGACAGGTGGGGTCGGCTAACAGATCATTCATGTGCAGATGCTTCTTTAGTTAGAAGTGCTCAGTCAGAATACCAACAAACGAGCGTAGTTTCTGTCTGGGCAAGCATATGACAAATTTTTCGCTTTTAGTCATGCGAGACTTAATAAGCATTTTTGCCTGTCACTGTCATACAAGCCCACCTGTCCTCGTAACGACAGTGGGTCGTTTGCTTTATCATGGAGAACATCGCAGATGACGATATAAGAACCGATAGCTCAGGGCCAACAAAACTCTGAAACGATCCTTGTTTCGCTAAAGCGTTCGCCTGGTTATAGCCATGTACTCTTGAATGCCCTTTGACCCGCATTAGCTCAAGAACGTGTTAGGATCGAGACCAAAGATGCGATGGTTTGTAGTGCCATCCCTGAGAGGAGCTTCTGCTTATTTAGGTTCAGAAAAGCTCCACTATTGCTCTTTGTGCGTATACTCTCACTTTGAATTCTACGTTTCAGAATAGCGTTAGCAACGTGCATGATGTATATGACTTCGGCTGGAGTAGTCAGCTTTCCAGTGCGATACTTTCATGATGGTCTAAAACCTTAATTTGCTTTGGAACCATCTGCGTAGATGAAGGTCTCGGTTGGGGGCGTATCTTCACTGTTACGACAAACCTCAAAGCGCTTCTTGAAATCCATTGTGGGTGTGATCGCGTTCACCACTTCTCTCAGGGAGACATGTTGCGCAATGCCTCCCGTAGTATTTTGTGGCGTCTACCTCCGCCGCCCTTATCGATCCACAGACCTTTGAGCTGCAGCTTAAGCGCCGCCCGCAGAGCTATCTCCACATATAGGTCGAGCGAAGTGAGACCTAGGGCGGCTCTGTGGCTTTGGTTTAGTTGGTTCGCGTATGACTACTAAGTCCAAGGTCACGGGTTTGAATTCCGGGAACATTTTTCACAAAAATATACCCTCGCTCGGATGAGAGGTAGATTGTAGGTCCGGTCTGTGAATGTTGTCACGCAGGTTAAGGATCCCTACCTTGCTTGAAATAGCAAGGGTTCGGTAACGTTCGTTACGTTACGTTACGCGAGCATTTTTCACAAACATAAGAGCTCGTTCGGCAAAATAAAAATTTCCAGGTAAAAAGAAATTCGTTTCCTTGGCCAATGTAGTACTTTAGGGTGAAGCATTGGAAAATCAAATGTAGGGAGTAAGGCCTAGAATGGCTCCTAAAGTTGTCGTGGGTGTAGCTCGCAATGCTTAGACTAGCCCATCTTTGAATACAAGTTAACTCATTAGCTGCCCGGACTAGCCTAGTTCTGGGCCACCAGACTAAAGCGCCATAGTAAATCATTAGTTTAACTAATATAGTGTACAGTTACGGAACAGGCTTCTGGTGGGAGACTCCAAAGTTTGCTTATGACACGTTTACTCTGCCAGAACACTATAAGTTGGTCTTCGTAGTTTTGGCTTGTAGATGTTAGGCTCAATTCAGCTTCTTGTTAAGAATAATGCCTAAGTACTTGACACCCCTGTGATGTTGGCACGACATTCTTTAAATTTTACAAAAACAATAATAGTTCTTGTAGTACTTTTTATAGTTCTAAAGTTCCTGATAAAAAATAAAAAGAGTTCGGCATTTTTAGAAATAGCAAATGGAAAATTGTTGTGCTAACTTCGCGAATCTAGCACGACACTTCCTCCTCTAATCTATAAGAAACCGATAAATATAACAACTTTTAGCAAGAGTTCCCGTTCGTTCTAATCGAGTTCCATCTCTCTATGTAATTAAAATAAAAATTGCAATAATTAGGTTATTTGCATAAACAACGTATATTGTACCCAGCACGGCACTCGACGAAAAAGTGTAGTGCTGATAATTTCTAGCGCATTTTTTGATATATATCGACAGTTCTACATGAGTTCTAACAACTACGATAACTTTTAGCCTGAGTTCCAGTGGCTAACCATCTTTAAATAATGTTTTTAATTTTCGGTCTAGCACGACACTCGGAAAAAAAGTGTCGCGCTGATCATTTCTAGCGAATTTTTTGATATATATCGACAGTTCTACACGAGTTCTAACAACTACGATCACTTTTAGCCTGAATTTCCGTGGTTAACCATTTTAAAATAATTTTTAATTTTTGGCCTAGCACGACACTCGGAAAAAGTGTGACCTCTGAAAGATGCAGAGTAGTTGAAAGAGTATTGGCAGTCTAGTTACCATTAACTTCCTTTCATCAGAAAACAGCACCAGTCCCGTTTTATTGTGATTGATGGCTAGAGGTTATCGAAGCACCGGTGCTTCGTAAACTTTAGTGCTGCTTGCATCAAGTTACACAGCACTTGTTCGAATTTGCTGACTACCACAATAGTAGCAATGTCGTCGCATAGAATCCTGCTTCATTAAGACGTAGGTGAAGGTGTCTATTACTAGTTAAGTTTTGCGTATTAATAGACTCGCAATGCATTAAAATAAAACCTTTTTTTATGTAGCTATATTAATACATACTTTGGTTTAAAAACTGTATATTCATTCAATCATGCATGGAATTTTTTAATTTTTGCTTCTTGTGCTTAATTGATGACTGAATATTCGGTATTCGACTATTCCGCCAATCCTTACTTACTGTAGATATACATACAGCATGATATCGTCAGCTTGGTCTCTAGTCTAAAAACAAGTACGTTTTATTGAAGATGCTATAAATATAAGATTTACGCACGTAACCCAATAATATTTAACGTTTGAAATAAAAAGCATACAAAAAGTAAATGCATTCCTTCGAAACGTTTAAACAAGAAAACAAGTAGTTGTTAAAAGTAGTAGAGGAAATTTTTCACATCGAATACAATAAACTTGTTTGAAGGTATGTAATATTTATCTATTTATATAGTTGAAAATGATGATTCACTGTGTCGTGGCATATAATTCATAAATGCCTACTCGATAAATTATTAATCAACAAAAGTGATTCATTCCGGCGTACTAAAGCGTAAAAGTGCGTTGACAATAAGCTGTATACAGAAAAGCACTACATGATACATAATAATAGTATACAAATTTGACATGGTTACCTTTTAATTATCTCAATTAATAAACCAGTGGAAAGAATCAAAACTTATGTTGATTGAATAAATTGAATTAGGTCTTTCACACAAAGTGTGCCTGCAACACAATCTTCGATAATTACATCGCCGGTTTAAAAGTAATGGGAAGAGCAACGAACTCTACAAATGCATTGCAACTCCATAACAACATAGAAACTACGATCAGTCTATCTATATCTTCTCATGCTAATTTACCTTCAGTTAGAAAATTTTTGGTCAAATTAAAGAAATTTTCCCAAATAAGCCTTTTTATTAAGACAAAAAGATATACTGTCATAATTATATGAACAATTGCGCCATTGGAATTATATTTCAAAAAAAGTTACCGACATTCACTTTCATCAAAGAAGTAGATAATAGGTTTTTGAGCAACTCACATTGTTGCACTAATTTTAGAAATCTCATTATCTATATATACTGGTTGAATCGTGACTACGAGAATATTAAAAATACCCTAGGCATCGTAGTAAAGCAATCAACAAAATCTGACTCGTTTAGTTTTAAGATTTGCTTACCTATTTAAATAAAAACATATACTGTTTGATTAAAAAACGCATTTATCGTGTAATTTTGTAGTAAATATAGTTTTCACAGTCCTCGAACGGACATGACGTTTTCCAACCAATCTTAATGTACAAGCGGTGGTGGCTTTTAAAGTTGTTGGAAGTGCGGCCACGATGGATTCTCAACCTGACCACCTATATTGAAGGACTTATGCGGTAGTGCATTATACAGTGTAGTGGAGCTTTACCTGTTCATTCCTTACCTATCTCGAATTTATATCGTTCAAGCTGTAGAAAGAAATCAGCAGACTACATCATAGAATCGGAGTTAGAGTGACAAATCGTACCTATGATGAACCCTGAATGATGTATAAATATTGTACTAGATATACAGTATGCTAATATGCATTAAATTACAAGGTAAGCAGAGTTAATTAATTTACATTGTTAATTTGAAACGTAAATTATATTATTTCATTTGTAAATTTTGTGTAATATATTGCGCCCTCTGTTTAGGGATTAACTAAACCGTTACCTTTTAAAATATAACAAGGTCAATCCTCATTCAACGTTTTTAGCAACGCGGTTCTTTTACATACTTACTACAATTAGGGTGATTAAGCTCGTAGTTACTTGCAAAAATATCGGCCGCGTCCATATGCAGTCTACTGGACGGTGCTTTTGCAAGTTTGGAGCTTCAAAGACTTGTTGCAGCAATTATAAAAACACTTATTTGCATATGTGCATTTCTCAAGCGCAGTTAAAGCAAACATGAAAGACAATACATTATTACCAACTTGGTTTAAAAAGACGACTAGATGCAACAACTATTCACAATCATTGGAATTAGTTTCATTTTCATTTAAGAGATGGAGATGCAAACAAAAAGAATAATAGTATTTGGACACAGAAAATCTGTAGCTCGTTCACTAGCCTGTGTTGCATACGTTTAAAGGTAGTTTTAGAAGGCACCAAAATATCCGAAACGATAAGTGGACCTTACTTTTGGGATACGAAGATTGTAAATCACGCTCAAACGATTCCAATAGATATTACAACTATTGCATCATACGGTGTTACATGTTTAGTGAATTAACCTGTAACACACATTTTTCAATCATCATACAACTGATTTCAATTTCTTATACTCATTAAATTTACCGTATTTTGTTTAAAAGCAAACGTAATACCCTTGCTTCGTGGCTCTGGTCTTGAGTAGGTTATAAATTAATAGTTAAACTGTAGGCTTAGAATGATGCAATATCTAAACATGTTAAGCAGCCCTCGGAGGTTTACATCACTGCTGCGGGATATTTTATCGTTCCCGGGGAAATGAAGTCAAATTTTTATTGGACCTCGAATTAATTCTACCGCGAATTACGTGAACACTTTTGTACCGGGGCTCAACTAGAGCGGTTGTGTTTTGGTCGGAGTGCTTTTTAGTACTGTTTTTCGATGTAGTGACCTAATTATCGTCTCCGCCTCTCTTTACATTGTCCTTTTAGGATACTAATATAACTGGAAGATCCTTGTGACAAAAAATTGTTAAGAACCCGGCCCACGGCTCGCTGAAAATTCAACGAAAATGTAAGTAAAAACCTGGTATAACCTTGGCATACAAATTTGCATGCCTAAATCGTAAAATATATTATGTAATGGTTAAAAAGTATTTTCCTGTAGCAATTGGCGACCGAACGGAGGTAGAAATAATTTGTGCCCATATTTAGGACATCATAATTTTTGCCTCTTGGGGTAAAATAGCAGTGGAGGACAAATTAGATATAGTGGCAGCAAGATAAGACTACGGTCTACACGACAAGGGAAACAACGCAACTGATAAAGCAAATTTTTGAAATGTAAATAATTCAAATTTAATTGGAAAGCGCCAGCACCACACCTTATCTTTGGGATAACCTGGAAGATCAAGTGTATGCCAATAAGCCAAGAACTATCCAACAGCTCAAAAACAATACTCAAGCAGAAATTCAAGTGCTGAGCCTTCATGGAAATACTCCAAATGGAGCCCGTGTTTGCTAAATAGAAAATCATAATTATTCACGTGATATCATTTTTCATATATAGTTATAAAAAAATTGAATTTTTGCACTCTCAATTCGTAAGAGAAAACACATTAATAATCAAAAATATTGATAAAATTTTTAAATGTGAAAGTGACTAATAGGACAACCCATAAAAATTAAACCGATTTCCACATTTCTCTTAGAAAACTCCTTCGTAGCACTATCCTTAATTCTGCCGCAAATACAGTATGATATTTCATGACTGTACAATGTGCGATAAAAATTTAACGTGTTTAAATCAAGTTTACTGTATAGTTAAGTTCTCTATTGTAATTAGGTATCAAGTGTACTTTAAATCTATCATTTTCGGTTTATCTCGTTTCTTAATACTTGTCATTTTTGCAATAAAGTTTAATCTGAACACTCTTCCTAAAAGACAATAACCCTCTTATGTTATAACGGTTACAATACAATATCTGTGAGAGGCAAAGAAAAAACGTATGGTCTATATATGCTCATTGGATATGGCGCCCAGTTTTTAATAACTTTGCGGTGACATCACAATGGCGTAATTGCTTGATACGAACTTCCTTGAGAATCTACAGATTTCCGCATAGTAAACATGCCCAGATAAGTAGCAAAATGTATTCATTTGCGTAGATGGAATACAACTAACAAAACAATTTATTGAGGGTAGTGTTTTTCAACAGAAAACTTTGTGATTTGTTTTTACAAGACCATGAGCATTTGTTCAAAATTTGGTTTTAAAATAGTTTTGTAGAGTGATACGCTTTTGTGAAAGAGTATAATTAAAACATTGCCAAATTGTAGAGTACTATTTATTTTCGGTAGTACATCAACAAAAACTTTCGAAAATGCAAAACTATGAGCTTTGGCAAAGTGATACCTAGAAAAATTAAACGTGAAATTTAAATCTAACGCCTTTTCCGGTTACCAATTTAACACTTCAAAGATATTAATGTACGATTTTACCGATTAAAAAATATGGACTGCTTACAAATTTTAGGCAGATTTTGAAGAAAACAAACGGCAAGAAAACTGTATGGTTCAACTTGCCAAAGATTAATTGGAAAATTTGATAAAAAGTATACAAAACTTCAAGAACAGTAGCGTGAAACAAAACTGTGGAAATTATTCCCATGGCTAAGTTCAAATTCGATACGAATGGCTTGTCATTGTACCCAACTGTTGGACATTTCAAAAATCCCTACAGTGAATATTAACTGAAAACCTACACGCAACTCCATGCATATAAAGCGCAAGAGCTAAGCTTGCTGACGATCCTCACCATCTACAATTTATCTCATAATGTTCAGAGTGAAATAAAGTAAATTCGCAGTTTGATCACAACGCATCTTCACAAATAAGAAGCATTTTCAACTCAACAAATTCATAAACAGCATCTTTGAGAATAAGAAAATTTTTGTTGAAGCAAACATCTGAAGAAAGCCCAGGTAAGCTATAGATTTTGCACAGGACCAAGGATAAGTTCAAACCCTGTCAAAATATTTCTAAAATCTCTAAATGCAAATGACAGTCGATACTAGTCCATAACAAAATAATTTCGCGGACCTTGAAGAATTCCAGCTATTACCCGTCAAAAACAACTCTGATAACAACTGTACTGACAATTTCCTAGTCTCGCAATTTCAAGAAACGCCAACATCAATAGTTTCCAAGTTCAAACACAAATCGTGCGAACTCCATTTGTGGATTATTCGAAATCGACAATCGATGTCAACAATATTAACAAACAATTGACGATCCTCAAGAAGAAACTCCATAAATTTTGAACAATAATTCCAAAATTTCTGAGAAAAACCTAATTTACAGTCAAAGCCAAGATGACCATTTACCAGATATAACAGTGTAAAATAGCGAGTTTGTTACAAAAAAATATATATAAAAAGAGAATTCTATTCTCGATTTAAATTCGACGTCCAAATGAAACCACTCGTCATATGAAGACATTTCCAAAACGAAAAATACGATACCCGCAATACTAATTCGTTTAGTTATAACACCTATTAAATTTCTTTAAGACTACATTAGAATAAGAGATATAAGAAACGCTAAACAAAATTGCAAAATGTTTTCTAGCTCATTTTGATTAGTAAAAATTCAATACCTGAAAACCTCATTACATATGAAGTAAAATGGCAAACAAGCTTAAAAAATTATTTTGTTCAATAGTAATCATCATAAACTCTCTTAAACAAGTTAATAAATGTTTCACTGTTAATTGGTATTCAAAATGTAAACCAGGAATGAACATTAGTCTTAATTAAATTTGCAGACGTGACAATACAATCACATGTGCATACAGCTTCGATCGCTGCAGCTTTCCAGCTCAGTTGCTGAGCTGCATTGGAGACTTTGTTACGTTTATGCATGGGCTGCACTGCACTTTTAATCAAAGCACTCCAGTTTATCCGGTAGAAGTTCTTGAAATAAGTATGGACATTAGTCTCTTTTCTCTCAACAAAAGAGTAATTTCAGCAGAATTTTTATTACTAGTTCTAGACAACACGTATTTCAGTTTCAGCATCAGCATCTGAAGTGTGCATTATATACTTCCATTTTTGCACTATTGAAATATAGCAATTAAGAGTTTTGTACACTTGCATAATTTTACAGTTTATCACGAAATGTATTAAAATCCAAAGTGAACAAAGTTTCCGTAGAATCTCATACAATGAATGAATCCAATTCGAAGACTGGGACGAAGCTTCGACTAACTAGACCTCTTTCCATTTATTTCATTTATTATAGAACACGTTATTAGCATTTTGTCCGCGCTCATAAAGAGTTTCATTAATATGGAACTGGAAACTGCACGCTTGGTAACTCATTGTGTGCGACTTACTTAATAAGTTGTGTTATCATGACTGCCTTCTCCTAAAGTAGTTACGAATGCCAGCGAAATGTATGTAAGAATTTACAAAAATGAGGGATAAATATTTTGAGGAAAAGCTTTTATCAGTAGTTGATTATTTTTCAGTATATAAATATGATTCATGATTGTCTCTGATCTAATGATTCGTTATTATCAGGAGAAGAAACACTGAACACAATTCTAAGATGTCGAATAAATAGGGACAATCCCGCCAATTGTCTCGTACCAAAGAAAGCGTAAACAGTTTTTGAACACAATTCAGAATAGTGGAAATCGCTGAAAGCAATGAATCCGAAATCAAAAATCAAAAAATCAAAAAGTAAGTTAAGTAATAGCTTCAATGTCATGATTTTGAAACTTTGAATGGTAATAATTATCACGAATTTTGAATATGTTCTACTCAAGGTCGAAGCTGTTGATACTACCAAGATGCATTTCAATATACTTTTCTTTAGCTGGAAAAATAAATACGTTGGCTTTGTGCCAAAGAAAACATGTCTAGTAAAAGTTCAACCCGATTCTAAACACAGTAGTCTACCGAGAATTGTACTGTTCCAAAGACAGTATTAAGCCATTTCATGACCTACGCCGCAAAACAAATTGTGGCAAGTAGTGCAATTTATTAATTTTGGCTACAATACCGATCCTTCAAGACATCCACATGAAATGCACAAGACTTGCATGATGTGGTTTTTGCGATAGTGTGAAAACCTTAAAACTATCTGCGTTCAACGACAGCTTTTCACCGAAGAATGACATAAAGCTGAACAATCTGAATACATCAGAAAACGTAGGTGATTCCACTTGTCCTGAATTACTTAGAACGTTCACGTATACATTCCGTTACAACGGCCACCCCCCCCCCACCCCTATATAGATTTCAAGCTAGCTATCGGCTTATGTGGCCTTCGTTCCAAAAATTGATCTTCTACATCAATTTCTAGAGCGCTATAAGTGAGCACTGACTTCCTTCGCCTTGTTGATCCCAAATTCGGCATGGTTCTCTCTAGTGTTACAAGCTTCACAAGCTCCTATTTAATAAATAATCATAGGGGACTTTTATAAATAATTAAGTCAGGGTAGAGTGCTATAACTTAGCACTAACTCAAATTCTACTTGAACACACCGATTCCTGTATTAGCAACCCTCTGTTCAATTTGCTTTTTGGTTCGGTGTCAGCAAATGCGGAATTCAGCGAGCGCAAATTCTAAATGTTTGTGCAAACGATAAAATTTTAGCACATGGTTTCAAGATTTCTAGCGAGCTGCGCATAATTAAATATCTTGTGCAAATAATTACTGATCCAATGTTGACGGTATCCTCAGTTAATGTAGTAATTGTAACACCTACATGACCTTCCAGGCCAGTCATTTGTAAACTCCTGAGTTTGTCACACTGCTACGTTCTACTTCATATTTAAAAAAAATTACGGAATCATTACTTTAAGAACCCTTTACGTTCCTACTTACATAAACTTACGTTTACTATAACTTCAATCCGCGTAGATACGCAACCAACTATACGCGTCCTTCATTAAATCCACGAGTTTGACTGTCTATATTCTTATCTCTTACCTATACAAGTCCACCTGTTGATGCTATGGTTCCTTATCGTACACGTAACCTTAAATACGCGTGCTTCGAGTGTGAAATGGTTTTTCCTGACAGACAGTGTTGAATTTTAAAAACAGTTCGTAACGTGAAATGTAGTTCTGTTTGAGATGTAATTTAGAAATGTACTAGCTGGTGTTGTTAGAAGTTTCGTTGGGCGAAATAGAATGTGTGCATAACAAAGTTATATTTTTCTATATAGTTTCGTTTATCTTATGCGACACCGACAATTTTACTGATATTTCCATAAACAAGTGTTCGTGTGGTTTTTTAATCATAAAAACAACTTCAAGTGAGATATGACATGATGACCAGTGTTATCAAGCAGTTTCTAATCCTACAACAACAGGCGGAACATGAAGTGAATGGCAACGTTTAAAATGGTAGATTATTACAGTAAAAAAGTGACTGTTTTGTTAACGTTTATATACATGACAGTTATTTTATAATAACCAATGAAGGTGTTGTGATTTTTTGTATAATTTTTTAACAGGAGACTGCATTGAAGACTGAATCAATCGCAAAATACTACAATTAAAAAGGTTGAGCATTAAAATGAATATTCGGAGATGAAAAACATGACAAACTTAAACTATTGCGTAAACTCCTCCGGGGAGGTTTTTGACCCTCCCACCCTCCACTAGTTAGTTAGCACTGAATTCTTCCTTTCATTTTTTTGATGTGATAATCGGTGCGAACAACCTATGTTGCTTTCGTTGTTCTATTCCATGTCCACAGGGTGGAACGTAACAACATTGCTTACTTAAAAATTGTCTTAACTATAGAAAATGTTATTAAGAAACGAATACAAAATTTGAAAAATATCTTTGCTTTCTTTTCATCCAGTACAACTTTTAGATGCGTGGTAACAATATCACAGTTGTAATAAATAATTTGATACAGATTGTATTTAAATGTAAAACCTTCTTGGATAATATTTTCACATTTTTGGTATGTCGCAAAACTATAATATACTCAATCCTAATCTATTTTAATATTACCACTATCCAGATCATTATTTATTTAGGTTTTGCAGGTGTTGAGTTGAGCGTGTATACAGCCGAATGTAATACCTGTACATTGCATTAATCTGAGATTGAATTTTACATGATAATACTTGTTACGTGCTACGTGAATAAATCTGTTACATGCCTTTTTCTTTCAATTACTAGATAACCAGATTCCATTTCTGATACTTACTAAAGGCATTATTGTTTGTTTCCTGAATCCAGTCCTGCCTATTTAATAAATTATTAGTTACATTAGAGGATTAGAATGCTTTTAATACGTATAAATAACTTAAGACACCTTCGGGAATTTTTATAGCTCTTGGGAAATGTACTGAGAATACGTATCATTAAAGAGTCGTAGTTCTCTATTCCAATTGGTTGTATGACATCAGCTAATTTGAATAAGCCAATCCCGCGCAGTAACGAATGTGTGTTGAAACGATGGAGATAATTTACATGAACCTAAATTGATCACCTCAGCACCAGAATTGATGAAAAGCAACAGTGTTTCGGAGGTTATGTTATCGCGCGTGCTATGAGTAGTGCTCGTTTATCTCTCAAACCTCTCATACCTACAGACAAACACTACATCATAAATCTGCCGAGAACCCGACCATGAAAACCTGAAAAATCTACTCCGCTGCAGAAGGGCAAAATCGTAAGTGATAGTCTGTTATAGCTCTCGTTTGGACTATAAAATTTATTAGATAAAAGTTCGGGGGTTTGTAGCCAGTGTAGCATAGTTTTTCAAGGTTTGTGAGGGCTGTAATTTATGCAGTACAATAAGACGTTTGTATATGTGTGAATTTGAAAAATACGGCTCATAAAATATTTTTAGTTATTAAAAAATCAGTTGTAGCTTAGTTAAAACATAATCTGTGAGAGTGGTAGTATATTTTGCTAATTTTAAAAATAATGTTAATTGTTCCTTTATTTAAAGTCAGTTTGTAGTCTATCGTGGTTAATCACCGACGCCAAGTAGCGAAAACTATCGAACCGGGAAATGAACTATTATATTGCAACTCCCGTTGTTCAAAGCAAGGATGAGATTTTTTAACGTGTAGAACAGTGCTCATCTAGAAGTCTACGCTTTGATGTGCATGACTTGCATATTTCCAGAGGGAATCGTGAATGGAAAAAAATAGAAACAAAGGTCATTGGGTTCTGAACATATTGCTACTCCTTTACAACAAGAAAAAGCCGGTTTATTAATTGTTAATGATCTTGATAAAAAGTTTCCCATGTCGAAAGATAATTTTCCTTCTTTTAATTTACATTATACTTATCTATATAAAGCTCCCATACAACACTTACGTGCCCTTAATTTTGAGTTGCATTCCTGAATACTATTGTACTGAGAAATGTTATCGCGGTTATATTGTATACATTTTTATTAGTATTACGGTAAATTCATAATAATAACGTTTGTAGATAATGAAATATATCTTTAGAGTCGCAAATACTTATTTAATCTGCTTCTGGTATTTATAGTCTTATTTTAATTCTATAATAAACGCTGTTTGTATTGAAATCCAAACTATTCCATTGTAACTAAGCGCACTGATAAATGCCACAGGGTACCTTTCTTTATCAGCTTTTATAAAATATTACACTAATTGTTCTTAATCTTTCTTTGATACCTATTATTTTCTTATCTTTATTATTTAAAGGTTTCTGTTATGAGTCGCATGACAATGTTTTCAGTTGCTGAATGCCTTATACTTTTCTGATCGTCAAACTGAAAACTGGTAAGCAAATCCTTGAAATTTTGTCAAAATAAAGTATGTCGCAAGATCACCAGTCCGTGGCATAAAAATTTATTAAAAAGTTTACACAAGAACCTAGGATGTTATTCAATAATCATGTTAATAATATGAAGTCTTAAAAGCCTATTTTAAATTCGTGGTAGGAAAAACCGCATTGTAATAGAAATATGAGATATTATGAGGAAGCGCTACCGGTTCAATTTTATCAAAAAAGTATTAGAAAATCACAGAAAAAAAGTTCTTAGTAGGGTCCCTTGATAGTATGGTAAAGATGAAGTTAATTGTATATCGAGCAACATCAAAAGTCATCTATTATCAATTTACGTACAAAAAATACAAACGATCAAAAACCCTTTAAATAAGATTTGCTCTCCATTCTTTTACAGGATCAATAATATTTATATACAGGATGTTCCAACTAAACAATCCATCCGCCCAAAACCCAGTAAATTAGAGGTTTTGTTATTAAAAATACAAATAGACGTGATTTTCGTTATCAAAGCATTGGTCCATCCCCAAAATTTAATAGCACAGAGACGAATGAAAAGTACTTTTTTCCTAAAATTGATCGAATTATTTGTTTTGATTTTTGAAATTTAAAGTGAAGAAAGAAATCAATGGCATAAGTAGAGAATGTATTATTTTATTTAAAACGATCTCCACCAATCCACATACAATAATACAGCCTAAATTTAAACCAGTTTACTTACACTTGCACAGATTACAAACATTTGGTGACGATTTTTTATTTAAGATACCCTCAGTGACTTTAAATCTGGAAATTAGCGCATTCAACTGCACACTTTCGGGGAGCCTATGGTTCTGGAAATCGCTCATCTACAAACTGTCGAACCAGAACAGTACAAAGTTGTTAAAAAGTTTAGTTTTCCAGAACGTATTGTCTTTCCTGAAATTTTAGTAATTATAAGGTCCATGCCATTTTTCAACAATTCCACATAAGTTGCTCTACAGAGTACCTACTATCAATAAAAGGTGATCCAACTAATCTACAAAAACACCGGACCTTACAACGTTAATATTCTGAGGGTGTTGTGTGTAAGTTTTCATAGTCCAACGGGAATTTATACCATTCCAATAGCGACAGTTATTGTTGTTGAATACGTCATTCAAAATAAAGACGCCCTTCTTCAATAAACAGATATTGTACCAGCTTGGTTATAAATCACACGTTTGTTAAGAAGTTCCCAAAACTAAAACCAGTCGATCATCTTCATTCAGTTCTTGCACTAATGGCTCTATAAACAAATAACATTTATGTGTCTAAAATTCTATTAAGATTGGAATGGACAATTCTGAAGGTTTGAGAAATTTTTCTGGTAGACAAAGTTAGATCCATTTCTTTTGAACCAGAATTGCAATTCAAAATAGCACCATCTTCGAATTGAACAACTTACCTTACGCTTCTTCTTATTAGCCGACTCATTATTTTAATTGTCAATTAAATAATGTATGTATTGGTGGCTTTCATTTTTATCTGGATTATTATGATTGAAAACTCTTGCCGTAGCTATGGCATAACCGTTATTAGGATAAGCAATCTGTTATTTTTCAATTATTTATTCTTCGCTTCAACACGAATGGTGAATACTTTTGTTCTTAAATTAACCCCCTTAATTTTATTACTGTTGTATTTCAGAAAGCAATTTCTCAGCAAGATGTTAATAAATTTTAAATAAGAAAGACTACTGCTTGTAAAGAAAGATTACGACGTGCGTTTATATAAGATCCTATCACTTCATGCCCCCTTTGTTAACATACCATCACAGAGCTCTTCAGTACTAGAAGTTTGTAAATAATTTAATGACAACTTTTTCTGATGGTTTGTGGTTTTATCTTGCAGGGTGCGCGAAAAACTAAAATATACAACAGTATACCCAACACGAAAAGCAAATAACCCTTCACGGCGAGTTTTCCGATGACCTGCTGATAAGTTTGTATACAGAAATCGACTTTCTTCACAGTTCGCCTGAATTGTCTAATGTCGACTATTTAGTTAGAAGAAGTATACATTTTACCATTAAAGATTCGTATGCATGTGCAAGTTGCTTACTGTACCACGTGCTTTATGTTCTCCAACTGTATAAAGCGGTATAAGAAGATGCAAAACAACGGATAAACAACGAAACGCTGCAGTGCATTCTGCAATAAGTTAGAAAAATGTAGATTGACTGAAAAGAACTAGTTAGCAGAATAGAAATATTTTGACAATTGTCAGATAAGTACGTGTTATGTTCCTTCGATTATTCGTAAGATTTTTCTCAGGAATTTCTAAGCACGGCAGAAATGACATCTAGGTTTTTTTACTCTACCGTTACTGATGATAAAACTTGGTGCATCACCGCAAACGTTGCAGTTAAGTTATCGTCCATGCAAAAGAATCTGAGTCACCATAGTAACTGCTATTGGTAAGGTTTTTTTAGATTTCCTTTTGGAAGAGGAAGAGGAAAGATTCGCATGGTAGAATTTTATCCTTAAGTCCAACAACAACAAACAGGCTGCGATCTATTTACCAGTGTCTACAGCCAGCCGTACTCTGTCATATTCCGCGAGTTTTGAGTATTGCAATGAAACATGGGGCCACCGTAATGGCAAGGTGATCATTTAGAAGCTATAGGAGGTTATTTGCCTAAAAAAATCACATCAAATGACGAAACGTTCATTGGCACCTAGATTTGCGAACCACACCCCCACGCATTTTTCCTACATGGTACCAGAAAAACTAAGTTTAAGGTGTTACTTAAATGCTAGCTACTATGAGTCGAAGAAACATACTGATGTCACTGGGTCGAAAGTGGAGCACATGGGGGTGCTTTGGGAGTTAAGTTATTCCCCCTGTCAAAAAATCACATTTTTTGAACATTTTAAAGAAATAAAAAAACTGCAACGAATATGACAATTGTTGGTTGTCATCCCAGTCTTTTTATATTAAGTAATGTTTATTTTCAAGTACTTAATAGTCTGTATGTTACTGTTTGCGTTCATCTATTATGAATTTATTACACTAGAACTTATTGTGGTGTGGTTGTGTTTGTAATGTACACGCGAAATCGAAAAGAGTGCAAGTCATTCAATTACAATCACAACAGGTCAGATAGTAAAAATCACACTCTCCAGTTGGAATAAGACTCTGGAAAAATTTGAGAGCCACCAAAAATCTCAATACCACTTAAACTGTGTTCTTAAAGCCGACGATTTTATAAAAATTAAGAGAAATGTAAAAGTGTCAATAGATAAAGCCAATGGTAGCAAGCAGAGGTAAACCGAATAATACTGAAACCGATCATAGTAACGGTTAGTCTTTGTGAGTGCCCGAACCAACCCTTTAGAAATCACGGAGACCACGTCTCCTTTGATTTACAAAATCCACCGATAGAAAATGAAGGTAATTTTTGCGCCTTATTGAGATTAAGAATTTCAAGTGGCGAAGACAACTTTAAGAAGCATTTTGAATAATGTGGAAGGAATGCTACCTACATTAGTTAGAGCATCCAAAATCAAATTATCGATGCTTCTCATCAAATTATAAGAGAAAAAATTGTTAATGAAGCAAACCTGGTATTTTTTTCAGTTTATGAGGACGAGACCACAGATGTCTCAACCGTTGAACAATTTACACTTTACAAAACTATAATCTTGGTTTATCGTATTGTAGAAAACTTTTTGCAGTTCATACCTACAGTGAGTTTGACAAAAGAAAATTTAGCTAAAACTATAGTGAAAGGGTCAGAAGAATGCTGTATAGATGTAAAGTATTTACAAGGACAAAGGTTGACGAAGTGGGATCCATGAGTGGAGTGTTCAATGGTGCGCAGACCGTAATTGCTTAAGAATACCCAAAGGCCACTTACGTGCATTATATTTCGCATTCCTTAAATTTTGCAATATCAAACTCTTCTGAGCTTCCGGTTTTAGCACATTTCAGAAAATTTTGGGTATTTTTCAGTACTACTAAAAGGCAGATAGTTTTGCAGGAAAAGGCGGCCGATATAGTACCTGATGCGAAAACAATGAAGTTAAATGTGTCCTACTCGATGGGTGGAAAGGTCTGATCATCTCATGCTTAAGTTCGATCTCATGCATTCAACAGTGAGAAGACTGTAGCATTTATCCTATTGCGCGCCATCCATTAGTCGTAATTCATGGTAGATTTGCTGTCAGCAGCTAAGCTTTTGAGCTATACACTGAAATTAAGCAAATTCCTTCACTCTGAACATTATCATGTTTGCTGCAGTGTCTTATACAGAAAATATTTTTAAATACCAAGCAAAATGCCCAGAAAGGATTCACTGTTGTTTTTATGGAGCGCAATGACATATCTCTACCAAGATTAACAGGTAAGTAGACCCACAGAACCAATGATCCAGCATATAATTGAGAGGATTACTGTAGGAGAACCGCATTTGTTCCTTGGGCAGACAGCTTGATAGCTAGGCTAAAGGATACATTTACGAAGTACAAAAAAAAAACATTTGTCTAACGAGCACTTTGTAATACTCCACAACTTCATAAACTGGTTTTTTCTTAGTTTTCACTTTTGGATCAAGCTTGACCCAAAAAAAAATTTATGTTGTTATTGGAGTATTGCCAGGATGATTTGGATTTTGACAGTATGAGCACTGTCCAAACTACTTGTGACCTATGGAACGAAAAATTTCGTCGACATGACCAACAAATAAATGACAACAAAAAAAAAGAACTCTGCACAAAAAAGCTATAAGGTCGCTGAACCAATGTGATGTTAAGTTTTGCCCCAATATCCACATCTTATTGAAACTATTGTGTACGTTACCAGTAACTACAAGTACCACGGAGAGGAGTTTTTCGACGCTAAGACGAGTCAAGATGTATCTAAGAAACACTATGAAAGAAATGACCCTATCGAATTGCAAGTTTAAATAACCATAGGGAAATTAAAGTAGATCCAGAAAATGTTAACAAGATACTATTTAATAAAGGACGTAAAAATTAGATTTTGTTTTATAACAAATAGTGGCCAAGTCTCGAGATTGTAATTTTGTTTGTTCTATTATTGCGAGCCTCAAAAGCTACAAACTGCTTTAAGTTTAAGCTAGCGTATGTTTGTAAACAAAAGCGGTAACCAATCAACTTTCAAACAGTTCTATTAATGATTTTGATTAATGTTGGATTGTCACGCCACACCCACCAGTAGCGCACACGCCCCCACAAGTAATTTTTGGATGCGCCACTGCAGGTCGATATGAAGTTATTTGCCAAGAGGTGTCGCATCCAAATGAAAAACGTACATTAGTACCAAGGTTTGCAAACCACCCTTCCCCTGACACTTTTTACTGTATGGGTTAACGCGCGAGGAGTCTCATAATTTTATATATCGACTTACCTCAGTCGTATTCTATTGTTCTATAAGTGTCGTTTCTACTCTTCAACAAAGTGAACTGTATGGTTAATTATTGGACGTGTTACGTACGCACTATCACTGTGTTTTTTAGGATTTATCGATAAAATCACATTCGGAGATACTAATGACTTAACTTACTTTACCGAAACAACAAACGTTTCTCTTCGATATCTATGAGCAGGTGTCGATCACTACCCCTTTAGTCCAACTTAATTTCCACGAGCACAAAGGAAGTTTTATGACAGGATATAACGGGGTAAGGGATGAGAGCTTTGCTATTTTATTTACAAGTACGAATTTACAACGACTTAAAATTAAACACGAAAACGTGCGACAAAGAGACCAAACATTCCGCCCACCAAAATAAGTATGAAATAACTTATTTTATATTTAAAAATAATTATAGCTATTAACTAAGAGAATCGCTTCGACTTGAATTAATACCGTCGATAATTCTACAAACGACAAAATTTGTTCCCCGATAATTCTTTTCAAGTGGGATTTTACCGATTTAATCCCGGCCTTCCACAACCCACCAAAGGAGCAGCAGGAGGGTTAAACATAAATTTGATTCCCTCAACGCCTGCCGAATGGTGCATCAATTGAGAGATTTAACTAGAGGTACCAACTAAAGAAATTTTAGCCGAAGTGCTAACGAACTTTCCTTTTTCCCTTTGTTTCACGGAATCTCGAGATTTTAAGTATGTTCCTGAAGCAATGTCATTTATTTCTAATACTTTACATTGTTTTTCAATGTACGACCTTAAATCTTTAAACGAGAGAATCTCGTCACTGTTTTCTAATTCAAAACTCTTTAAAACGTTTGTGTCTAATTTCCCGATAACAGATTAAACAGCATAAAATCTATTTCCATCTGCTTTAACGCGAATATATTTTCATCAAAACAATTCATTGCCTTAGTTCCGTGTGCGAGTCTGAGGAACTTACCTTAGGGCATTTTTCGAGAGCATTAAAATATGTTGAAAGTAATAACCTCTTGGACTTCATCGTATGCACAATCGTTTAATGACAAATGTTTTATTAACGCACGCGACGAATCATCTAGTGTGTCTACGAGATAGCAAAATTTTTCGATAGGGGATAAACTGATGAATCAATCGCTTGTAAATTGCATGATAACTTTCAAAGTTCGAAATACAACCTAAGAACCACGGGACTGATAGGTGTTTCAAGCGAATACCACTATTTATCGACAACGGAGTATTCATATTTTCCACCTGCGGCTTACTTTCTACGCGATCTAATTTACATTGTTCAGCGATAATACGAATATCTAATTGATAATCATCGATTTTCACCCTGAGCCGAGAATTCGTCCAATTGTTCACTTTCTTCATAAAAGAAAATATCCTTGCAAAACACTTGAAATGAGTTTCAACTTGCACGACACTTTTCATCGATGCTCTAATAATAGCAATCGATACATTTTCCGGTTTATTAATCTTACTGTATATATGATCCAACCGTTTTATTACAAACTAATAACAATTCTCGCTCGGCAAAACGTTTAATGTTTCAAAATAAATATCAACCTAATAACCTCTTTGTTATATCAAGTTGGTTGACCCGAGTGATGCATCCAACTTGACGAAAATAAGGTAAGAATTTAAAATACACTCTCATAAATATAGTGTCTCTACAAAATTTACACAAAGTAAACCGACCGACCATTAATCCTTGTGACAAAAAAAAGGGATGTATTATAAATCTACCGTTATACCCAAAATGTTTCTATACTATTAAATGTGCGAACAAGATGTTAGCCTCTTTGTAACACGCCCTAGCATATCAAACTACGACAATTATTAAATTAAAAGTATTAATGAGGAACGACAGGAATAGGAAGTAATTAATTAATGAAATAATCCGGCGTACAAAGGCCATGTTTATTTAATGCGCGGGGGTCTTATAATTTTATATATCGACTTACCTGCGCGTTATTCTATTGTTCTAAGTGTTCCTACTTATCAACGAAGTGGAGTGTAAGGCGATTTATTGGACGTGCTACGTATGCAGTATCACTTGTGTTTTTTAGGGGTTATCACAAAAAATCACATTCGGCGACACTAATGACTTAACAACTCACGAACCGACAACCGTTTCTTTTAGATGTCCATGAGCAAGTGCCTATCACTATCCCTTTAGTCCAACTTAATTTCCATCGGCACAAAGGAGGTTTATGATAGGATATAACGGGACAAGGGATGACAACTTTACTATTTGATTTACAACTACGAATTTACAACGACTTAAAATTAAACCCGAAAACGTGCGAGAAAGATACCAAACACATATAAACCTTCTAAATATCTTTTCTGCTACCTCAACTTTATTTATTACAAGCTTATTATTCTCATCTTTAATACCATTATATTTTTTCGTATCTTCCCCGAAAAACTTTTTAACTGCCCTGTAAGCTCTGTTTGTCTTACCTACTCTCAAATCATCTTGTATTCCTTTACAATTCTCCTCCATTCATTTATTTTTCTACACTCATGTACTATCTTATTTCTAACTCTATTATATTTGTGCTTACTTTCACTATCCAATTCTCTGAAAGGTTTAAGCTTTCTTCTATTCTCTATCTAATATCTCTTTTGTTACCCACGGTTTTCTCGCTTCTACTTTTTTCTTACCTATAGTCTGTGTTGCTGTATCATGTACAGCTTTTTTCATTTCTTTCCATCTATTTTCTAGGCTCCCTCCTATAGATATCTCTTTTTGATCTTATTATCTAATACTTGTTCATATTCCGCTTTTACTTCATTATCATTAAGCTTACCTAGATCCCTCTCTTTTAGCCTTTCTCAATTTTTTGAATTTTAGGTTCCTGTAAAATGTAAAAAATGTCAGGAACCATATCGACAGACGATGACATCACAACGCAATCGCAAAGCAAAACATCAAAGCGGTTACAAGCTCTAGGCCACTTATGATGTTTACCATGGTGGGGAAGACTGCTTGTCTGGTCTAAATGACACTAGTTTTAGATTAGTCAATGGTTGGCGCTAACTTGAAAAACCAGTTTGTCTGGGACAAACAAGATTTGCAGACGTCTTAAAAAGGTAAAGTCGGCATGTTATTGTTGAATAGATCCTGCGTTTATATAACAGGTGACTCGATAATAATTTTATCAAATGGGAAACCTCTTCAAGGTGAATATTAATAATTTTAATGAAAATTTTAAATATATGCGATCTCTCATAGATAGCATTGCAGTGTTTGTAACCACTGCGATGCGAATTAGATCGATGTTTCGTACACCCAATATAAATAGATTGTATCTGGACATTTCTTTACAAAACTTTAGTATCAAATTTCCTTTTACATTTATAGCAATTATTGTAATTACCTACAAGCAGAACTTCATTGCTTCCTTAGAATAACAATAGTGCGCGCGTCTAAATTAATGAGATCCATATAAAACAATAGATTGCTTACTAGACGTACGTCACCGCATAAATAATAAAACAAAGAAAAGAGCGCGTATGCACTTAGAATAACATGCAACTAACCAGTAAAGCTCGTATGTTCCACATTGCAATAAATTAATCCCGCCATTACCATAAAATACAATTGACGTATCGCCAGTAGATAATGGAAGGGATTTCAAGCATGAAACTACAACTTTGTTAGAAAACAGTTTAATAAATAATCAGTTGTTACGTAATTAATGTGTGGATAAAAACAATTACAACTGGTTAGTAGCACAGTTCATTCGTCAATCATGCAACTACGTACTTAATAAAATTTATACTTACGTTGACTGGCGCGGGATACACTGGCGGTCACGTTCTGCAAGAAAACAATAACAAAATGTTAGAAATTAATGGAGAAACTGTGGTCGGAGTGCCACCTGTTGTAGGTAGTGTGCTGCACACCACACATACACCTGCAGCCAGGTGATTCAACCGAGACACAAAGCAATGGTTATATTAGGAGAAAAGACTCTGGATCGCACAGAAGTCCAGGACAATGTATACACATACAAGACAAGTTGTCGAAACGGAACCGCTATGCAAATTACGGTGGAATTATGAGTGTAATGGATTGCGATTCTGGTAGTCGAACAGTTAAAATTTGCGAATTCTAAACCGGAAACATATACGCTATATTAATAATATCAGACCACTGAGGTGCATATTAATTGAGTTTACAGAGAAACGACGCGCGTTAGTAGCCAATAAACGGGAACTAATGGATGCGTGCATTAACCCGGGCTCGTGCAGGACCGAACTTTCTACACTTTAACAAAAATTGCCTCTGTTTACGATCGGTTTTATGTTTACGACACTATGCATAAAACATAAACGTATTAACGCCTTCTTAATTAAACTATTCGTAGTGCGAAGAAAGTGATGAACGCAATTTCGTGACGCGGGTACGAACGCTTCTCGACTACTGTTACTTATTAACAACAGGTACGTGTATATATTTTCTACTTATAATAACTGGCGATTACTATTCGATAAAAAGCATCCGTTTTAAAGAAACATCGAGTCACATAGAATTCTTGTGTAACAGTGCAAACAGATATTACATCAAGAGCAGAAATGTAAATGTTGTGTTGTAGACTTCAAGGTAATGTACAGAAATGTGACCTCTCAATTACATGGACGGATATTTCCCCACATTTCTAAAAAATGTGATTGTGCTATTTATAGCTTTGCAGAACTAGGTCCCTAATACTTTTTTTTAATTTTATGTAAGACTATAATATGCAATAGCGACTCTCTGGGCTCTGTATATAAAAAACGTCGTGCCGGAAACCATTACACACGCTTGCTTAGACGAGACATTGCAGATACCGTTTAGTACGAGAATCCTACAAATCTTATACGATATTCAAAATCAGAACTCTACACCAACGGTTTCATCTCTTCCATTAACTACTACATTAATATGGAAAACAGTCCAAGTACAGGAAATTCAACAGTAAGCATCAGTTTGGCAATGACGATAGCTCTTGTGAGACTATGTATTTTCGTATCTTGATTTTGTATGATTTAAATTTTGTTTTTGTCAAGAACGAACATCATGATCCTTCGGTTTTTTAATTCAAAAGAGTATTGATGTTCAAGAAGAATCGCATGGTCGACATCTTAACAATATTAATTCAGATTGCTGGTTAGTAGTACATTACTCTTAAAGTTGACATTTTCAAAAATCTATTTAAGTCGATGGTCTAGTACATTAATACGGTTGGCATATCCAAATGATCTGTTCAGGATAATGATCTGACATATCACTACACCAGACAAAAGGCTTATACAAATAGTTTGAAAACGTCAGCCACACGTGTCGACGGAACTTCAAGAATCAATTTTACAATCAGATAAATCTCGAAAAGCTTATGACCAGACTCTGGCCCTCTAACAGTGCGGACTTGGCAGCGATACTACGGACACCGAACTGTTCGATAGTCGCCTGCAGATATTGGACACATTAATATGTAATACTGCGTTGCATATTACTTTACATCTTACGCATCAATATGGGCCGTGCAAATAAAGAATTGTAATCGAGTGAAAGAACGCGAAAAAGAAGGATTGTATTTAGCAGATAACAATATCGTTACGTGGAAATTGTTTGGTCTCTGTCGCACGTTTTCGTGGTTAATTTTAAGTCATTGTAAATTCGAAGTTGTAAATGAAATAGTAAAGCTGTCATCCCTTGTCTCGTTATATCCTGTCATAAAACCTCCTTTGTGCCTCTGAAATTAAATTGGAAAAAGGGGTAGTGAGAGACACTTGCTCATAGACATCGAAGCGAAACGGTTCTTCGTTCGGTAAAGTGAGTTAAGTCATTAGTGTCGCCGAATGTGAATTTATCGATAAATACCTAAAAACCACAGTGATGGTGCAAACGTAACACGTCAAATAAAACCGCCTTACAGTCCACTTCGTTGAAAAGTAGGAACGACACTTAGAACAATAGAATAACGCGGAGGTAAGTCGTTATATAAAATTATAAGACTCCACGCGTTAAATAAACATGGCCTTCTTACGCCGAATTATTTGATTAATTAATTAGTTCCTATTCCTGTCGCTCCTTATTAATACTTTTAATTTAATAATTGTCGTAGTTTTTATATGTTTGGGCGTGCTACAAAGAGGCTAACATCTTGTTCGAACATTTAATAGTATAGAAACATTACGGTATAACGGTAGATTTATAATACATCCCTTTTCTTTGTCGCAAGGATTAATGTCGGTCGGTTTACTTTATGTAAACTAAATTTATGAGGGGTTGTATTTTAAATCCTTACCTTATTTTTCGTCCTCAAGTTTGATGAACCACTCGGGTCATCAATAACAAAGGGGTTATTCGTTCGTAATTATTTGAAACATTAAATCTTTTGTCGGGCGAGCATTGTAATTAGTTGCATTTGTCGATTAATAATTTAATTTCGTAGATTAATTAGTTGTCGTAGCGTATTTGCGATACGCATTGTTTTTACGTTAATTTATGGTCGTTCATTAATCAGATACGGTTATATCAATTGATAAAACTATTCTTGAAGCTAAGTTTGTAGTGGAACGGTTGGATCATATATACAGTAAGATTAATAAACCGGAAAATGTATCGATTGCTTTAATTAGAGCATTGATGAAAAGTGTCGAGCAAATTTGAACTTATTTCAAATTTTTTGCAAGGATATTTTCCTTGATGAGGAAAGTGAACAATTGGACGAATTCTCGTCTTTTAGTGTGAAACTCGATGATTATCTATTAGATATTCATATTATCAATGAACAATGTGAATTAGATCTCGTAGAAAATAAGCCGCAGGGGAAAAATATGAATAATTCTTTGTCGATAAATAGTGGTATTCGCTTGAAACACCTATCAGTCCCGCGGTTCTCAGGTTGTATTTCGGACTTTGAAAGTAATCATGCGATTTGTAAGAGATTGATTCATGATAATGTCAGTTTGTCCTCTGTGGAAAAATTTTGCTATCTCGTAGTCGCGTCGCGTGCGTTAATAAGACATTTGCCATTAAACGATTGTGTATACGATGAAGCCTATAAATCATTACTAATCGTTTTCAGTCCAGGAGGTTATTACTTTCGACATTTTAATGCTCTCAAAAAATGCCCATAGGTAAGTTCCTCAGAATCGCACACGGAACTCCGGCAATTAATTAGTTGTTTTGATGAAACTATATTCGCGTTAAAGCAGATGGAAATAGATTTATTAGATTTCATGTTGTTTAATCTGTTATCGAAAAATTAGATACAAACGTTTTAAAGCATTTCGAATTAGAAAATAGTGATGACATTCCCTCGTTCAAAGATTTACGGTCGTACATTGAAAAACAATGTAAAGTATTAGAAATAGATGACATTGCTTCAGGAACATACTTAAAATCTCGAGATTCAGTGAAACAAAAGGAAAACGGAAAGTTCGGTAGCAATTCGGCTAAAACTTCTTTAGTTGGTACCACCAATGATGGTAAAAATTGCAGTCTGTGTAAAGCTGTGCATCCTATTTATAGATGTAAGCAGTTTCTCGATAAAACCCCTCAAGAAAGATTTGAGGGGGTATAGATTTAAAACCTTTGTATTAAGTGTTTAAATACTTCACATTCGGTGAAAAATTGTACGTCGGATTGGTCGTGTAAAAAATATTAACAGCCACACAATTCGTTACTTCAAAGGTCAGCGTCTCCTCGGAGAGCGGCGCCTAGACTTACTTCTACTAGCAGACCTAGTGAAGACCATCTGTCGTCGGCTGTTGTGCATGAACAACCTGCCACTGGCTCGTTAATTTCGACGTCATTAGAACATACAACCACGCTCTTAGCTACGGCAATGGTGTCGGTGCTCGATTATACAGGAAAATTGCGACCTGTTCGTATAATTTTAGATAACGGACCCATGGAAAGTTTTATGACTGAATGGTGCCGTCAGAAACTAGGTTTAAAGAAACGGAGAGCCAATGTCACTGTTCAAGGAATTGGCTTGAATTTGTCGTTGGTGTCTGGTGCACTATCGTGTGTAGTCAGCCCCTCGGGAGCAACGTCCCCAGCAAATAAAATAGATTGTTATATTTTACCTAACATTTGTAATCAATTACCTTCATCGTCTGTAGGGGTTAAGGAATGGTCGCATACTCGAGGTTTGGCCTTAGCTGATCGTAATATTAGTATTCCTGGTAAGATTGACATGCTACTTACTCGGAGCTGAAATCTTTGCTCAGGCTTTGTTGAACGAATCTCGTTGGGATGTCGCTAACGAGCCAGTTGCTATTAAAACAACCTTTGGTTGGGTGTTAACGGGAAAGTTCGTTTCTCCGAATAATTCTATTACGTCGTTGTGTGCTTTCTTTGAGCCCTTAGACAGTGACATTTGTCGATTTTAAGAATTAGAAAATATTCCCTTCAAGAAACACATTTCTAATGAAGAAGAAAAGTGTGAAAAGGAATTTGGGGAAAATTATAGACGTAGCAAGGACGGTTGTTTTGTAGTATTCTTGCCCTTTAAAATTTCTGAACCCTCATTCGTGGCTACGAGATCGCTTTCTATTCAAAGATTTTTGTCATTAGAACGTCGTTTGCTAAAAAATAATGAATTGTATTCGGATTATATAAAATTTATGGAGGATTATTTGAAAAGCAGTCACAAGGCTCAAGTGGAATCGCCTGAAAATTCGTCGGGTCATGAGAGAATGTACTACATTCCCCATTATGCTGTACATAAGCGTGATAGCACTACCGCCAAATTGCGTGTGATTTTCGATACTTCGTGTCAGGATCAATCTGGAAATTCGTTAAATTATAGCTTGGGTATTGGCCTTGCTCATCAAAAAGACATTGCAGTTTTGTTATTGCACTTTTGTGTACATCCTATCGTAATTACAGCTGATATTAAACAAATGTATCGGCAGATTTTGGTTAAAGATACTCATTGTGATTATCAACGTATTGTCTGGAGATTTTCTCCGTCGGATCCTATTATGGACTTTAAATTAAATACTGTGACTGATGGAGTTTTGTCGGCGCCTTTTTGGCCTTGTGTACTGTTCAAGAATTGGCAAGGTTAGAATCGATTAATTTTCCTTTCGCGTCATGGGTATTGGCGAGCGATACCTATATTGATGATTTAGTCACTGGATGCAATTCGATTGAAGATGCAAATCAATTAATTGGCGAGTTGAATAGTATTTGCGCTAGTGGTGGTTTTCAATTAAGAAAATGGAATAGTAATTGCCCGGAAGTGATGTCCAACTTGAAGGAGTCCCTCTCCAGTTCGGAAGCAATTACATTTCAAGATAAAGCTAGTGGTTCAATGAAAATTTTGGGCCTTTCGTGGCGCGCTCTTACAGATGTATTTTTATACAACTTAAACGCTGAAGAGCTTGCACTAAGCGTAATATTTTGTCAGCTATTGCAAAAATTTTTGATCCTCTCGATTTGATAGCGCCTTTACTTTTCGCTAAACGTTTAGTTCAAGATCTTTGGCTTTTAGGCCTCGGTTGGGACCAAGAGTCGCCATTGGAAGTCGTCGAAAAATGGAAACATTTTTTGGATGAATTGCCCGCCGTATGTAATAATTTTAAAAAGGTGGAGTTGTATAGGTTCTGTGATGCTTCTGAAGCCAGGTATGTAGCTGTCGTCTATTTTCGTTCGTTCGATTTAGAAGGTAATATTGCCATGTCAGTAGTATGCGCAAAATCGAAGGTTGCTCCTACTAATCGCGTTTCATTGCCCCGTCTCGAATTGTGTGCTGCCGTACTCTTGGCAGATTTAGTAGATTTCGTCAAAAATACTTATACAAATAGTTTATCATTTAGTAGTATTTTCGCGTGGTCAGATTCCACTGTTGTTTTGTTTCGATTCGGTCTTCCACGCATAAGTGGAAGACATTTGTTAGCAATCGCATTTCGCATATTCAAGAACATACTCCTCCATCTTCGTGGTTTCATGTTAAGTTCCAGGACAACCCTGCGGATTGTGCCTCACGTGGACTTTTGGCTTCAGAGTTGGTTCATCATCCATTATGGTAGACAGGGCCTTCCTGGTTAGTGCGTCGTAGCGAAGAATGGCCAGTAACGTCTCTGCCAAAACTTATCGACTCATCTCAGATGGACGTCGAATATCGTACTCTGTCGTTAACAGTTAGTAGTTAGTAGTACGATTTGAAAGAAAAATGGTTTTCTTAATTTATTTACCAAACAAATTGACCAATTTTCATTTAGCTATTGCTTTTCACTATATTATACACCAGCAGGTTTTATGCTTCAACATTACTTTCGGGTCTTTGGAAAGAGTATTTATATGCACACACGCTTTAAATCAAAGAAAATTTTTGGTATTGGTACATAAGGTAAAATCGATGTCTAAGGATTTACCAATGTACAACAATGTTAGATGGTTAAGCCGCGGAAAAATTCTTCAAAAATTCGTGGGATTGTTTAGATGAAATTAAGACTTTTTCATAATGACAAAATACAGTCAGTTACTGCATGCCGAATGGCTTTTCAAATTAATGTATTTCACCGACTTATGCTCACTTTTTGAACGAATTAAATGTTAAGTTGCAAGGCATTGATAAGACAGTTAGTTCGATTTAATCGAAGCGTTTGCAGTTAAATTACAATTTTCGGCCATAATGATACTTCTGACACTTTTTAGTATTTCTCAAATACATAAAAATTCTTTGTAGATTTAAAAACTCTTGAAATACCAGATCGAGTTAAAATAATACAACAATTTTCTGTAGTAGCTCGGGCGATAAGCAATGAATTTTTTCAAGGTTTCAAGAGTTCAAGTAATTTGCAGTAACAGAAATTTATTTTATATCTTGATACCGGCGGTTAGATAAACTTATTATAGACATTTTTGAGTGGCTCCACTTCGAAGATTTACAAAAGCAATTAATTCATTTTCAATCTAGTTGCATATGAAAACAAAAATTTGTCGATTTAAAAAGAACTTGGAAATAATTGAAAAAGGGTCGGTTATTGTCATAATTAAAAAGAACGCAGAATAAGAAGTAAGGTGAACTTAGAATGCCATTCCCGAAAGCTGTAACTATAAAAAAACTGGCAACTGCTGTATTCTCTATTTTCTCTTCGACCTATACTTGCGAGTCATTATTTTCCAAAATAAATGATATAAAATGCAGTTACAGAAATAAGCTGGCTAATGAATCCAGCACGACATGAGCATGGCTTAAAGTGACGACCATGGATCCGATAACCAATATTTGGCATCCAAAGCACGAGGGTTATTTTAGGAGTTTAAAAGTATGACCCCCCCCCCCCTAATCCACGCATGTCGTTTCCACCAAGACTCATCACCGGCGACAATTTGGTGCAAACAATACCTGACGTTTGGATTCAGGTGCGTAGGGATAACACCAAGACTCATCACCGGCGACAATTTGATGTAAAGAACGCCCTTCAGCGACCAAAAACCTAATAACGGCAGACAGATTATCTTTGGACGAATTTTCTATCGTAGATTCCATTTTTAATTCAGTCACAACATTTAGAAAAAAAGCTGCAGATATTTTTCACGGATGCATGAGTACTACTTATACAAACAATACACACAAATGAATTGCGTTAACATAGAAACGAAACTATGACTACGCGAGTTAAGGTTCGGGCCTTGGGAGCTGTGTTTTTTAAAAAACACTTACAAAACTTCTTAACAATTTAATTGATTAGTACAGAATTGAATGTGGAATTTTAAAACTTGATTAAAATTACTCTAAGTCGTAAAAAGAATTAATTGTACTATTTTGAGCAGCCTACGCAACTGCAATGTTAAAGCTGAATACTTTGACTGACTGCCGGGTCTTGGAGCTCCCGGGCTATTTATAGTGTCCCTACCCCTCACATGGCTGTGGGAACTTACAGAGCTCATGTCTGCTTATTCTTAATTCAATTCATTAATACATTGTTACAATCTTATTTAATAGGTAATCACGGTATCTTAACCGTCTGTGACCTCCCACCTGCAGTGTCACTATCGTCTGGAATACATTGTATTGCATCCGTTCTCATGAACTGTTAATAAACTTTATTAATTGTCCTCGTATTACATTGTTGCACTTCACTTAGTAATTTCTTAATAATTTCTAATAATTTCCTGTTAGATTCTATTTTATAATACATACATAATTGGAGGATATGTAACTCGCGTATCAAACGTGTTTCTGTTTAACTATCCACGTAGTATTGACATTTATATTGCAAAAGTGATCTCCTTAATTTAATTTAATAAAATTTTATAACAGTTAAATTTTTACTGTATCTTTCCTACTATACTAAGAATTTTGTGGCACGTCAGGGGTTATATAAAAAAATTAGTGCAATATTTGACACGTGCATATAAAAAGGTTCGACACGACTACCCAAGTGTATTCTAAAATTATTTATTACACTAATTATACGTGTAGTAGTTACTACAAAAAAAGCTGTATAAGAAAATAAGTCATTCTAAATAAATAAATAAAAAAAGAGTAGCTTGTCCCTGAGAGATGCGAAAACAAGCAAATTTAAATGTGTTTCAGCAGCATGAATGATCAGTTACTAATTTTTATGCTGCTATTAAAATCCAATAATACTAAATGTCACAAAGCCAAATTCATAAGATCCTAAATAAAATTCTAAAACAGTTTTACATGGGAAAGTTTGTAATAATTCTTATATCCGTTCCTTAAAATGCTCTTGAATATTTGGATTTGAATTGCAAATAAAAATCCATCAGCTTTGCATGTCTTTCCGATTCTTTCTGTCTTGAACAAATAATATTTTAGCGGCATTATGAAAATCTGTATATTCAATGTTGTTAATGTGAAGTTTAAGGTAGTTGATAAGGTGCCCCTTTAACAATAAAATTCTAATGAACATGTTTACGACCGAGTGCTATATCGATAGAGTCCGATACCACGTTCAGACAGAAAAAAATTTTGCTTATATAAAAAAAAATACAAACATCTTGTTAATACAAGCATTTCATAACAAAAACTAACAACAACGCATGGTTTGAAGTACACGCATTGGCACAGCCACAGTGGAAGAATGGCAGAAGTTACGATAAATTTAGACTAAACAGCGGATAAAGTCATGGAGATTTTTGCGAATATGATGCAAAAAGAAAGCACTTTAAACATTCACACGAAGGAACGGCAAAGATATTTTCCTCGAGCATAAGGTATCGCTGTGAACTATTCAGCCAATTTTTTCGAACCGCTATGTTTGTCAATTGTTTCAATAGTCTATAACGCAACGCATTTTCGTTTAACCCTTTCGGGACCACAGGTAATACTTTACTGGGTAAATTTTAATCCAAAATAACATTTAAAATAAATAAGCGGCATTTCTCATTTGGTGGCTCCGTGGGTTGCATAGGTTTACGTATCCCAAGGTTCCAGGTTCGATTCCAGACACGAACTGCTTGAGAAATATTAGGCGAGCATTTTTCACAAAAATACGCCCTTGTTCGGATGACAGGTAAAATGTAAGTCCCGTGTGTGAGTGTTGTCACACACGTTAAAGATCTCCATCTTGCTTGGAACAGCAAGGGTTCGGCAAAATTCAAACATTTCCAGATAAAAAAAACTCGTTTTTCATTCACTCAAATGTTTACAAGTAAGTCTGTATAATTGCATAAGCTTTCATAACTAAATTTTTACAGTTGTAATGACAAGTGTTACGTTACACTGTAATTTTATCCAAATTTATTACATTCTGTGTGGCTTTCGCATGTGAAACAATGAGATAGGTCATTCTAAATTGTCAATTTATAGTAATAAGTGTAATAGTAAATAAATTATACCGAATTTCCATCAAAAAGTACATTGTGGGTCATTTATGTCCCACTGGTATTTTTGAGCGGTACTAAATAATCCAATGGTATTTTCAGCGACAAGATGCAAGCTTAGCAGAATAATAGGAAGCTGACAGATAAAGAAATAGAACATAATGCATATCATTTATCTGATGTAGAATCTATAGAATCAGACCCATGTGGCTCTAGTGAGGATTCTAGAGATTCAGACTACGTAAACATCTCATCAGAACAAAATGAAGGTGACAGATAGGAGGATAATGTAGCAAGTGATGAAAAACTATCTGCAGAAGTCAGGAAAAAGAAGATGAGAAAAGCAATTTCAATGGGCCTAATGTTTGTTACATGCCAAAATTGGCAATGAACATTTTTAGATTTAGATTTAATTTGTAAATAAATTCTCGCGGATATTTTTAATGAATATGTCGACTTCCGTTGTCCCTGACAGTCGCGTCTGCGTAGAGTGAATGGCGGAGTGCGCGCGTGGTGTTAGAAGAAGCGATGAAGTTACGAGCCCTCTAGCAAGCAACATCTATCTTCGTGTGGTGTGTCTTTTCTTTTTTAGGCATGTAGGTTCCTCTATCTTTACCTTTTATAGTACGTCTACCTGGTGTTCCTTAATTCCCTACGAGCATAGAAGACACAGGAAGAACGGATGTAATCTGGAAATCAACGAGTCGTGAAATGAACCCACAGCCCCAAACACCGTGGGACCTGAGATGTAAGTAATTTGTTGTTTTAAATTGTGCCTGCAAATTGACTTTTAAAAGCGGTTGCATCACCTTTAAAATATGGCCGGTATAAGTTACTTGGCGGGAATTATACTGCGAGTATAACATTTGCGCAGTATAACGAATGTACGACTGTAACATGTTCCAAACAAGAAAAGGAAAGACGTAGATCCTATCATTGTCCGGTCAACAGTGCCACCAAATTTCAAACCAAAATTTGATATTATACCTGAAAGGGATTACACAATTCATGAAAGCATAAAGGTGAAATGCGTCTAAATTAAATGTTTTTAAGAAACTGTTCCCTTACAGTTTGTTGTTGACTATAATAAAAATACAAATGAAAGAATAGAAACTCATGAGAAGAAAAACCTTAAAAAATCGCTAACATGTTGGAGAAATTGTTCTTGTACTTGCAATATATTTTGTAATGTGTTTTGACAAACTCCGAAAATTAAAGACTATTGCAAGTAGAAAATGTTTGGACATCGAATTTATAAAGAATTTACTTTTTTAATATCAAAATTATATATCAATAAGCCAGACACACAGATAATGCCTTCAAAACTTACTACGCATAACATTAGATAGAATGCCTAAAGTACACATTCCACAAATAGAAATACAGAGATGATAAATATCGTCAGTCAATTGATGAAAGATAAATAAACAAATGGCCGAATTCCTACTTAACATTGGCGGACCTTCTAAGAAGGAACTACACCCAATGCTAATTCAGGATGTTGACCTACTGAAACTAATACGTTTCTAGCTACTTGATAATGAATAATTTTGCCTGGTACGGGGAAAGTAATTCGAGCATAGAAAACGAAAATCAATATAAATTGTTGGTTATTTTGCAAAAAGAAAAGTCCGTGACCGGTTTCACTGTTCTTGCAGATCATCAGACGGGCACATCTCTTTTTGCAAAACAACAAACTAAGTTGTGAGATTATACACAAATCAAAGTGTATTTATAATACAAACAGTGTATCAGGCGCCCTGTTTATTTATTTATTTATTATTTATTTATTTATTATTTATTGTTTGTTTATTTTTATTGTTTATGGTTTATGGTTTATTGTTCATTGTTCATTGTTCATTGTTTATTGTTTATTGTTTATTGTGTATTATTTATTATATTATTTATTACTATTTATTTATTTTTCATCTTGTCTTTTTGACTAAGTTTTTAAAAATTTTGTCTGGTAACTCTGTCTATGCTGATCATGTTGGGACTTGTAAAAGTTGCTTACATTCGAGTATAGAGGGCGCATGAAAAACTGTTTGTATTATAAATACACCTTGATTTGTGTATAATCCCAGAACTTAGTTGATTGTTTTGCAAAAAGAGATGCGTCCGTCTGATGATTTGCAAGAACAGTGAAACCGGTCACGGATTTTTCTTTTTGCAAAATAAACAACAATTTATATTGATTTTCGTTTTCTATGCTCGAACTACATTCCCCATGCCAGACAAAATTATTCATTATCAAATTAATGAAAGTATGACAGGACTCGAAAGGGGATCAAGTCTAAAACAATAGATGCCTACGAAACCCATAAAACGTAGAATAAAAATGTGGGTAAGGTGTGACAAACTTAATTTATAAGAAATTTTTACACAGTTTCTCTGATAGGTATCGTTCTGCATTTATGTTGTTGCTGTCGTTTTTATTACTATACTCTTTTTTTTTCATATTCCTTGTAGCTGTCACTATTTTTATTCTGCTTAGCTTACTTAATACAGAAATTTTATTGCATGTGATATTCTATTATTTACTAATCATCTTATTTTAATAAAATAAAAAAAATTGTTCTAAACATTTTACAATATATTATACACAATCAAAAAGGTGACTGCCAACACATTTTTGCTATATTTAATTTCTATTAATTTAATTAATCTACAAACAGTTTTTCTGTAACAACTTTTTAATCACTTGTTTTCATTTTAAAAAATGATTACCAACGGAAAATGGTCAGTATGTAAATATATTGGTTCTTTTATAACATATTTAGTTCGAAATATGTAATAAAACTCTAGATATGACCTATTGTATTCGCTAAAATCTTTAGCAGTATTTAATTCTCAAAATTGCATAAACAATGATTAATATATTGTTTTCCAAATTAATTGTTTTATGCGTTTAGTTTTCTTAGAAATTACCTGCAAGTTGAGGTATGTAAAGTGATATGAGTTGTAGTAATTTACATTATTAACCAGGTTAGTGTGTTTTTATTGGTAATACGAGTAATTGACTCGCGAGTCACTTTATTGAGCCAGTAAAAACAATCGTCTTGCGTATACTGCATGAAATTTTATTTGTTACTAATTCATAAACTAATTTTGTGGCATTGTGTAAGATAAAGAATTTGAATACAAAACAACTTACATTTTCATAAGGCAAATCTCAGATGTTATGAACGACATTGTAATTATAGCAACAAATGTGTATTGTCAAACTTAAGTTTTCAAAATTGTGTTTGCTGCTTACTCATATATTAATTTGAAACTAGCGGTTAAAGAGGAATATGCGGAGGCCTTCGTCAATTAAAAAAAATTAAGCTCAGTAAACGTACGATTCTGTGTGCATCTGCAAAAAAATATTGAAGAGCAAATCTCAAACCCTGGAGAAACTTCATCGTCCGAAATTACTATTTCTTGAAACCCAAACTGTTTTTTATTTTCAACATGACATATTACAAAAATTAACTGTCTTCTGTCATCATCTAACTTGTAAAGTAATATTATTTTTACAGAATAACCGGTAACTCAGTTAGACCTATTTTACAACTGATACAGAATTATGGGAAAGGAAACATATATTTCGGAAAAGCAATGATGCATGATAAACATCAACTTCCGTATGCGTATTACTTGCGAATGCATCCTATACTAGTTTCTCTACAACTACAAAATGCGTACATTTTATAATAAGAAAATATCACCGTTTTTCAAATTCTATGTGATCTATTTCTACCTATTCTGTACTATTCATAGCTTGTATTTGGGATATGGTTCATGAGGTTTGCTTTAGACACCAGGTTTATTAACAATTTTTGTTTGTCTTATGTCTCTACACCCTCTTTAAATTAATGACACAAAACTAATGCCACCCTGTGTAATCACCTGATGAAGGCCGATGTATTAAAATTGTGACAAAAAACTATCGCTTTTGTTTGTTCTGAGTTAACGTTTCTGATAAAAGAACAGCGGGTAACATTTTACCGTTGATAAATCAACGACGCTTTTCTTATAAATTAATTCCATTACAAAACCAAGGGGAACTGAGGAAAAGAACTGTAATTTGGGGGATTGCCCCTCAAAGTTCATTCTAACATGAATACCTTAACGTTTTAAACTCAAGAAGCTGACAGAAATATTTAGCAAGTTACGAAGTGCCGGTCTTTCTGCAACTAATAATATTCATTTAAGCAACCTAGGGGTTGTTGCTACCCTCCAAAGGAATGACAATTAAATTTCACGTGGACTTATCAGGAAATGTACATTACCATCAAGTCACACTTTACTAAAGTTTCCTTTCTTTTCCCTGTAATTACATTTATATATTTAAAATGCATATTTTACTTGTTGCAACTACAAATTAGTTCAACAATCTTTTTGGTAAGTATCATCAAAGCTTTAAAGTATTATATAAAAACTGTTTGCCACAATATGCAGTTATTCTTATTTCAAATGCAACTTAATTTTATACCCTAGTTACCACGGCGTTTTGCACAGCAAAAGTTTTAAATAAAGACAAAACAGGGCTACAATAAAGTAAACTATCTATATCCATCATCCTTATATATTTAACATAAAAGAAAGTATCCATCGTAAAAATAGAGACAAATTACTTGTTCCGTTCCCAACATCACATGTGATTTTCCAATGCTCCACCCAAAGGTACTACATTGACCAGGAAGCGAGTTTTTTTTACCTGGAAAATTTGGAATTTTGCCGAACCCTTGCTGTTCCAAGCAAGGTAGGGATCTTTAACGTGCGTGACAACACTCACACACAGGACCTTCATTTTACCTCTCATCCGAACGAGGGTGTATTTTTGTGAAAAATGCTCGCCTAACATTTTTCAAGCGGACCGTGTCGGGATTCGAACCCAGGACCTTGGGCGTAGTAGTCACACACATACCACTACGCCACGGAGCCGCCCTCCGTTCCCAACAGCATAAAAAATATACATTTCATCAAAACGCGTTTCATGAATAAGTAGTCATCAAACTGTTGTCTCTCTACCATCATTCCAGCACTGACGTTAACACTAACGCTTTCGGAAATATTTCGAAGTAAGTCTGTTCGCCTCCATGTTATTGCCCAGACGCTTGGTATACGCTTTCTAATAACGATCAAAAAACCTCAATAAATAAATAACAATTGAACACGATCAAATTGGGTTAGCCAATGGCCACGTTTCCACGTCCGTGGCCTACTTATTCCAGTTCACAAACGACACCGATGGGGTAGGCATGCAAATGTAATTTTTTAGTAGCCCTGAAAGTAATGGATAGTGAAATATAATTTTCTGAACGATTTTCTGAGTAAACGAGTCAAACGTTCTTTCACATCATCTAGAACTTCAACATTAACAGTGACGGTAGGCTGTGCTCTTTCGATCACATCCACTCCAAATCTCACAAAATTTGTTAATCAAACGCAATACTGTCGAATTCTTAAGAACTGTAAAATTCAGAAATTTTAATTGAAACTCGTCCTTCACTTACGCGTAGTAACTCTCAATAGTAAACACACGTTCGTCCGTAAAAACAGACATAGTTGACACAATAGAGACGGATGGATACTTAAATAGCACTAATGCATGAGAACAACATTTCACTTGTTACAATCTGTTAACTTCGAGTACAGTGTTAGCAACAGACAGGTGGAAGAAATAAAAATTTACCTATGCATAACAGTCTTCTTAATCTTAGGGTTGGGTGCTTTTTGAAACAACCATTATATCCTTCTAGTATCAGTCTGACTGCCATAAAAAGATTAAGTACACGCGGTACAAACTGCCAGATCACATTCATCCAAAAAAGTATTATGTAGTGAAATCAACATTGTTTGTAAAATTCTATACGCCGACATAAAGGAAAATTTGTACCCACAATGTGGAAAGTACGAAAAATAGTGATGACATATATTTCAGTTAATTTAAACAAAAATCCTTAAAATAAATGCACAAGTACTTTTTAAAATCGGGCGATACTACTGAAATATACGCCATAACGTATTTTAGTAATTTAAGAAATATTAATTAACCCTAGAATCAGATTAAGATAAAAAATACGTCTTAATTTGCTTCATACCAAATAGATAATTTAAGCAAATAAAAATGTCTGGAGCACATACAATTATAATTAAATAAAAACTAAGATTCTTAAGATTAGGCTTCCATTTCTTCAAATTTTATCACAAATAGGCTATTGTTCAATAAAATATAATACCCTATACATGCAGACAGGCACAGGTTGACAAACGATATTACGCTCGTTAATTATGTAATACTCAACAACATAATTGGACCAAACTAAAGAAAAGCTTTATGATAACATATTCCTTAAGGGTATGGTGGCCGATAAAGCCACAGAATAGCTCGCACGAGACGTAACGGGATAGGTTCGAATAAACGTCTAGAAGTAATAATGCTATAAAGTATAAAGGATATAATCGCGATAGGAACTAAAAGAAAAAACGACGAAATTCCACGTTTGCAACTGGCCTCAAAATAACCCACCATACCAAAAATAAAAATATAAGTCGTTGACCAACGAAATACATAATATAAAATAACTAAATCGCAAGGAATGAAACAAAATAGGCTTGAATATGACATTTGGAAATTAATAATAAAGAAAATATCACAAATGTAGTAAAAACGATAATCAAATAACTTTATATGGACTTACGTAAGTACCTACGTTTAATAACACCATATTCCATATCTTAAATTTAATCAGCACGCGAGCTAGGTGAAAATATAGCCAGCTGTAGTATAATTAAACAATTACTAGGGTGTACACATTAATTGCATTCTAGTGCTCGCGTTACCAACAATAATTCAAATGCAACTCCTATAAAGATTTACACATTAAGTAAAACAAAACTACGGCGAAGAATATTAATTACAAACTGAATTGGCAAATTGTACTAGCAACTAAGATCAAGAATAGCAACTTGAGTCCACCATCTTTCGCTAAACGAAAAAACAATTTTTTATTATAGCAACTGTAGAATATTTTTCATAAGAACCGGCGTTGACAGAACAACATTCAAACCCACGAACTTACGTAAACGAAGTTACATAACAAGCTTTAACTAATCAAGGAAATAATGCGAATACCGCACAGAGCGCTTTATAGAAGTGGAACAAAGTTAGTGATGACCAATCATTTTTTGGGATAGGCGTTACAAACGCTGTGCTAAGTTTTTATTAAATCAGTTCTTTAATTCAAGAAAATAAAAAGTACTACCTTGGCTAATTAACATAATGGGTACAGACTAATAATCAAGATGAATCCCAATTCCAAAAATTAAACGTTCGAAAAAAGAGAAATCGATAGGGATTTCGTATATAGCTTCTCTTCATCTAGTAAGATCTCTAATAAGAAGGCTAAAGAATTATTCTAGTGATTAAACTTCACTTCAAGTTAACTATTTTGTAAGACCGAATTACTTTCATAAAATTTAAATTTTGAACTTGCTGTTCCACTAGTAAATCTAACATCGCTATAATAAAGCTAGCTAGAATGATTTAGAAGAAAATGGCGAAAGAAGGGTAAGTTGTATCGTGCGAGAGTTACAGTAAATAAAAACGAGATTCAAAAGAGGAACATTAATCTTAAATGAACAAATTAATATTGAGGCACCCTGTATAATTCTGATTTCATGTATAGTAGTGTTTAGTAAGCAAGATATTTTAATAAATTGTTAGTTCCATCAAAATCATAGCCTTAAAAACCACAAAAACATTGTTTTATCTCTGTTAAATACATATTGGAACAGAACCTAGCAGATATATAATGTAAAAACTCACACTCGAGGTAGTGAAATTCACGAATATCAAATTGCAAATGGTTTAATCATTTCATACAATATAATGTATTCATTTAGATTGCTGAATACAGAAGGAAACACGAACGTTAACGTAGTAAATCACATAATACCACAAGTACTTTAACGGGATTCGTTCCATATACCCAATAGGAAGGATGTAGCATGATAAAAAACCCCGACTGAACATACGAAAGAGGGAGAGTTAAATGACAATAATTATACCTGACGGGGAAAAGAATTAATTATTCGTGAGCCGGGAATCCGAAAACATCCAAATGTAGTAATACGAGCGAGTAGTGAAACGGGGGGGGGGGGGCGGTTTCGGGTTAGTATGAGGACAAGTAAAACGTTTAGCTGAAAATACAGAGATTTAAGATAAGAATATAGATTTACCGCAGGGAAAAACGTGGCACGCGACTAAATTTGTTGAACTGCATCTACCCTACAAGTTACAGTTGGTTCAAAAATTAAAGTCCACACATGGCGCTGTGAAGCTTAACTTAGCTCAGCAAATGGTTGATCAATTTTCGTACTTTAATAACATTTAGTTCTCGGATGAGGCACGTTTTCACCTTAATGACCACGTTAATAAGCAAAATTGTCGTTATTTGAGTTCAATGAATCCAAGAGAAACATGAAAAACCACTTCATTCACCAAAAGTCCCTGTTTGGGCCACGATGTCGGCACGAGGATTAATCGGCCCGTACTTTTTCGCTGATCAAGAAGGTCGCACAGCAACTGTTAATTTAGAACGATATGTAGAGAAGATTAACAATTTTTTCACTCCAGCTTTAAAATACTTTGTTGGTTTTAATCGAAACGTGGTTCGGGTAGGATGGAGTAATATCTTATCGCCCAACGTGTCTATACAGATTGTTCGTGAACTTTTTCCTGAAAAGTTAATATCCAGAGAGGTGACAAACTGACCCTCAGCGTAGCGCTGATTTGACACCTATGGATATTTTCTTGTGGGGCTACCTTAAATCAAAAGTATACAACAAGAATCTTACCTCTGTGTGGATCATTTAAAATAAAATATCCGAGAAGAAATGGCAGCGATCACGGAAAACTCGTGTCGAGCAGTTCTCCCCGTTTAGAAGTGTAACAGCAAAATAACGGGGCACATTTAGTCAACACTATTTCCAAGAAATAAATTCCTAGGAGCTCTATTTTAATTTAAAAGGTTTCTTTTTTTTATTAAACCAATACGTTATTTAAATATTGACTTTTTATTTTGAAAAAGACTTTTGGGACAATCTGTATAACGAAAGAGTTGTTATTGAGCTCTATTGCGAGGTATTGGTATAACAAGAATTTTCATAACTTGGAATTTAATATGTCGATAGATCAATGTTGAAACCTAGAATAATGGCATGCATGGTAGAATTAATTATAACTTAATGTTTTATCTGGCCAATTGAATGTTAACTTAGGTTTATTTATCTCTAAGGTTAATGCATGTGTAATTAATTATGTTTCAGGAATTTATGGGTAATACAATTTAAGTTTAGATTAAATTTTATTTGCATTTATTTAAAAGCTAGGTACACAGACACATTTGTATAGGAGATCCATAGCTAACTCAGTGACGAAGTCGTATTTGAAAGACGCCTATATTTCGAAGAAGTTCTTTAATTATGATAAAAATTTAACACGTTTGTTAAGATATTTTAGAAAAAGATAACATATAAAATGATCGAATTTAAAAAACCAAAGCAAGGGAGAACTAGCGAAATAACCGTCTTCCGTGTACGAGTAATATTGAAGGGATTGCTGCGACAGACGTTTGGCGCCCTTAATTATGACAAGGGAAAAAGCCTTTCAGGGTAAGTGATATTGTAACGTAGCTGTTTTCATTCCAGCCGTTTTATTATTTTTATTTCAAGTTTTTCTATTTTCTTTTATAATTTTTACATGGGAACTCTCAATTAGTCAAATTAAAATTTATTAACGTAACGCTTATTTTACCAGTAACAAAGTTCCTAGATATAAGTGAACTAAATAACAATCCATTTAGAGCAGACGAAAGTGGCCAATTCTGCATGCACTTGAAAGACATTGTTGTAATGATTTCATCTCCAGCAATAAACTGTATATGGAGTAAGTAAATTCTATTATCCGTTTAATAAACGTATCAATGCTTCTAAACATATATAATATTTGTGTTATCAAAATGGCGCTACCGCTTAGTTTCTATACACTATTCAAAAGTTCGAAACTTAATTTAGTTTATAAAAAAATATATATTTAATTGGTGTTTCTAAAATATCTAAAAGTTTTATAAAACATAACTGTAATTCATTCATCTAATTTACCAATATTTTACGTCTGACAGAACTTTTTAAAAGAGGTTAAATACGCACAAAAATTAAAAATTTAAATTATTTACTACTTTTGACTGCGAACATTACACTACATTCATTAGCAATGTTTGATATAAAATCAAAATATGTTCTATAAATTGACTGACAATTAAAAGTGATACATTATGAGATGTCACCCTTAGAAACAGCATTAGGACGTAATAAATAATATTAAAAGGCAATTTCAATATTCTAATTAACGTTCCATAACAAACTTTCACGCCCCCAACTTTTATTTTAGTGTGAACAATAGTACATGTGCGGCACTGACGGTTCTAGAAGTACTTTCGAGTTGAAACAACTTTCAAAGCAGTTCTCAAGCACCGTTTAAATACCTTATAGAGATATTTCCAACTTTGTTACAATGTCTCAAACAGTTCAAAAGTTAGAACGAATGAATAAAGTTTTGTCGAACAATGATGTTATAGTGAATAAATGAAAAGCACGAAGTGATGAATAACGCCATTTCAACGTTAAGCAATAATCAAAAGCCCTTATGTAAAAACCTTCTGTCTCTCTACCTCATACAGTGGCTGTACTTGGAGCATCAGAAGTTGTACAAATAGTTCATTGGAATAATAAGTATACGTCAATCTTTTTGAACCCATTTCAAAGAATGGATGTAGATGATTATACGAATAGCGGTATGTAGTCATTCAATAACGGTTACTTTCTGGACAAATCAATTTCGTCGTTCAGATGGTCATTTATTGTACAATAAAAGTGTCCAACTGACAAATGCTATTTAACACTTCCCTTCTGATAACTCAAGTACGCATGAAGCAAAATATATTGTAAAGCCCTGATTGACTTTTACAATGAGTTTAAAATTTTAAGATTCCATCAAAACAGCAAATTTATTAGTTTATTTTTTAACGTTCTTTAGCTTTGAAATTATGCGATAAACAGCTGTATGGAAAAAATGACCATAACCAAATTTCATCAGCCAATTAGTTCGTTAAAATGATACTGGCTGCTGGCACGATTGAGGTGAACTATTGATCCAATTTTAATAACGGAGATTCAGGTTTTGAATTACCATCATATTTTTCAAATTATAAGAGATCGCGCTTTAAATAAGTTAAGAAAGATTGATTTTAATATACTAATCAGGTTGTCCATATTTCAGACACCGCTGCGTTAAAAATGTGAACATGAAAAATGTGAGGAAAACACTTATTCGTAAAAATAGAACAGATATTATAAAAGTGAAGTGCCCTATCTAAACGCGAGTGTAAGACGAGAAAACAATCCTTATGCTAATATTTTCTTATACACAATTTTACAACTTATTAAGTACTTGATGTGAGAAATAGGCTAAATTCAAATATAGCTAATTGTAAAATGTTGCGTGTATACATAATTTAAAGAATTCGTTTTGTCTATATTCATAAATGGAAATGCTAATATTTTTGAGCATACTTTCAAAATAATTTTATTAGATATTTCAAAAACGCTATTACAAAAAGTTTTGAACATACAAAACAAAATAGTTTTGATCAGATATTTAGTTGTAACCCCTTTAATTCTAAAATAAAGTCAATTACTTAAATTATCATTTTCATTCAAAATTTTTTGTTTTTGAATAATTAATTTATAATTATATTCATGAACTGACTGAAATTTTTATTTGCAAACATAAGTCTGGCGATTTAAGATAAATATAAGTGAGGTCCGAAGTTTTTTTTAGAAAAACCCCAAATATTTGTTGAAATAGTCCCAACAGAGTGGTGTACAATTATTTGAGTAAAAGTTTAGAAGCTCTATGTAACAAGGATTTCGTATCTTTTACTGTTAGTTTTATTTTTAAATTTTGAGACGAAAGTTGCGATCTCGTGTTTGTATTTCATTAAAATGTGTTTTCTTGAAGTGATGATTGGTTGTCATTACGATACGTGATCATTATTCTAATTTGTTTATGTACAGTGGTGTTCAACATTTTTATCATCTTCGATTTTTTTGTATCCTCCTGAACCGCTCCACTCATCGCTCAACAGCTGAAGTGAAGTTCAGAGTTCGTTCGTAAGTAGTTTTCAATCAACTGTCCATCGGCAACAGTACCTGGAATTTTTATTCACCTGACTCTTTATAACAACAACAACAAAGAAATGTTAGCTGCAAAAGTAATAGTTTAGGTTCTTACCAAACTTAAAATACTTTGTGAGAAAAATTCAACATGGTATAGAAAATTTTCATATAACATATCATTTCTAAAAATTAAAGCTAAACTGTAAGTATGAATTAGAAATCTGTTTGTGTATTAATTAGTTTGACGGTAGACGTCTTTGTAACGCCACAATGGCCTTCATAAGAGAGATTTAATATGTATTCAACAAAATGGAAGCGCTTTTTTGTATCTTGCATTTTGTATCTTATAGTGGTAAATAAATTATCTATTAAGAGTCACGATTGCCTAGATAAATTACAAAATTGTTAATATCTATTTTATCTCAAGTATTTTGAAATAACAGTATAAACTAATTTTTGTAGAGAATCCATTTTTCCTTCATACAAAATAAAAATGTGTAGTGTCCATTTAACAATTAGTGTTTTGATCAATATCTCGAAAAAACAATGTATTAACCTTTTTGGATTACATAAGCCAATATTTACCACACCTCAAACACACTTCGAGGAAAGAAAACGATGTCGCAGACACACTTTTGGATAGCATCGGCTTCAAACACCTATAAAATTAAGCGATGAAAAGTTCAAAGTCTTAGGTAAACAACAACTCAAGTTTGACCTATAGACGGATACAAATCCCAAACTCTGAGTAAACAATTTTCTGCGGCATTTCAACAGTGACAGTTCGCCCCTTCGTAACAAAAGAAGCGTGTTCGGATTGTCTGCGAACACATTCTTAACGCTTCGTAGCAACAAAGATAACATTTACTTACAAGTTAAAATATCGGTATGAACTTATTATACAGTAACAATAAAAGCATGGTATGCACAGTCTTTGCGTGCGTAATTAAATTGCAAACGTCTTTAACACTGGAACCGAACGTACTTTAGTTTGTAAGAACGAGTTTCCACGTTAAGCTTCACGGCTGTGGTGTTGGGTGAAGATGATGTCCATGGTTGTAAGTAGGTAATCCCAACCCGGGTTACGTTGGATGCGGTGATTAGTCTAATTTCCTTCGGTACCGAGCGGCTGGTAGTCGGTCGCTGGCGAACGGGTGGTTTCCTTGATTGATAGAAATTGTAGCAAGTATACGGCGGAATGTTTCCAATTCTAGCGTGCTAGTTGGCGTCATGTGCTCTAGAAGGTGGTCCTGATGCAGTGATAGCTTTGGAGCTAAACCGGTCCAAGTTATAGCACGATCCTGTCCTGGGTGTTGTGAGAGTTCACTTCATTGTATCCCGTTAGATTTGCTGGTCACACCGAGATAACCTGAATGAAAACCATTAGTGCACAATGACCTTGGTAACTTTCGCCATGCGCTATCCCTAAATATCATGTTCATACGGAAGTATGTAATTTTTTGACTTATTTCATTACTAAAAAATCGTTAAACATAGATCCGCAAACACTTCGTTACCCACCTACAGGTGTTGTGATTTCAGGATTTTTTAGTTCTTTCTTATAGCTCCTGCAGTTTCTGAGAAACTTAGATCAAATTTGGAATATGTTACGCTATAGTGCTTACTTCATTGGGCATGTTAAATGGTTGTGAAAATCTACAGGATGATATTTTTCAGATGTCATGCTCCCCTTGAACTTTTGCGATGCATCGCTAGTAAATTTAAAATATAAAATGAATTTTCTGTATTGTTTAGCAACGTTTTGGTTTCTTGCAGTTTTTCGTACAGGTGACCGTTATTGATGAAAAAATAAACGATTTTTTGTAAATATCTAGATAAAATAAAATTTTTAAAACTGTCTAGTAGACTTCGGCTTTATTGTGGATTATATTTTTGTAAGTTCGCATTTAAAATCCTAACTCCTGCCTGCATACTTTTATAAAAGTAAAAGCATAAATTGTAAACTGAAAGGTGTGAAAGTGTTTTAAATACTCGTTACGATCACATAACAATGCCAAATTTTACAAAATCTAAAATGGCTGAGATGCATTTCGTCTATGTCCTTGCGAATGGAAGTGCAAGAAAAAGCAAGGTGCGTAAAGTTAGCCGCGAATTTGTAAGCACTAATGTTCTTATAGGTGCCGAAAGTTAGTGCTTCGTTAGTGCTCTTTAGCGATTTATAAAGGAAGATCGCCGAATAAACGTCTTTCCAAAAGTGGCAATTCATAATTTTTCGGCGAAACATCACACTGGTCGGAGATTTCTTCAATTAAAACAACTTTTTACAGTCAAAGTTAGTGCTCTTTAGTGCTTCATATCTCAGAGGCGTAGAACAAATAACCAAAAAGTTGTGGCCATTTACTTTATTGCAGCTAACTTCACAGCTGGCCGTGGTTTGTTTCAAATTCAAAAATTCCTTTCGACCGAAAGTTGGTGCTTCGTTAGTGCTCCTTAGTGCTTCTTATTTCAACGGCGTACGACTTCTAATAAAAAAGTTATGGCCACTGATATTTTTAATTCTAGCGGCGGTTTGTTTCAATTTCAAAAAACTATTGCAGCCGAAAGTTAGTACTTCGTTAGTGTTCTTTAGTGCTTCGTATTTCAGTGCCGTACGACTTCTAGTAAAAAAGTTACGACCACTTCCAAAACCGGAAATGCGGCTGCTTTGTGGGTTGAAGCACAAAAACACTAACAAAGCACTAAAGATTGTGCTACATAACCACGTTGGTGCTTCTACACAAAAAACTTTAGCCCGTTTTCGGATCGGACACTTGAAGTCAAATAATTCCGAAACCGGAAGTGCGGCAGTTTTGCGGTTTAAAGCACAATAACACATTAACGAGGCACTAAAGATTATGCTACGTATCGTCGTTAGCGCTTATACAATAAAAAAGTTGTAACCCATTTACGGAACTGGCCGGAAGTGCGGCTGTTTTGCGGTTTGAAGCACAATAAAAAACTAACGAAGCACTAAAGATTATGCCACGTATCGTCGTTATTGCTTCTACAACAAAAAAGTTTTAGCACGTTTTCGGATCTGACCTTTGAAGTCGAATATTACAGAAACCGGAAGTATGGTGCTTTGGGAGTTACGACACTGAAGCACTGCATAATATGCTACATATGATCGTTAGTGTTTCTATAAAAAGTTTTAGCCAACTTCTGAATCTAAACTTTGAAGTTGTATATTTCTATTCATTCTACTCAACGCCAGTTTAATTATACCGATTTCCAAAGCTTAATTTCGAATAAACCCTATCTAGCATCACAGCTTATTAAGTTGAAAGTAAGAATTTATTTCAGAAAGTGATATGTGTATGTTGAATTTCAGATAATGTATTTACATGAACACCTAACGTTAAGATTTACCCTATAATTACGACTAGTGTGTAAACTTACTTATTCCACAATTTCTTAATATAATTGTATGAATAATATTTTTAACGGATAGCAAACAATTTTTTTCGAAAACTTTATTCGCTTTATTAAAACAAATTATTAATAGTTTGGAAAATATTGCCTTTTGGAAGTGTTGCTTTAACACCAAGATTTTTTTATTAAATCGCAGCTGTATAAGAGCGTCTAGAAAAATACAATCGCGATATTCTGTTCCAATTCTAACTCAGTAAATAGCATTCGTCTGAAGTTCAGGGGCTTTATTTCCGTATAAAATTAATCAAATTAATTTGTATCCTCAAAATTTTCCAATTTCTCTGGTATCTATATTTGCAAGCCACTTAAATATAGAGCACTCGAGAGTACAAAACACTATCTTTCGGCTGTAAAAAAATCTTTGTAGTTGAAACCGCGGCCAGCTGTAAGTAGCGCATCTGATTTTTTAGTAGTCGTACGCCACTGAGATATGAAGCACTAAGCATTAATGAAACGCTATCTTACTACGGTACCAAATTTTTGAAACTGAAACAAACCGCAGCCATCTGTAAAAATATAAGTGGTCGTAGCTTTTTTATTAGAAGTCGTACGCCACTGAAATAAGAAGCACTAAAGAGCACTAACAAAGCACTAACTTTCGGCTGCAAAAGTTTTTTGAAATTGAAACAAACCTCGGCTACAATTAAAAATATAAGTGGCCATAAGTTTTTTGTTAGAAGTCGTACGCCACTAAGATATGAAGCACTAAGGAGCACTAACGAAGCACTAACTTTCGGCCGAAACAAAATTTTGAATTTGAAGCAAACCGCGGCTAGTTGTGAAGTTAACAGCAATAAAGTAAGTGGCCACAACTTTTTTATTATTCATCATACGCCTCTGAGATATGAAGTACTAAAACGCACTAACGAAGCATTAACTTTCGGCTGCAAAAGGTTTTTGAAATTGAAACAAACCGCGGTTAGAATTAAAAATATAAGTGAACATAACTTTTTATTAGAAGTCGAACGCCACTGAGATATGAAGCACTAAACAACACTAACGAAGCACTAACTTTCGGCTGCAAAAGTTTTTTGAAATTGAAACAAATTGCGGCTAGAAATAAAAATATAAGTGGCCATAACTTTTTTATTAGAAGTCTTACGCCGCTGAGATATGAAGTACTAGGAAGCACTATCGAAGCACGACTTTTGGCTCCTATAAGAACATTAGTGCTTACAAAGTCGCGGCTAACTTCACGCACCTGAAAAATCAAACGTCTGTACAGGGAGTGCTATTCCAATACAATCATACCTAATCAATGAGTATTTTCGGATATTCATAGGCGTCTTATAGAAACTAGAACTCTTAGTAATAATACCAATGATACAGAAGCATTTCTAAATGAAATAGAAGAACATCCAGACGCTTATTGACTACTTTGGTCATTTGGGCGCTAGGGTATTATGGAGTATTGGTGTATTGGAATATTCCTTTTATGTAAAAGGGGTAATGGGTATGGTACGCTTTCCTATTCAAAAACAACTCCTGAAAGGTTAACAGTAGATGAAAATTGATCCGTTTAGGAGGCTTCAGACTAACTTTACCTGTTAAAACCACGAATATACCAAGCGACACCACGCCTTTGAAGACTACACATTGAAAAAGCACAAAAGCTTTATGATAAAAATTACACAAAACCAGAAGCTGAAAGCCTATTAATTACAAATGCGAAACAGCAGTTTGCGCCTAAAACGCAATTCAAAAATATTGCACTTATTCTTTTACTTTAGTAATCAAAGCACTAACCCCAATCAAGTGGATAATTACATTAATAATTAAGCATTTTAAATTACATAATCACAACTATCTACAAAAGATTAAGTCTTATTAAGATAAATAATTCAATATTATGTCTCAAGGAATTTGGAATTCTAGTTCTAATTTTTAGCGTGGTTTTAAGAATTTATATAAACAATATAAATTTATATTATATACTTGTAGTCTAGATTTGTATACCAATATTCAGGTCTGAGATGTTGGTTTACTAAGCCAATTTATAATTAAAATTTTAATAAGAGCACAATAATAAAATCATAAAGAGTTCAGTGTATCAATAGCACCATTTGGCACAAACATAAGCTGTCAAAAAGCATGTTCATTAGGTTTCTTTTTATATACGAAAGGTATAACTCCATCACACGAATTATTCCAAATTTTAATACAACACACCATGTATTTTATTACTTCATTTAAATTTGAAAAAATATCGAACCACAATTATGAACACATGATAACTTTAAATTGTAAACATTTAATATAGTAGTTCTTTAGTTTGCAACATAAGTTATTTAATTTTGTAGCCAAAAGTTTTCCATAATGACATTCCGTACGCGCAAAGTAATGTGCCGTTAAAATACAACAAATGTATAAACAAACTGGTTCACTCACCAATAAGATGACATACAACAAATATTTTTGAAACAAATACTAAATCAGCACATGGAAGATCAACCTTAACAGGGCCTCTTTGATATGTAGTTTTCCATGACGTAAGTGAATCGCAGAACGAATTTAATAAAAAATTATGGACCGACAGTAAAACTAACAAAATCAGCTTTCCATTACGGTTTCCAATAAAATGAATTATATTAATTGTATTCAGTTATAATACTTTTACTTAGTTGCGCATTGTCTTGGTAGCTACAAAAACTTCGCGAGATGTAATTCAACTCGCTATTCAATTCGAAGAATAGCGATACGAATATCGCCCTTATCCAGCCACATTCTCGAAAACCTTCTGCTCGAACGAATAAGCACGACCGGTGCTTTTCCACGCAGGAAAACAAACAAGATATTTGAACGCGTGTCTACAAGCATAAACAAACGAAACTAATGACAAAACTTGAAAGTTATCCTTTAAAACATTGCAAGAATTTTATTTAAAATACTAAAGATTTGTTGTACTAAAGAAATGTTTGCGTGAACACCGTTGATGCCTTATGAAATCGAATGACAGATGCATTTAAAACTGTGAGATACTCCAAGGGTGTTCGAAAGAGTACAAGCATCAATGAAAAGAAGAGGGGGCATGTATAAGGGTTGGAGGAAGTCACTTTTAACAGTTGTTGTAACCTTTTTTTTTAAACACCCATTGTATAAACATATGGAGACACAAGCTACGATTTCAAATGCGAACTGTCAAAAATAATAAAAACAAGATAATATCCACAATAAAGCCAGAGCCTACTAGCCCATTTTAAAAATTTTAATTTTTTCTAGCGACTTACAGAAATTTGTTTTTAATTTTTTTCCCCGATAACAGTTGCAGGTACGAAAAAACTGCAAGAGACCAAAAAGTTTATAAAGAAAACATAAAATTCGTTTTGTATTTTAAAATCTCCCAGGTGAGCACCTTACAAAAGTTCAGGAAGAGTTAAGGAAGCAAGACATGAAAAATATCGCGATGTAGATTTTCACAATCATCTGACATGCCCAACGCTGTAAGCCGTACAGCGTAATTTATATTCTAAATTTGATCTAAGTATTTAAAAAACTGCAGGAGCGTTTGCGGACCTATGTTTGTACAAATTTCTAGTCGTGAAATAAGCGAAATCATACCCTTCCGTATGAACATGATATTTTGGTACACCCTGTATATATGTTGTGTTTGTTTCACTAGACACTGCCTACTAAACGTTATGAAAATTGTTAAATTATCCTACAAGCTTTTACATCGTAAACATATATATTTTGTTACAACATAGGTACAATATTAATCAGTTTATTCGGTTGTCGTACTTGTTGTTAAACAGGAAAGTACTCGAGTGATGAAAGTATATTTTCGAAATGAACCAGTGTCATTACAGTTAGTTATTGCGTGGTATAAAATAGCTGGCGTCGCGGTGGATCAATGTAGTAAGCGTAAGACTACGGATCCCAAGGTCCTGGGTTCGAATCCCGACACGGACCACTGTTTGAAAAATGGCAGGTGAGCATTTTTCATCAAAATTACGCCCTCGTTCGGATGAGAGGTTAAATGGAAGTCCCGTGTGTGAGTGTTGTCACGCACGTTAAAGATCCCTACCTTGCTTGGAATAGCAAGGGTTCGGCAAAATTCCAAATTTTCCAGGTAAAAGAAAACTCGCTTCCTGGCCAATGTAGTACCTTCGGGTGGAGCATTGAAAATGTAAATGCACGGTATAAAATAGCCTTCTTCCTATATAATCCATAAAAATTCTTCAAACGAGTACTGTGAAATACAAGGTGCCCGTAGTGTTTTTATGTGTTTTACGTCATCATGAAATGTAAGTTCATCATCCAGTATACTTATATTTTAAAATATTATCAACCTGCTTGTTAAAGACCTTAAACTAAAGCAAAATCGTTATTTATTCCTTATTCGTCAGTTACTTTGCAGTAAGATACCTAAATTTAATTATGCACGTGAGTCTGCATGTCCAGAAGCTTAATGATCCACGAAGGGACTTCGTTCGGTTGTAAGACGAATCTCTAGGTCGCGGGTTCTATTGTCGACTCGGACTAATTGGAAAATGTTAGCCGCACATATTTCGGAGAACAAGAGTCCTGGCTTGGGATGCAAAGTGTTCAGTTAAAATTTAAAATCAAAGATAAAACACTTGCATACCTCCTAGCCGTTATATACTTTAGGATCGAACATTGGAAAATTCAACTACATAGTGCTTAGCCACGTACCGATAATACCCCTTGCGTTAAGTGGGAACGTTAACTTTATTAAATTCACACTCTAACTTCAATAAACATTTTAATTAAAAAAAACATAGTCTACTTTATTTTAAAATAATTTAGTTTTAGAAATACTGCAATTTAATTTATACAAGAAAGTCTATTTATTGTATTTAATATACAACGACTTGAATTATAACCAATCTTTCTTGAGCTTGAGACGCAGTATTTTTCTAAATTGTTGAACTAGTTATTCGGGATAAGTTTACATATTATCCATTGGTTCCCCAATGTCTTGACATACATAGTTGCATCCGCAGATGTTATGATTTGCAAATATATTTACAAATAACCGTGCTAATCCAATAATTGAAAGAGATTCCTAATTTAGCACATGAAGGTAGTTCTTACTTAAACTGATTTGTGCCAGGAATTTCTCGTATAAGGCATCTCCAAAGATACGTGCCACAATCCATTTGTTTCCACATTCAGTACGCATTTTTCTTGAATAAAAATGCTAGCTGATGTATAAAAAGCAATGTATATATTGTGCGTGTGTGGGGGTATACGTGCGTGTATGCATGTGCAAGAACGTGTACATAACATTTTTATAAATATATGCTTTGGAGTAAATAACGCCTTTATTGAATACTTCTTTTTTTGCTCATACACACCACCCCGGTCAAATACAACATTAAAAAAGCGCATCCAGAACACTACCTTAAGAATAACGTGGAAAAGTGTAAGCATATTTTGTCTATCACATTTCTCCTGATCTTCTTTATTTTCAGTCATAAATCCTGGAAATAAATCCGGGTTTTGGTATGGTTTCAATATGGTTGAAAGATGCGTCGACAATGACGGATATAATTTTGTTTCTGAAATTCATAATTGTTTGTACTTTTACACTGTTGTTAATGCATTTTTATTTTAATGTTTTATAACATCCATAAAGCACTAATTTAAACAGATTTTCATATCCTATCCCAACATGAATGTACCATACACATTTTCCTTCCTAACCAACTCCCCACCATAATCAATCCAACACCCAAATCCTTCCATTTGTTGTATTCATCCCATTAAAGCACTACTTCCTTTTCGACGTCGAACTGATGCCTTGAACAATCATGTTTAGGATTAAAATCATTATCGATTAGTGTATTGGTTTATGTTCAACAGTGAACATTCGGTGTTCTGTTGAACATCGATATTTAGTTGAAAGTGACACTACAATCAATTATAAATACAGTCCATTAGCAGAAATTTGGGTTAAGTTGCAGGGCAGCTTTCGAAAGCATCGGAAATAAAAAGTTACATTTTATCTTTTGGTTTTGTGCTATACAACTGTATTATTAAAAATGCAAAAAATGTTTGCTTATTAACCCACTTTGTAATTAATAAATAAGCAAATCTTACCACATGTACGTACTATTTTTTACAGAGTAGATAAAATAAAGGTTTTTAGTAAGATAATTCTACAAAAGTTCCTGTTAGCGATAATGTATGCAAAACAGTAGATATGACTCATTTCTCTTAAAAAGTATTTTAAGTGTGGTAAGTAGCCCAAACTTATGACTATGTATATTAATTATCTCTATCTTTTTTACACTTATATATACAAAGAGAGAAAATTCCAATGAAAACGTCATAAGGACCGCTTTCTTATCTTATACATGTGTTTGAATATGGATATTTTATATATTCGAGCAACATAATCCTGCTACTAACTTGTCAACATATGGTATATACTTTTAATGGTGCATCCTATTCCAATGTATACATAATATTAAACTATATATATTACAGAACTGCCACAAATTGTTAAATATATTTCAGTAACATTTTAGCTTGCACAAATCCAATTTAATCATGACATTGATAGACCCATCTTCACACAATAAATCGTTTTAATAATTTGTACATGCAACAACTTTTTATAGCCTTCTATAGCCTTTCGAAAAATCAAATCCATAATTCAACGTTCAAACATTACGTACGCGAGGCTTTAAAAACAGAAGTATATCAATTAGAGTGAACATAGTGTGAGAGATTAATCAGTAATTATATCCTTGCGGGTCATAACTGTATAGATTGAAAGTTTTTTAAATTTTTTGTTATAAATTAATTTAGTAACTCCTAATGTAAACTAGAAATTAGTTTACGTATATTTTTCTATTACCATAAACGAACGAACGACGAAATAACTATTTACTAGGGTAGATGTTTCTATCAGAATTAATTGACATTTAAATACGTAACGAGATTACTATCGACAACTCAAATCATCAGTCTCATTTATTTATTGCACCGCAGTAAAGAAATGAGCAATAAAGAGGATCGAACTGCATTCATACGATTAAAACTATTTCGTGCCATAACCATTGTAAAATATGCTCCTAGGAAAAGGCATTACAATTACACTTAAAATAAAAAATTTAATATTTCTGGTACCAATATTCTCCAAAGGTTTGTCAGCACCTTATCCTCACTTATAATTTAATGAGATTTTTATCTGATGTCTGATAAATGTCTTTGACGTATACTTGGTCGCTGAAACCGAATCTGCACTCAGAATTTTCGTATCACCCTCAGGTATTACGTTATTCGTTAAAGACGATTTACATTGTATAACATATTCTAACGAACGTGATCCGGAGGGTGACTCATTATTGGAATGTAAACAGCGTCATAATGTCTAGCAAAGGTTATATATACAACTGAACAGGCCGACTTAAGATATATAAGCATCGCGGGCATGGATGAGTAGCAGTTGAAATCCTAAACGCGTATAGAAACATATATAAAATATACATGAAGAAATAATATTTGACTGTACGGTATATTTTACTAATAGACTTTATAGAATGTTGCGAAATTGTTACGTATGTGACGAGTTTACGATTAAATCTCACAAAAATACAATAACTATGTGAATCAAAAAATGTATGAGGTTTATTTTGAATAAAACTAGGAGGTCGGAATAAACCTTGGGCGTGGCATATCATTCGCCCAATGTGTACTGTGAAATTAAGAGAATGGCTCAACGGTATCCATGAATCAACGCCTTTTGCGGTGCCTATGGTGTGAAAAGCCTAAAGATTGTGTTACAGATTGATATTTTTGCTTGACGAATCTAGCTGGAATTTCACCGAAGTTCTGGCATACTGTACTGTACCCAAATCTGCAATCAGACCTCAGACCAGTTTTAACGACCACAATTTACCTATTTCCAAACGTTCACAATCATATACACTAGACGATGATATGATTGCTGCTAAAGATAATATTGTTGAACCTATGGAAGAAGACACGGATATTGATTTCAAACCATTTGATATAGCTACTGCACATTTTTCTACACAAGATGAGCCTACGACAGTACGGGATTTAAATTTGTCAAAAGCTTAAGCGAAACTGTTCGGATCTAGGTTGCAAGGTTGGAATCTATTACAGAGTGTTACGCATATTTCCAAATATTGGAGACGTAAACAAAATTTTCTTAATTTTGCCACATCGTGTGGTCAGTTGGTGTTCTGTGTAGATATTCTTGGACTAATGGATGCACTAAGATGTAAACACAAAACTAACAAGTGGGGACTATTTATTGATTTGTCTACTACAAACTTGAAGGGAGTTCTCCATCGCAATGGACATTCGTATCCCTCTATTCCTATTGTTCACGTAATACATATGACGGAAAGCTATGACAATATCAGAACTTTATTTGAAAAAATTAAGTATGCAGAACATGGGTGGAACATATGTGGTGGTTTAGAAGTCGTGACATTTTTGTTAGGAATGCAACTGGGTTATACCAACTACTGCTGTTTTCTCTGCGAATAGAAGAGCAGATCAATGTATAAACACTACTTTGTAAGAAACTAAAAAATGCGAGAAAACTTTGTTGTTGGAAAACAAAATGTTACAAATCCTCCTCTAGTTGATACAAAAAAAAGTTTTGCTACCACCTCTGCACATAAAACGGATTGATGAAAAACGTTGTCAAAACCTTAAATAAAGATGGTAAAGGATTCCAATATCTGAGAAGTTCCCCAGGCTAAGCGAGGCAAAAATAAAAGAAGGGATTTTTAGGGGAACGCAATTCCTCACATCATAAAGAACAGTGTGCATGGGTATCATGTAAAGGAGTGTGTTCCAATTTCTTTGGACATGTGGACACGCGTTGATTGCGAAACCTTTGTCAACATTAAGCAAAACCGGCCTCATAATTTAACTGAACTTTAAAAGGCTGTTTCTCTCTTGTTTTGAGTTTTGACAAAAAAGTTACTTGAAATATTTGTTTGTCTATGTGAGTTCGACACGCTGTTAAAGAACTTTAAATTTTAAACCCACCCTGTATAGTTAGTGTTATATTACTAATCGTTTGTTGTCTCTAGTAATTAGTTTACTGGTTTTTGCTCTTACATCTTTGAAGATGGATCAGTTTTGAATCTATAATAAACATGGAACTTCAAGTAATGAAAATATGTCCTCAACCAGTGACACAACTGCGAATAATGAAAATATAAATATGATGATGATTCAAATCAACATGATCGATAAACCTAGTGATTTCTTTCCCTGGCAGTTGAACGAATTGAAACCGCAAAAAAATATTTTTCAAGACTACATCAATGGCAAACAATGCTTTATCAGTATCTTGTAAGGTCGTTTATAGAAATGGGAAGTGTAATGAGTCCCATATAGTCACAGAAAAATTTATCTTTACCGGTTGCTTTACATATAGTGAATAACCTCATGGTTGGCGAGCAGGATGGGAAACTTTTTTTAAAAATTCGCGCATGCGTGCATAGTCTGTGTTTTAATATATAAACGCGTATCCACGCACGCGCGCGTGCGCGCACACACAAGTGGACGGTATGGTGGATTTAATAATTTGGTGTTGTATAACATATTGTTGGCGTTTACTTTGTTAGATGTCGAGATGGTTTTTGGAAGCGGACATTGTCGCAAAGAGACTTTTTTGATCTTTTTGATATTTGCAATAACTCCAAGTTAGTATGAGTTAAACTGTTAGGGATATAAATTTTACTACAATATTTACGTGTAACCTGGGTCTATTTAATTGTTGTGCTTAACCAATCAAGTGAAGATATAATGGCTTAAGTCTACCTCGAAATACATCTCCTGAAAGCGAGCAGTATCTTAGCTGGCACAGTTTCAGCACATAATAACGTCTGACATATAGCGACAGTTTGATATAAATATCACGATAAAAATATTTCAGTAGTGTCCAACAATACGTTTGATTAATAGATAAAGCAGCTAATTTGAAATCGTTTGCATACAAATGATGTGTAAGAGATGTTTTCGATTCCTAATTAGTGTAATAGGCTCTTTTAGTGGATTGCACTTATTTCCATTTCATATTAGTACTTTATTACGTTTGTAACTTTATTAAATTATGTTGTCCTTAAGTTTTGTACAATTCTAGATACCAACAACTTCCAGCGTGGAGTGTAACTTGTCTTTGATAAATAGATCATTCTGTAGTAAAATCACATGCAATCCCCATGCCACAATTCAAACGCCACAACGTTTGAAAGGTTCAGGGCAGAAACTTTATAACTGAACCGACATGAGCAAATCCCAAAAGGCAATTTTCTAAATATTTCGAAAGAGTTAATGCATTTCCAATGTGCAAATATTCGGTCACTAAGATTGCGGTACTTTAATGTAATGTTTACATTAATAAATGGGAACAAATTGTATTGAATTTCTTAATTAATGTAATTAATTAGATCTTTTACTGAATTGCACTTATTTCCATTTCATAACTGTACTTTATTTTATTAGTCTGCCATGGTTATAATAAGGCCGGCTTGAAGTACTTTAATCTAATAGTTAATTATTATTGATGCAATGTCCTCGAAAACCGTTAAACAAATAGAAAATATTTACTGATTTTATTATTTTAATATTGCACTCCTTTGATCATGATAAATCTCGCTTACAACGTTTAACCCATTAGTGCCCACGATATTTTTTTAACAAAAAATTTATTGTTTTTTTTCATATCTTTATTAAAAATGGTCTTGTATACAAACTTTCAAATGCAACTATATTTGACAAATGTCAAATTAGTAGTAGAGAGTAACATTACATTTTTCACAGCACCAGCGAATTCGTTGGTGACATTTAACACATCTCAGTGGTTTAGTATGTTTTTTTGGAAAATGTCCCCCTTCATGTCTTCGAATGCTTGGTAAAGTTATGCCTACTGGTTTGTCTTTTGTAACAGTAGATTTGGCATAACAGTTTAAGTAATATCTGACCAGAGTTCTTTAAAATTCAAGCAAAGGAATCTGCTAATCTACAGTAACCAGTTGGTATAACCCCCACGCATTAACAACTGCCATATTTATAAAATTGGTGAATAGGACACACCATCACTTTTTTCCTCGAACGCTAATTCGATGACAATTCAACTGTTGATCATGTAGGTCTACTCCACCCATCGACTTATTATAATTTTTAAATAAAGCGGGTTGGGATATCAATTTTGCTCTTAGCTGCTGTTGACCAGCGTTTTACCTTTTCAGTGGGTTCTATGGAGTAAAATTTGTCCCCATAGTTACAATATTGTTGTCTTTTCATCGTACGAATAAAAGACCACGTTGTT